>QAOA01001109.1:207819-317856 GCA_003255065.1 Cercis canadensis
AAAAAAAAAAAAAAAAAGAGGTCTATGGTTATGACCTTAAAGATTGATGAGGAGGATGAGAGAACTATGGTTGAAGTTCCCCACCTCTCAAAAAATTGGGGGAAAAAAGGGTTTGGATGTCAAAATAAGACTTGATCTAAGGGGAATAGAGGCTAAGCACCTTCCAAAGAGAAGATTAAGTTGCAGCAGCAGATATGGAGGAGACCCAAAGGAAATGGAGAAGACAAATCTTATGGGAGCAAAGGATGTAAGGAGGCAATTACAAGGCTGTGGTCTGAATAGTGTCTTGAACTCATATTTATAAGGGGAAAATGCACATAGCCTCATAAAGATAAAGATAAGGCTTGTAACACTTCTTTTAAAAATAAAAATTCTAGGTTTTTACCTCATTTTCTATTTTTTAAATATTTTTGGTTCATTTTGTTTCATGAACCTCGAGAGTAAATTAGGTAGAATTCGAAATAATTGATATAGCTGTCAAAATTTTTTTGAGATACTAATAATTATCTGAGACAATAAAAACAAAATCTGTTTTAGAAAAACGCATTTTAGAAATCGGATCGTAAAAGGACATTGTAAAGTAAAGGAAATGAATTTCTTAACCTCAAATCTCCAAATTTTTATTTCCCTTTTTTGAAATAGTAGTACAGAAATTTGTACTTAAAATTTTTTCATATAAAAACTAGAATTGTACATACATATAAATTAGAATACAAACTCAAAATGTAGCTCAATGTAATTGTTATGCCATTTTACAAGGATTCATCTAAGCTGTTACAATGCCTTCTTCTTTTTAATATAACTAGCTAATTCTCAATTAAACACTTGTTAATCTTCTAACTAGTAACTAGTTCTATATCCTTGAAAAATATACGATCTATCTATCTAGCCCTTGTCTTTCTCTTTTGGTAAAATTTTGAAATATTTGATTCAGAGTGAAACTAAATTGCGAAATTCTAAGAGGGTGGTTTGAAATTTGTAAAGAAGGGCTTGTACGGACATGCATGCATGAGCGCTAGTTGTCATATGCGTGGGCCTATATGTATTTATTATCAGGTGGCCTTGCGCGGTAAAGGACAGAACGTAATAAACTAATAAGGGCGTTTAAGACATAAGGAATAACCAAGGTGGCATATAAATGGAGAGGAAAAAAAATGGAAGCTTGGGTCAACTTATGTAAGTATCAGAGTATGTAACCACCCCTTTTGCACTCTCACTTGCCATACCAAACCCCCATGACACTTGGCTCTTACTCTCCATTAATATATATATATATATTTCCTTTAATGCATTTTTAGGCAGGATTTTATATTAATTTCTTTAACTTTTTAGAGAAACTCCTAATTCATCCCCTACCAAAACACTTAAGCTATTCCATTTACTTTAAAGAATCTAAATCTTTAAATTATATATAAAAATTTCATATCTTCAAACTCACAAAAAAATCTTTAGTTGTCATTTTCTTTTCATATATATATATATATATATATATATAGGTATGTATGGGTGTGTTACTTTTTAAAATAAAGTAAAAAAAAAAAACTTATTCAGTCAACTCTGTTTTTTACGAGTTTATTGAAACAACTTAAAAATTATAAAACAAACATGACTTGTCAAAAAAAAAAAAACCAATTTTATTACTTTAATAGAAAAACTTATCCAAAATGGGCTTGGTAGGTTCAACAAACCAAAATTACAATTGGAGGTGCATTATATTGATCGAAGTGGTAAATCCTAATGATAACTCCATCCATAAATAATTCTTAAAATTAGTAATTCTTGGGCATTTCACCATAATTGGACTTTTTCCTTGTAATACAATTAGGACTCTTTAATTATTCTAAAAAAAGAATATAACTGTCAATTGTATAATTACCACCAAGTGCTATGGTATAGAGATAAGGGCATTTGCTTTCCTTTTTTGATATTTGGATTTAAATTAAGTGAGCACTATGTTACCACTCTCTCTTAGGGAGTGGCGGATCTTGAACAAAATTATTGAGAGGGTAAAGAGATACTTAGTAATCAATAGAAAAAAAAAATTATAATGATATACATCTTTTACAATATTTATACTTAGAGACAAAATACATTATATATTAAAATATTTCTTCACAAAGATAAACAGATATATTGCATAAGATAAAATGCATATTAATATTGATTTGTTGTAGATGTCATGTCAATTACAAAAGCACAAAAAGATACCACAAAACCCAAAAAGATAGTTCACTGTATAACATATTAATGTATTAAAATTATAATGATATATATCTTTTAAGCAAACAAGCCTATAAATTTATTTGAAATAAATTATTCATACTTATTTAGAAGGTATATGAACTTCAAAATATAACAACAATCAACAAACAAAAAGAACAAGAAATAAAATAGAGAAAAAAACTTACATAGCAAGAGCAAGATGTCTTCCATTTCTCTTTCTCCAAGACTCTTCTTCATTCTTTTGCTATAAGAAAAACTCAAGTCAATGCAATGAATATAAACTAAAACAAAATTATTGTCTATGCTGAATAATAAATAAAATATTTTTTTACCTATTAAAAATTTTGGTCGATTGCTCTTAAGGGTGAAAGACACAAGCAAAGAAGACGAGAAAGAGACAACGAAGCTGCAAGTTGGCGTGGGGAAGAAGAAGATAAAGAGACAAAAGTAAGGAAAGAAAGTGGCTTACGGTTTACGAAAAGATTGTAATTGCCTAATTGGTAAAGTAAAAAGCATTAGAATCACAACTAAGACTATTAGACTTTCTAGTTTTGTTTTCTGTTTTTTTATATATAACTAATTTTGGAAAGTGGGCTATTGAGTTTTGGGTTAGATTTGTAGAAGTGGACTTAAATATTTTATTAATTTATTTTGAGGGGACTATATTTAGTTTTTTTAAAAAAATTGAATGGGCAATTTTTTTTTAAGAAACTTAATTAATTTTTTTTTTTGGGGGTAGTTACCCCCGCCTGTCTGAACTAAAATCCGCCCCTGCTCTTAGGGGTGGTAGAGCTACACCACCCCACAGTTAGGTGGGTTCATGTGGGATTCATCTAGTAATTTTGATATCATTACAAATATTTCGAAAAACTGAGTCACCTAGTATGTGCCAGAACACACAGTTCCTTATAAAATGTAAGAATGACACGATATAAGAAAGCGTGCTAAGAAACAACTTTTTTAAGTTTACTTTTTGACACACTTTCTTATATTGTGTCATTTTTATATTGTATAAGTAACTATGTGTTATGACACATAATGAATGATTTAGTTTTTCAAGATCTTTGTAATGACACTAAAATCATAATAGAAGTCTTACTAGGTCACATCCCTTAAAAAGGGTGGTAACATAGCCCTCACCTTTAAATTATCCCCAAAATATTAAATCTATATGCCACTTGTAAAATAGAATGCCTATTTTTTTATTGGGCCCATAAAGAGAACGTGTTCATTTAATCAGTTATGCACTGTGTAGACAAAATATCTCACTATGTTAAATATGGGTCTAATGCTCCTTGATGGATATATAAGATACTACCCCTATTTATCCATTTTATATGCACAAAAAAAGTGTATGCTTCTTGCATATATAAACATATAGAATAATCATTAGGGATGACAATAAGGCGAGGATAGGGTGTGGCAGGCCCATCCCCATCCCCGAAGGACATCCCCATGTCCTGTCCCCAGAAGGGGATTTTTCAACAGCCCCATGCCCCACCCCATTTACCTATACAACCATACTTTTATAAAAAAACCCTAAGCCAAAACGACGTTGATTTGCCAAAAAAACTTCAAAAAAAAATTATGTAATGTATTATATGTATATTAATATTTATGTACAGTGCAGGGATGGGGCGGGTAATGACTTCCCCATTCCCGGCCCCGGCACCATAAAATTACTCATCCACATCTCCATACTTATTTTTTATGCCCTATACCTATACCTGACCAGAGAAAAGTAACGGGGCCCCATCGGATATAGAAAAAATTGTCATCCCTAATAATCATGTTTACCACGACAAAGCGTATTAAAGTGCACAACCAATCATGTAGCTCGCTATCCAAAAGCAACTGTAAATTGTTGTTTATTGGTGATTTATGCCACTATTGTCAAATTTTTCAATAGATTTTGTTTTGTGAAATAGCAACAAAGTTGTACACCAAATCAGATGGCATGCTATTTAAACGTTTAGATATAATATCTCACTATATTAAGTGCTCCTTGACATATCTGTAAAATGTTGCTCTTATTTATCCCTATTTATTCATTTTATATGTACCAAAAAAAAAGTCAATGCAATCTTCTTGCATATATAAACATATAGAATAATTATGTTTATCGCGACAAAAGTGCATTTAATTACACGACAAATAATGTATCATGCTATCTAAACTGTTAAATTTAACTAATTGTAAATTGTCGTTTGGTGATTTATATGATTACTCAATTTTTCTCTAAATTCTATCGAGTGAAATAGTAACAAAGTTGCATAACAAAATTAAACAGTTATGATCGAGTGATCATTTTCAAGATTTATGAGTTCTGTAATAAAACCAAAAATCATAATTAAAAAAAAAAGAGTAAAACCCATTTTTGGTTCTTAAAAGATTGTTTCGGTGACACTTTAGTTCTTGAAAGATTTTTACCGACACTTTAGTCCCTGAAAGATAATTTCGTCCGCCATTTTAGTCCTCCGCTAAGCTCCATTAGTGGGACTTAACAGAAAATGTTACATGGCATGTTAAGTGCTGATGTGGTCGTCAATTGATGAGGTGACAAGCTGACGTGGAAACTGGGCTAACTGCTACTGTGAAGGAAATGAAAAACGACGTCATTTTTTGGGTTACGCCTTTGCTCTCTGTGCTGCTCACCTCGACCTCTCTCTTTCTCTTTCTTTGTCTTTCTCTCTCTAAGATCTCAGAGCTCATATTGGGCCTTTGTCAAAGCTCTACTCTTCGATTCCAGGTTTGTATCTGTGCCTAATGGATCTGTGCGATGCCTCTTCAAATTTCCCACTTCAGGTTGATTTTTCTGGTGTTCCTCGGTGTTCATTTTCGTCATACATTGGTTCTAGATTATTGCCCAAGATCTTGATTGTTTCGGGAGTCGATTCTTTTGTGGTTAATTTGGTTCTGGATTTCATGCAATTGGGCTAATCGTGATGGTTTTGTAATCTCGTTTCTTTCGGGGTTCAATTCGGGGTTGTTTTAATCAATTTTGATTGCTTTTAAGCTTAATTTCATATCATTTATGCATCTCTGTTTTAGGGTCTTATTGGCAGTTATTTTTTCCAGGTGGGTTTTTGGTTTGGCTCGATGGAAATGTTGGATGTGTTTCTGAATCTCTTGTGTAGGTTGCTTCTTGTCTAGCTGGTGTTATTAGAGGAGTCTCACTGTTACTGAATCTTGTTATTATCGTAAAGCTGCTTCTTCATTCTTTAGAAATCCAGGCACAATTTCCAGAAGAAGATTCAGGTTTAATCAGAAGTTTTGAACAGAATAAGAATATAAAATCAAAGGCGAGATTATATAGGCAAACAATTAGAAACAACAAAAGAATTTCGAATACCTTAAGAGCTTCTAAATTATATGCAACGGAAGAAATTTCATATTGAATCAGAGATACCCCTGCCTATCAGCACGTCAAACATTTCAAAATATTTTCAAAATGAGGGAATTTTAGTAGGATTTCGAAGACATGTTGAGGTAGATGAGAGCAATCGTGACAGGGGCTGTCTTCGAACAACTGAGTTCTTGCAAAAATCCTCCCCCAAATGAAGTTCGTATTAGTTTGCCTTTCTCCAGAACAAACAACGTCGTATGGGTATCGGGTATATGAGGTGTTTTCTTCGGGATGTAAAACGACGTCGTTTTTCATTTCCTTCACAGTAGTAGTTAGCCCAGTTTCCACGTCAGCTTACCATCTCATCAATTGATGGCCACATTAGCACTTAATGTACCAAGTGACATTTTTTGTTAAGTCCCACTAACGAAGCTTGGCGGAGGACTAAAATGGCGGACGCAATGATCTTTCAGGGATTAAAGTGTCAGTAAAAATCTTTCAAGGACTAAAGTGTTACCGAAGCAATCTTTCAAGGACCAAAAATGAGTTTTACTCTAAAAAAAAATACCAAACCGGGGGCCTAAATTAACATTGTTTAGATAGAATATCTCTAAGCTTATTTATATAAGGGCCTAGCAAATTTATGAGGATATTTTATCACAACTTCTTAACATATTCAGACTTGAAATAACAATGAGAGAGCACTCTCTTGTCATTTGAGCCAACATCCGCTGGTCTTGGTACCATGATAATTCATTTAATTCATAAATTTCTTAGTCAATTACAATAAAAACCAAAATAATAATAATAATTAGAGTTTAGTTAGTCTTATAAGAAGTAAAAGACTTTTTTTCAATTAATAACGCGGAAGAAAATGTGATAAAAATTGAAATTTAAAAAATATAGTAGCATAAGGGAGCTACTTGTTTTTTCTCATTATAGAGTTAAGTTTTTTAGTTGCCGAAAAATTATGCATTGAAGGAGCTAATTTAAAGTTAAAGCTGATGTTGTGTGAGAAAAAAAAAAAAAAAACGTTNTTCAACTTTTCATTAATGATTGCTCTCACTTTTTATTATGTGAGACTTACAACAAACTGGATTATAGATCAATTGGTCACAAGATTCTCATCGCAAGAAGGGGGTCTTATGTTTAAGACATCTCATTAACAAAATGAGAGTCTCAAAGAACTTTACCATACAAAGCTATAGTTGTGGGTATTTCGACAGTAAGACCCTTAGAGCAGGGATGACTCGTCCCTGGTAAGTCTGACTCCATTCAAATGTTCGAGTTAGGCTTGATTCCTAGGTTATAAAAAAAAAAAAAAAAGGAATGACTCGTCCCTGGTAAGTCTGACTCCATTCAAATGTTCGAGTTAGGCTTGATTCCTAGGTTATAAAAAAAAAAAAAAAGGAATGACTTTTATGTCTCAAATAATCAAAAATTGTTTGAAAGCATTTATTAAAAAAAAATAAAAATACTTAAACTGAAAACAAAAAAGATGGAAACAAAAGTTGGATTTTTTTTTTTTGTCAACTAGGNAGTTAGATTTTTTTTTTTTGTCAACTAGGCTGTAGATAAATTGATCATAAGGCTCTCATTACAAGAAGAAGGTCTTGTGTTCGAGGTTTCTCATTAATAATATGAAGATTTCAAAGTACTCTCTTATACAAAGCTATAATAGTGGGTGCTTCGACAGTGGAACCCTTAAAACAAATATAGCTTACTCCAAATTTGATAAGTCTGACTCCATCTAAATGTTAAAATTAGACCCTGGTCTTGGGTTACAAAAAAATTATTTTTTTGCAAAGCCCTTGCATATTCTGATTTCCATTATTTATTTTTTCTCTCGTAATCATCATTATTATTGCTTCTTTTCTTTGGGGTCGGGTCTTTCTCCTCCATTAATTTTTTTTTCTTTTGCTGTAGCTCTCCATCTGATTGGGCTTTGATTACGTATACCTCTGCAACGAGTGAATCGTTTCCTGGGCTTCGGCCCTACAGAAACTTTTACAACAACCCGGCCCTCAAGTCCTGAATACAACAGCACACAATTGGGAGACTTATTATAAGTGAAGCTAGTCCATTAGCATTAAAAAAAAAATAAAAAAAAATAACGCTAGTCCTCAGCACAGCACACAGTTCGGCCAGTTATTTAGTATGTGTTTGAATTAGATTTTAAAAATAAATTTTGTAAATAATTAATTTTTTGACTTTAAAAGAATTGATTGTTGGAGAACAAATTTTATATTTAGATATGTTGTTTTATAAGTAATTTTTATTTAGTAATATAAAGAAATTGCTTTCAAATGTCAAATTACCAAAAGATTATGCCGTGTGAAACAACAACCATACTGATAATTTCCCCGTTGTGAAATTAAATATTTCGATAACATCTACAAAAAAAAAAATGCAAATTTGTTTAAATACCTACCATAAGCAAAACAGACAAAGCAGAGACTTTGATAAAGGATACCAACAAAGAAAGTAAATAATGTGCCTTAACGTGATGTAAAATTCCATTGATTGTTGTTAAATGTTAATCAATAAAGTTTAAATAGTTGAATTAGGCGAGTTAGGTTTTCGATCAAAGATATAAGTTGTATACTTGTACATGCCTCCCCAATCAAACGTGGTTGCGGCTGAACCCAACTAAAGAAATTTGCAGCCTATAGCTCTATCAATGAGTCATACTTTTTTTTTGCGGTTACCTTGTCTTAGTTCGCCTAATTTAAGCAAACTTACCACTCATTTTCTCAAACTTTTAGAGAAAAAATATAAAATATAATATTTCATTTCTTTGTTTGAGAAAATATGAATAGCATGACCATATGACATAATAAAATTAGAAAAATATTAACTTCACTCAAAAACTTAAACTTATTACTCTTGAGCTAATGCAAAAATAATATGACTCACCTCTTCTTTCTCTTATTATATTTTTTTTTTACCGACGAAATATAAGACTTTTATATTTTACATTAATACTCTCATACCATCACATATGAATATTCTTCACAAATCACTCGCGCGTTTAGTAAACATATTCTTTTTAGTTTTTTGATAATTTCAACTTGAGAAATTAATATTCTCATGTTTAGTACAAGATTTCAAAAAATTATTTGCAAAAAAGTAGGATTTTCGAGAATAATTTTGGGACAAGTTTTTCACAAAAACTTTCTCATGGTGATGGTAAGAATCTTGGATTCTTATGACTATAAAAAAAAAATTTTAATGTAAAAAGATAAATATACTCTTCATTAATGACATAATCATAATAATGCCTAATAAAAAAAAAGGTAAATAAAATAAAATGAAAAGCATAAAAAAAATTAAAAGTTGCAAAGCATAAAAAAAATGTAACAAACACACACATTTTCTAAAAAGAAATATTCATTAATTATATGAAGTAATTTTATTTTATTTTTTACTTAAAATAAATAGGAGTATTTTTGGAAAAAATACTAAGATTTATAGAAAAATTATATTAGAACTAAACATGAGGATAAGGACTAACATTCTCATGAATGTTTAACGTCTATCAAAAGTATTTATAACATTTTCAACAATCATCATCCTAAAAAAAACATAATTCTCAAAAACGAAAAAAAAAAAAAACGTCTATCAAATGCTTCTTACGTAAAAAGCATTACTCATTTCTTTTGAGCGGAGGGTTTTTAAACTGCCTGAATCGACAGGAAAATACAAAATGCTCGCCACTAACTATAGTCTTTAGAGAATTTCAAACAAAGTAAATAAAGCAGATTATTGTATGCTTGGACCATTTTTTGAATGAAAATTTGGGGGTACTTTGGTATTAGTTTCTAGTTGGCAAAAGGAGGATAAGCTGTTGAGGGTGAAGTGTTGGAAGGAAGGGGTGTGTGAAAGCTGAAAAAGGTGGGAAAGGGAAGTCAATGGAGTGGGGTTATGTGGTTGGCTGTGTGAGAGATAGGGCCAAAGGACCTGTAGGGCCAGACAACATGCATGACTTAGAGAGTTCAGAGCACAGCAGGGGTTTTAATGATGGCATCAGAATATTCATATCATTCTTTAATGAAAAGTTTCCCTTGGAATTCATTCCAACGTTTCTAATGCATGCAACAGACCCTCCTCCAAATTTAACTTAACGAGGTCAACACAAGTCCTACAAAAAGCATCTGAAAAGGCAATGACAAGCAGGATTAGTACTAGTGTAGCAATTTAACTTGCAGATTACAAGGGGTCGTACACGTATTAGCATATTTTCAAGGTCATGATAACACCAGCATAAGACCACGTCAATGCCTTATGGACAAAACCCTTTTGTTCAGAGTTGCAGAAGTTTAATTACAGCAGCACATCCAGAATTAATGAATGTTAATTTCTTCATAGGAACAAAAGTACTTTTCTGACAACATGCGCAAGCGGTGGCTTTCTCGCCGCAGTGGACGAAGACCAACAGCTCCGAATACGAGCACTGCTCGTTCTACGCCAAACGGCAACTATTGCTCTTTTGCGCCAAATATGGGTACTTCATGCTTCTATTTAAAATGATGATATGCTCTCTTTAGTCAATTTTGCTATTAAGGCAGTTTTCAGATTTAGACAATTACCAAAAACAAAAAAAAATAGAAATTCACTGTTATTTTGCTTTCGGGGAAAAAAAAAAAAAGAACAGAGAAGGACAAAAGAAAAGATGATAACACGGTTATGAGGGAAGGGAGTATGAAAATTGTACCCTTGAGCAGAGGAAGAAGCAGTGGCAGAGGCAGAGGCAGAGGCTCATTAAGGGAATGCATTAATGGAATGAAACCATCTGCACGCAATTGTTCACCAACACACTGAGTCACTGACACTGTCTGGACTTGTCCTGCTCTGCTGCTCTTACTACACTCACTCTCCACCACTATATATCCTCTCCTTCCCTCCTTTTTGTCCCCCTCACTTTCCTCCTTAACCCCTTCATCAGTCATCAGTCATCACCACCACTTGTTATTTTCATTTGAATTTGATTCATCTTAACAAAAAAAGAAGAATACAAAATTCTGATCGATAGTCATTTTTATTTTCTTCAAAAAGTGAAGGTGGTGGTCATAAGAAGGCAGCAGCTCCAAAATGGAGGAAATATAGTTGACCTGTTGAAGGGTCATAGTATTGAGGAAAGTGACTGGACGGTGGAGCTGACGGCTAAGTTAAGGGTGGCATCCAACAGTCCCTTGTGGGAAGCTTAAGGTTTTGTCACTTCAGAAATCAATGTAAAAGGCAAAAAACAAAGACAAAAGCAAATCGGTCCAATCAAAACGACAATGTTGCAGGTGATGGGATTCAGAAGAAGAAGGCGGAGTACCAAAAGCATAAGCCCTCATGGCTGGCTTTTTTCATCAGTACGGATATCAAGTCTGAGAATCACAAGAATACCCCTCTCTCTATACAACTGTCACGTTACGTGGTAATGGTGGTGGAGACAGTCCTTGTGTGAGTGAGAGTGAGAGTGAGAACAGCCTGAACAGCCTCGTCCCGCACGGTACACGGACGTGTGCTGCAAAAGCAACAATGCAACAGAATAATAATCATACTCTTTTTTTGTCGCCATGCCAAGCCCTCATCCTTAACTTAATCACCACCTCCCCTATTTTATTTTTTCTTTTCTTTTTAACAATCTCTACAAAATCAAAGCATTTTCTTGCTCATGAAATTTCAAGTTTTTTAGTTGCCAAATTTAAAATAACACGTGATACTAACAAATATTAAGATTATATATATGCATGTATATATGGTGAGCAAAAATTTGAGAATCAGCTATATATGTTGGTTAAACCAAATATAAGATTCACATGAGATGTCTTAGGAGTGAATACCCTCAAAGTTAAGCCGCTAACAAAAAGTTTGAGTTTTTTAGCGCTGAATCTAAGCCCCGTTGACCAGATTCTACTTCATCTTAGTGTAATAGATTACCTATTTCCTTTTTGTCTTCTGTCAATGGTACAATCATTTATTAGTTTAATTACTCACAGGCTCATAGTATTTCGAAAACCGTGGTATACTATACATACAAAAATGGGATACTGAATGAGAGTGAGTGGGTTGTTTTTGTTGAGGTATTTATGATATGTTTTCCCTTTGGTAGAAAATCCAGATTAAAAAGTTAATTGGTTTTGGTAGAAAATCCGTATTGATTAGGATATGCTTAATTAATTGCCTTTTGAAAATCAAATGAGATTGTATGCTGGGGATTATCTGCCTTTTTTTAGAAAATTAATCTGAATTAATAACTTTGAACATTAATTGATTGGAATATTTTTGGAAAGGAATTTGATGACGGTTTTAGTCTGAGAAGGAGTCTCTCTATATATTGTTGCCGAGTTAGTCGGTGTCATGCATACCAATTACCAAAACCTGCGCAACTGAAACAGTCCTCCCCTCGCATCCCCACATTCTCTCTCTCTCTCTCTCCCTCTCTTCTTGTTTCACTGTGCAAACAAGGTCCAAACGGCATCGTCAAGGTATGCGCCTCACCCAGTGTTCTCCTAATGTCCCCTTCACTTCTGGAAAGATCCATAATTCCTGATCGCAACCACCCTGTGATTGCGTCCATGATTATCAATGAATTAATATCGTCATTATATTCTCTTTCTTGAAATTATATATACTAATGGTTGATTTGATTGATTATTATGGAAAATATCATGATCAATTTGATGTATAGTTACTATGAATTGTTGGGTATTTTTGTAGCTAGGGCAGCAGGTACTTGTGGTGAGTGCAGAGGGATCGGAGATGTCATCTTCCAATTCGAATTCGAATTCTCCGTGCGCCGCGTGCAAGCTTCAGAGGCGGAAGTGCACTCAAGAGTGCGTATTCGCGCCGTATTTCCCGCCGGATAATCCTCAAAGATTTGCCTATGTTCACAAGGTATTCGGAGCTAGCAACGTGGCAAAGCTTCTCAATGAACTGAACGCCTCCCAGCGTGACGACGCCGTCAAATCTCTCGCATACGAAGCAGAAGCCCGTCTCCGGGACCCAGTGTATGGCTGTGTGGGTCTCATCTCTATCCTCCAACACAAGCTGAAGCAGTTACAGGCTGAACTCCATAGCGCTAGAAAAGAACTCGCTACCTATATTGGACACCAGGCCATGCTTCCCATTGTACCTCCTCCTTCGCAAAACCAGCAGCACCCCCGCAACGTTATCCCATCTGCTTTCCCCTACAACAACGCGCCGCCACCGCCGCCGCCCATAATGGGGATCCCCACTCACGCTGCCCAATTGATGATTCGTGACCCTCAGCAGATTTTGGAGGGTCAGCAGTTGGCTGCGGCTTTGGCGGCAAGAGAGCAAGAAATGACACAACAGCAACAGCAACAGCAACAGCAAGAGCTTTTCAGGTTTAATGGTGGCGGGTTTGAGGTGGCTTCGGCTTCTGCTGGTGGCTTCAACCACATGTCCACTGCTGCTGCGATGTCGCCTTCATTGGCTCTGGGTCCCGTGGAGAACACCTTCCAAATTCAACTTGACCAAGCAGCTGAAAATCAGTATCCTTTACACCATCAGCTCCAGGCTCAGTTGATTCTCACTCCACAGCAGCCACAAGCGCAGCAAACGCCACTACCCCTCAAGTCTGAAAGCGAGGATGGTGGGAGTACCCGACCTTATCGTTGATTTACTACTCTTCTGCTCTTCTTCAAACAATTTTCAGCTCAGCTAGGTATGTTAATGTAGTCTTTCTCCCTTTTGATGATGTTTTCCTATTAGAAAACACTTTCTTTAACTTTATTGGTTTTCCTAATACTTGCCAATAATTTGGATCCTTTTATGTGTTCCTGATCTGCTGTGCTTTTTCATCACTGAACCAATCTTGTTTGCTGCCAATATTATTAGTTTTAGTCACAAAAAAAGCATAATAGATTGTTGAAAAATTGTCATTTCGGGAGGAGGGATATTATATGATGTCCCATTCATAAATGATATGAAATAGCGACTTTGAATTTTGCCTGCTTTTGCTTTAGATTCTCTTTTTTACTTTGAATAACAAAATAAAGTTTATGTTACGTATAGAGGAAAAATGGAACAGATAACACAGCTTTCGAGTAAACTAGAAACCAAATATGAATTAGCTGAAGAGGATTCGTTGGAATTCGGCAATATATCAATTCTAAACCTTGACTTGTGGAGAGTTTCATTCATTCTTAGCCTCATTCTTGTTGTTTTGCTCTACCTAACCAAGCTCTTCTATCGTCTGAAAGAGGATAATAGAAGATTAGACATGTCAGCCAGAAAAAGACTATTGGTGGTTCAAAATGTTTGTCAGCAACTCAGCATGTGTAGAATCTTATAGATTATTATTCAAGCAGTCTCTTTTCGCTGATATAGAGTCACACTGATTTTTTTTTTCCCTCTCTCTCTTTAGTCAATAGAATTGCAATGATTGAAATTCTTTTTATTTTGCCATGAATATAAAGTTTAAACAGTCCCTTCTATGTATATTTTTTTCCTGATGTGGTAACACAACGGCCACAAGAATATCAGTTTGCATTTCTTTTTTGGCTGATAAAATCATTTGCAGTTTAAATCCTTTATATATAGATTGAAATATTCGGTGACAGATGATTTAATATATCTCTGCTAATACCTTTCCTTTTTCCTCTTGGGCAGTTTTTACTTCTTAGTTCTTAAACTTTGGAGGCAAATGGATATAATTAAAGTGAAAGACATAGAGAGACATACAGCAGCAGGAGAGAGAGAAATGAAGATGGGATAGAGGGAGGGGTAGCTAGGCATACCAAACTTCATCGACTGAAGGCTGCATTTTTTTTTTAAAAAGTTTAAACTTTGAAGATGATTCTCAACGTAGATGCACTTTGAAAAGTAGGATATGCATTGATGTTTGAGAAGAGCTTTTGTTTTTAGAGTAGCGGACATCTCAATCCTTTCACTTTCCAGAAAGGATATGTAAATCAGAATTTACAAACAGTTTTAAAGCTTTTCCAAATTCTGTTTCTATCATTATAATCATTACAAATATTTATGATAACAACTATGGCCATCTATGCTTCTTGGGTATTATCTCATGCCGTTTATTAGTTATCTTTATATTTACTTCACACAGTATGACTCATTTAAACATTTTTTCTATCAGGTAAATGTATTCTTTTTTCGTTCCGAGAATCATAATTTTTAAGAATGATATTCTCGTTAATGTTGCAAATACGATTAGTTAGCCTTAAACATTAATGAGAATGTTAAATAATTTTTTCTAAAAATCTTTCATCTTCATATTTAGTTTAAATATAACTTTTATGAGAATCTTAGTATATTTTTCAAAAATACCCCCTATTATATCTAGTAAAACACAATCGTTTTAAAAAAAAAATTGCATCTTCTTTCTCACGAGGTTCTGCCCCCTTCTTCGTCGTTTTACAAAATTCAATAGCTGAATTGCATAAGATAACAGAACCGTACGTAGCTATTACTTTATAAGACAAGGGAATAAATTTTCTGGTCGAAGACCCAAAAGTTCTTGAACCTGAATTTAAAACAGAGGAGGGGGGGTACCAGAATCTAGATTAACAATACCCAAGTCAAGTTTCATTATCGAGAAAACCCAGAATGAGGAATTGGAAGTAGGCGATTGTGGGTTGAAATACCTGGTTTCTGGCACACGGCGGTGACGAAATAGAACACCGGAACAAGGGTACAAACTGCTTTGGAGGTGTCTCGGATTGGAGTTGATGATTCAATGGAGGTCCAATGCTTCAAATCAGAAGAATGGATGAGAGGGGGAGAGTATGAGGCGAAAAACAAAAAGGGCACATTTGTCCTTTCACATTATAAAAATTTTCTCATGAACACATGAATCTTGGATTCCCATCCATCTATTGAGAATATTTTGATGGAAAACTTAGTTAAAAAACTATTTATGAGAATATTAGTTTTTTGAGAATATTTTTTTAAAAATTTACACCAAATATAAAAATTTTGAATTTCTAAACTGAGATTCTCAAAATTTTAAAAATAATTCATCTGTCAAACACCCCTTAGTGTAACATTAATCAAGTGCAGTATTCTTTTTAATATAATAGATAATAGATAAATATATCAAATTATAAATTTGTATTTATATTTATCATAGAAAATGGGGTCGCACATTTTTGCTCATACAATATATTTGTATGTTATGATCAATAGGATACATTTGACAATTGAATTTGCTTTTTAAGTACTTGTAAATATACATTTTTTAATATTTATATATATATATATATATATATATAGTAATATTTGAATTTAATTAAACACGCACTAATTTTATCTAATTTTTTTTTTTTACGACTTATATTCTTTATTCATTTACATCTAGATGTCCTAGCATTATTTCTCTCTACATGTGTACTTAATTATGGAAAAGTACATTCAAGAGACACAAGGTTTAGGTCTGCACCACTCATCTAAAATAGACCTAAGGAAAACAAAGTAAAGCAAAGGATAGATGAAAAACAAATCTTGAATTGAAATCACTAGAAATACTAAAATAAAACTGTCTTGGTGTATTATAACCTTATTATTGATACTATATACAATTCAACAAACATGTTAAGAAGATACAACTTGATGAAAAAGCCTCAGCCAAAATATTGTAATTTTTGAACACTGCCCGTCAAAGCCATATGAACAACAGTTCTTAGCAGATGAAGCCTAATTCACTAAACCAGCTACTAAGTGAAAAATGAAAAGGCAAAGTTGACCATGTGTTTGACCATAACTTATATATGCTTATATAAATACCTTGCAGCGAGCTCCACTCCACATGATTCACTACTTCTTATAAATACCATATTGATAGGCACCAATTTTGGTGGAGTAAGACTTCATTTGAGAGATTGGTGTGAGTTGAGCTTAGCGCACATTGATTTATATGACACTATTGGTGCTTGTGATGGTGCACAGTATCGAAATCTTGGCTGTTTTTATTTGTAATACAACGGCCATCACAGCAGGTGCATGTTTTTTTTTTCTATGCACATTGACACGATCATATATATAATGTTACACCTACCCAGATAATTGGAGCCAAGCTTCCATTACCACTTCCCCTTGCTAACAAAGAATTGATAATCTGGCTAGCTAGCTTCTGATAGAGAATGTCATTGGGTATGAGGTTTGCACTCATATTCTGCAGCTTCATTGCTGGGTGGCTGCACATGTGAGCCGTTGATTGGGATGTTCACCTGCCCATGTTGCATCATATCTGGCATGTCGGGACCCACCATATCATGCTGATTGGGATAACCAAGCACATGATCACTGGTTATGTTATGTTATGTTATGCACCAAAAGTTAAGTTTAGGAAATACAATGGATGAGAGACGAATTAAACCTGAATATGAGGATACAACGTGTATTCTTGAGGCCATGCTTGAAGGTTTCCATCGGTTGGATTTGTCACGTGACACTCTCCTATACTTCGTGGGTCAGCATTCGAACTTGTTCCTTGTGAAAATGGATCATAGACGGCAGATGACAAATCTCTGTACATTTTAATTTGTAAGTAAACCAATAATTGTCAATAATCCTTTTCTTTTTCTAAGGGTTATATAATTATTTTAAACTGGGAAAATAAAAAATAAAATTCAAACCTGAGCTGATGATCCAAAGGAGCAGATGCATCAAAAATTTGGGGATGGTTCTGGCCACCATCCGATAACCAACCTACATTCTCGAAAGAGGTTGGCATCCCCTGCCACAATTTTATTTTGGTAACTTCATTTTTTTATTGGAAGTAAATCCACCTTTTTTGTTGTTTGGAAACAAAATAGCAAATGCATAGCTTCTGAAATATTCTAATAATAAATAATGCTATTAGGTTATTACCTGCATACCAGATGGATCATACGAAGATAGATGATTGCTCAACAGGTATTCCTGCAAGGATTGCCCACAATTCAAGTTTTTAAATCAATAAATTTTTGTCTTATAATTTCTGAACTATTGAAATAGAAATTATCAATAAAGACATAATTTTATAGTAAGTATCAAACCTTTCTCTGCATGACATGAGTCAAGGTATCTACAAGATGCTTTTCACTGGATTCAAGCTCTCCCATAGATGTCATCTTTAATGGGTCGGGTTCAAATACCCTACATAAATCAAAGCAATAAATATTTAGTAATTAACAGAAGAAAACAAATTAAATTTTTCCTTCTTTTAATTGATAAACCTTATCTGTTCCTCGGCTATTTGAAGCTGTTGGTGTAACCTACTAACTTCCTGTTGTAGTTCCTAATTAAAAAAGAGATGAAGCATATTTAGACCATGAAAAAGAAAGAGCTAACTTTTTTTAATGGCCAAAAGCTCATAAACAAGTGGAAGAAAGAGTGACTTGGCTAGATTGCTTACCTCAATCTCGGAGTTAATGTCTCCCGGACTTTTTTGAAGCATTAGATGAAACAGTAGCAAAGAGGAAACAAATATTAATTAGGCACTATATATATATATATATATATATATATATATATATATCATCTAAAATTCTTTAGAAAATTAAATAAACAACAAGAAGTTTAAGGCTCTAATATAGAAGAGAAAGAGAGAGGAGCAGAGGTAAACGAACTTGGCAAGTTGAAGAGCAATATCATTTTCACTCCTTAGTTGTTGTAGGGTCCTACGCAAATACTACAAAATGCAGACAATTATAACTCTATTAAAACTTGTGTCATCATTACTGTGACTCTATTTTGCTTTAAGGTTTTGTATATCTCATAATTTAGCTATGGTACTAGGTTTTCATGAAAATCAATTTGGCAAAATCTAGGAAATTCACTAGTAATTGCTAATTTTTGGTCACTAGATCGATGTTTATGTATATAGTTAGTGTTTGGTAATACCTCCTTGTTCTGAATACCCCTGCCAAAAGAAGAAAGGGAAATTAATTACTTATTACAATAGGAAGTAACTAGATAGAGGAAGTGAAGAAAGTAGAAGGATGATCGTGGATAGTTGAGAGGATACCTCCGATGACTATGAGGTAGCTGCTGTTCATGGGGATACTGTACAGAGCTGCAAGAAACGAATTACTATAAATAATCAAATTATAAAGCCAAATGTGAGAAGAACCACCATCAATCATTTACAAAATTGAGTTACATATTTACAACATACTTATCTCTTTCTTGGTCTGGAAGATCAATGTAACGCGTAAAAACATCCTCGATCCTGATTATCATAACAACAACAAAATTAATTAATAGTTAAGGCATGTGGTAAAATCTAAACTTAGAACAGCTGGGATACAAAATGACAATCAGATCAATCAAAGATCAACTAAAGAACCTGCAACTACAAAGAGGGCATGTGGTTCAGAATTAGAATAAAGACTAAGCTGACATCCAAAAATGCAAAATCTAATATTGTTTCAACTTCAACCTGAGAACGGGAATGGTCTACACAGGTTTCTATGTTTTACTAGCCACATTTTAAAGTCATAGCAAACCATTAAAAAGTACCTCTCAAGTGGACAAATAGATAGACAGTGATATTCACATCCTACTAACATTAATCAATTTCTTTTCAATGTGTACTATTCTTCAAATTATTATCATTTTTGGAAAAATTTAATCTTTTATTGTAAAATCAAAATTCACAAATTAATAGCATGAACTGTTTTTTTTTCTCCACTACATCTTACACTTAAGATTTAGAAGATTCTTAGATTATACTTCGTTTTCTCTTTTTCCTTTTTTCTGGTACAATTCTTAGATACTGATCGGAAGTAAATTGCCATAACTTTTAAGAATTCAAGGCTATCTCAGTCAAAGATCCTAACCCGTAGGAGTAGAGTTGATATTTTAACATGAAATTGTATGAAAAAGGAACAATTTCATGACGGTGATATCTTGGCCATGAATTCTTTAGTGAGCAATGAAGGCAATTCTGTCCCTTTTGCTGAAAAAAATAAAATAAAACAGAACAGACACAGTATAACTATTACGAATCTAAATTGTACGCATGTACATGATCATAACCATCTGATATCAAAGACCATTGTTATTTGATGAAGAAAATTTTGCTAATATTTTGCACAAATTTAAAAGTAGTTGTTGGATAAAACAAAGTAGCATGCCAACTCTTCCGGTTGTGATCGGGACAAAGGCCAAAAAGCAATTTCCTCTATCAAATTAATATGAATAACAATGGTAATCCTAAATCTCCCAATATTTTGGATGAAAAAACAACTTTTAAATTGAATTCTTTCATTGGCAAGAACAGCCAACTTATATATTCTTCTGAGATACACTTGGATAGTTTCTGAAAAACTATATTTAAGAAAATTGCATAAGCATGTTAATTGCGAGAAAATTTGAAGTGTTTGATAAATTAGACAACAGAAAGTTCTGGCCATAAATCCATAGTTATGAAAATTCATGAAATTTTGAAGGAGGAAAAAATTATCCAAATGGCAAGCCAAAAAAAAATAAAATAGATCATACAAGAAAGTAAGGAAAAGGAAGGAAGTTGAAATTGATATAGAGAAGCAAAGATGGGAAGTGAATTGCAAAAGGGGTGGAAGGGAGAAAAGAATAGAAGAAATAGAGAGAAGGGTGCATGGAGGGTACCTTCTTTTGCCGGAAAAGTGGCTAAGACGGCCTGATGGAGAGAACATGATAAGGGCAATATCAATGTCACAGAGGATGGATAATTCATAGGCTTTCTTAATGAGACCATTTCTACGCTTTGAGAATGTAACTTGTCGATTTGTGTTGTTCTCTATTCTCTTTATCTCCAGTTTAACACGACCCATCTCTGATTTTTAATATGAATGCAAAAAAAGGAAAAAAAATGCAGATACAATCTGTGAGAGGAAATCTAAAATACCCTCTCTTTTTAAAAATCAGAAAAGAAGAAAATATATATCAGAGAGATGCATGGACATGCATGAAGAGCCTTAAAAGAAGGGTCAGTTGGATAGGAGAGAGAAAGGGGGATGGTTATAAATGGGTGGGAGGAGAAAAGGGTGGCACAGAGTTTGAACGATTTTTAAAAGAAAGGGTCACAGCTGCTTTGGGGCAATTCTTGGTTATTAGACCAATCAACCTTCAACTAACCCATCAATTACTTCTTGCTTTTTTGCTTCTTGGAAAATACAGCCCTAATTTCATTTCATTTATTAATTTATATATATCTGCTTCCTATGTATTAAGGGTATCAAAAATCAATTTAACCCATCCAACCAATTACAACTCATAGAAAATTGTAAAAAAAAAAAATATGTCGGTTTATTTTTTGGTCTACATAAGAATTGATCGGTTTGGTTCCATCGAAAACCAATTATATGTATATGATTTGTATATTTACTGTATTAATTCAATAAAAAAACAATTTTATCATATTAATAAAGTATAAGAGTTTAATAATATCTATATCCTTAATACTTAATAGTTGATCATATTCCTTTTTTTTTTTTTCTAAACATAAGTATAAGTACAGTCTATAAAATTATATCATAACAATTAACACATTCGATTCACTTGAGGAATATTTAGATAAAATTAAACAAAAGAAAAGTTGAATATTTGAAGGATTAATTAAAAGGCTATATATAGTTATATATTATATTTATAGTTAGTGCACTAGACTACTAGTGTATTTGTAGTAATTTATAGAAGAAATAATACATGAAATTACTAACTTAATTTGTAGTTAATACTTATTATTTATTACTTAGTAATAATAGTGCTAATTTACAATATAGGCTATGTTTAAAATTGAGCCTAATATACAGAAGCACACATAGCATATCATTAAAAGATCTCTATAAAAGATTGAGGTTCTATGTTTGAATTCTCATGTCTTATATTCCTAGTTAGAAAATATAATTTTATATATCTAATGAAAAAAAAAGAGCTTAAACAGACACCAAGTCCTTAGCTCAACCAGAAAACAAAGTCATTTAACTAACATGGCCCAATACGAAAGGATCACAAATGATTTCAACCGAACCAACCAACTGAACCTTTCTTGGTCTGATCCGGTTTGGTTCAACACTAAAAGCTCTTTTTTTCTTAGTTTAATTTCCATTACATTTGTGTTGGTCGGTTCAGTTGGAAAAAAAAAAAAAAAAGCCAAATTTACACCCCTACTTGATAGTTCCAATTCATGAAATAATAGACACTTGCAGTTGGGTGTGTGTCTATATATCTATATATATAAAATTTGATCATCTTATAATATATAATAATTACTCATAATTTATGTTTTGTTTACTAATCTGATCATTAGATTATAAGCATTTGTTATTTTCATTATAAATATTACTAGTCATCACTTAATTGATGATAGTTAATTAGTTATTATGATTTATGTTACATTACAAACTAATCTTAATTAAGTGGTGTAAAAGAAAAGTAGCAGAATGGTATTGTTTTGTTGTGCCAAATTAAGTAGGTGCAAGCCCAATACGTATTCTTATCATCTTACGTTATGGGATGTGTTTGTACAATTATTGCCGCTGCAATTTCCCAATAATTAGTAGAGCCAAAATCAGCAATCTATATTATGACTTCCCAGGAGCATCCTACTACAAATACAAAACAACAACTGCTCACTAATATCCGATACCTTAAAATCCTGTCCATAACCATAAGCCTTTTGGATATTTGCCCACACACCAACAATCCTAATAATCACTTCCATTTCAAAGTAATAAGCATATCAACATGTTAAAATGTTACTATATATGCACACATTTCCTCTTTTCTAGTGGCTTATCTTTAAAATATAGCTCAGGGCGGTGATTAAAAAAGGATTCTTACTTTTATGATCAAAAAGAAAGTAAAATAAAGTTTAACTAAAGTACTTTGGAAAGTGTAATTCAAAAAAAATGCCGAAAAATAATAGTCAAAAGTCGTTGGCAAAGATTTTCCTTCTTTTACCTGATCTCCTTTCCTACCCTGGGGAATTGATGTGTAGATGAGGAGTGACGACTGACAATAAAATAACGAATATAGATTATAGAATATCTATGTTTCTGTGTCCATATTCCATTTCTTCGAAATAATTAAGTAATGATACGTGAAAGTTGAAACTTCTACCATGCATCTGTTGACAATGTCATGGTCGGTGTCTATTCAAAAATAAAACCCAATAAACTAATTAGTGTCAAGTAATTTTGGATTAGCTTAACACTCGTAAAGAATTAAACCTACAAATCGATATGTCTAATAAGATTTCTCTCTGTCAATGAGATTAGTTCAGTTAAAAAGAATTAAATTATTTCACTTGTAAAGTTTAAGTTTCTTATTACGAGCAATTCTTTTTTAATAAACAATTTACAAGTATTACTATAAATTTTTGTTAAGACATGTAAAATAAAGTAATCTCTCTTCATCCTAAACATTCTTTAAAAAAAAAAAAAATCTTCCTCTCTATATACGAGACTTGTTCTCCGTCATGGATCCTCCACGAATAAATCACATCAGAAGTTAATTGCATAAGATAAGAGGTCCTTGTCTGAAAGGAGAAGGTAGTGGCCAATATAGTATCCTGCCAAACACGTAACAGAAACCCCCATATATATCATATAAAAAATAGTCAATTACAGAAAAATGTAACATCAACGTGAGTTGCTATCTCTTGACATTAATCCCACAAGAGTGTTCTACACAGTAGAATCATTGCCCACAACCCAAAAAGGAAAATAAATATGAAGTTATGATAAGTGATTACCATTTGAACGATATTAGTTAATTTACAATATTAGCAATGACTAACTGTCTTTTAATTTTATTCATATATATGTTTTAATGAAGGACAATTCTAAGGTACCTAGAAGCTACCTTAGAATTAATGTAATAGAATATTATTACTTTGATTTTATAATAAAATTTGACTATGACACAAAAATTAAACAATAAATCCAAACATCATATACATAAAAAGCACCAGAGAAACCTTCTTTAATGAAACATTGATATATATGTTACATAATAGAGCAGGCATTTGGGTTTTCGTCGCTGAAAATCTCTGTGTAGCGCTTGTCGACGGTGGTCTCAGATATAGCGGTGTCAGGGACTTTTCTGACCATATTAGGAGGTGCCTTCTTATCATAGGCCTGAGAAACATAAGGGTGAGCCACCATAGTGTATGGAACATAAGGCCACAACTCAACCTTCTTCTTTGTAGACTGAGCAGCCTTGAGCACTTTCTTTGGCTCAACGTATCCCGTCACTGTTGCCTTCTGCTGCTTTAAGTCCACATCCACCGACTTTGCTCCTGCTCAAATTTGTTAAACAAATTAGCAAAATTGAAGGAATGAAGAATATGCAAATGATATAGGTTGAGAATGAATTGATTGTAGTTGAAATCTATAAAAGTACCTTTAACGCCAGAGAGGACATGCTTAACCTTGCGAGCACAGCCTTCGCAGTCCATTCTGATTTTGAGGGCTACAGTTTGTGTTTGCTTCTTTTTCTTCGTCTTTTTGGCGCTGCTGAGTAAGTGGGAGAAATATTCCATAGTGCCTTGAACACCCATTTTCTGCTTCTCCTTTCGTCAGTCAATTAACTGATACTTGCTCTTAAAGAACAAGCTCTAATGAGGACACTCAAAAACCAGTATAGTTCAAGTATAAAGGAAGGCTTGAACTTCAAGTTAACGATCGAGATTCAGAAACAAACTACGATGTCTAAGGCTCTGAGATTATAGAAAATGACTGGTCGAAATCTCTTTCTGTTTGAAATGGCAAGGTGCTTGGTGGGAAACAAATATAAGCAGTGGAAAGTAATGTGAAAGGACTAGAGAAGGAGGAAAATTGATGATTTAGTGACAAGTGATGCCTTTAACTCTTGGCTGCTCTGGTTTTATTCTACGGATTTTATACTGACCCAATATAACAGATGGACCAGTCACAATAAAAATCTATGAGCTGAATTTAATTATATATTCATGCATATGAACAATAATAGAGAAGTTGAGATGTCCTAGTCTCCTAGAATCTTCTTAAGGCTCTGTTGATTAAATTCCCTAGCTCTTTTAAACTAACAAGAACTCAAAACCCTGAAGGATTTGGCTAAACTAAAGGATCGATGCTTTAACATAATTAAGCTTGGTTGCTGTGCTGTTCTAACTTGTGAGTAACTCTTGCAAATGAACCCTTTCTTATAGAAGACGTTTGGACAATGTTGTGAGATTGAGTTGGTGAGCTCTTAAAATGATGAGGATATCATTAAAAACATTTAGCTAAAACGCGGTTTTAAATTTGTCTCCAAAATCCAAGATTTAATTGTATTATAAGCATTGTTTTGAAGGGGAGAAAAAAAAAAAAAAAAAAAAGAGTTCAATGCTTATAGTACAAGAAAGTTGAAAGTTCGCAAGCAAAGTTGGAGAGTTAATTAAGTTTGAAAATTTCCCACCCAATACTTTTGTATGAATGCATGAATAATTGAGAGGCCATAGATTGATGGCATCAGCAGCTGCCACGTTGCAGAAAATCTTGACGACACTTGCTCATGAATGCCTCCCAGACCCAATGGTAGATATACAAACATGTGGCTTCCAGGGTCAAACTCAAACGGAGTTTGTTGGTCTCTCTAACTCTATATTCTCCACAGTTTATACCACTAGCAATTGTTCACTTGTGAAAATGCATGGCATGATAGCGAGGTGGGCCTGTAGAAAGAAAAAACATAAAAATTCTGGAGAAAAAAAGGAACACCAACACCAACACCAGAATAAACAAAGGCAAAAATGTATTTGGGTACACGGCCAGGTGGCTGCAATCTGCTCGATGAGCTTAAAAAGCTCCAATCTTGAGGTTAGGGATGAACAATATCCATGAAAACGTAGTTGTCACCCTTACCTTTATTTGCTTTTCTAAACCCCATTGATTGTCCTTTTTTTTTTTTGTTTATTTCTACGTAGCCTAAAAAGATGAGGGAAATCTTAAATAGTTTCAATTAATTTATATTTGTAGTACAAGGACAACATTTTGCGGAGTGTTTTATTGCAGAAGGCACCTGCTAAACAAATACTTGGAGGTTCAGGGGCCATGGCCATACCATTATAAACTATCTGCCCAATCACAACGCGACAGAGGCGTATCCATTTGATCTCAATTTTGAACCACCGACATTTATAGTAATTAATGTTATCTTCATCTTAAAGATGATATCTGTTAAGTCAATGTAGTTACAGCGTCCAACTACCTAAATTAAGTACACCTTAGATTGGATCCTCGGACATTTGGATATTTACAGACTAGCCTGTGTCATACAGATACAGAGAGGGTGATGTGGTGAACCAGGGATTTGCCTAAGTAAACAAAATTAAAAAATTCAACAAGGAATAATAGAATTGGCAAACGTGTCTTCTAACACCACATAATTGAATTGTAATTCCTTCTTGTCTAATCACAACTGTTTGATTATTCTGCCATTCTGAGGTGATAGACAGAACAAGTGGCCAAGGCTTAAAACAACACTGCTATTAGTTAATACTTAAAGTATTTATGACCATGACATGATTTACCCCCTATACATTTGACTACGTTTATAATTACCGCTTTGGCTCTTTACGTTACACTTTACAGGGCATGATTGTGTATTGACTATTTGCAGCTTCCCTATAGATTAGATTAGCTGCAATTGAAACCCCACCACTTGGGTAGATGCATTGGCAAAATCGGAATTAGGACTAGCAAATTAGTATATTCATACTTCGGAACTCTTACTAACAGACACAGATATCTCATGGTCATGGTCATGGTCATGGTCGTATTTCCTGCCTTGAGGCAACACAGTTCTAATTAATTCCTAGGCTCAAATTCGCTTTAGTCATTCTCATTCTCCTTATAAATAGAAAATGGGAAAACAATTAACCACTACTATGCCCATTAATGAAAATGGGGTGCCCACAAACGATTTAGGGTTTTTGACTCGTGGATTTAAGGAAAGCATGTTTTAACGGAATAGAATGTTAAAAAAATAAATTGAAAAAAAAAAGGGTTAAAAGAGGCCTACAACTGAAAGAGTAATTAAAAAAAAAAACCACTAATAGATACAACAACCGACAAAAAAGGGTTAACATCTTGAAAGAGGACAGAAAATTTACAAGTAACTACAATAGAGTCAATGAGATAAGCAGAAGAAAAGAAGGCACATTAGTGAGAGAGAACTTAATGAATGCCAAGAGGGAATGGGTCTGGGTGTGGCTACAGAGGGTTTGGGTGAAGCCTTTCCAGCGACAGCAGGTGATACAGCAGTTGTATTAGGGATACTCTGCTGCTGATTCGCTGGTAGAGGGTTTGACGATCCTTCAGTAGATGGTGAAGTGAAATTTGCTCTATCTTCCATGTTATCTTGACCTGCACCTTCTAACTAGTTAAAATCAAGTAAAATTCCGACTTGAAGCAAAATACTATTAAAAAAAATTATTTTCTTCAAATGAATGAGTCATAGACTTTGAAGAAATAAGGACTTATACTATGTCAAGGTAGCCAGGGCTATAAGATTACAGCTCTTAAACATGCATGTAGGATTTACAGTACACATTATGGAGTTTATACCCTAATACCTATGTCAGATGAACAGAGGAGCTTTGTTTCTTTCCCCTCCTTTCTTACTTGACCCCTTCTTTTTCCCTAGTCTTTCTCTTTTCTTCTCTCCCCTACCCCTCCCCCCTCTTTTTTCTATTCTTTTACACTCAGCAATGTTTAGACTTAGATTACTAACAAGAATCCAAACTAAATAAGAAGCATAAGATCTTATTGAGATTTGGATAAGCTTCAATTTTCAAGTAAAAGTAGTACTTACAGTTGGAACTAGACCAACCAAACCGCAAATTTTCCCTATCAAAGACCATGGTATTGCCCGTCAGGAAGTTCTCTGCAACAAAATTGTCAATTCAAAGCAAGCAATCATTATCTGCCAGTACAAATGTGTATGTGCATGTGTGAGCACGTATACATGCATCCGCTGTGTGCTTGTTTGTGCTATCAGATGCATGTTTGTAGAGAAAAAAGAAAAAAATTAACAAATCCTCAAAGGATAAAAAATGAAAAAGAAAAGAGAGTAAATAGGGAGGGGAAAAAAAGTGCTTTGGCTTCAGGTATTGCAGTAGAAGTGTACTCACGTCCAATGGTACCATAATCGTCATCAGTAGGCATTACAGTCAAACAAACAAGAGTATATTCCTGCACCAAAAAGTTTATATTTCATCAAAATGATAACCAAAAAGACCTTTGAAAAATGAAACAAGAGATTCTACAGAAAAACTGATCAACTGGATAATTTCTCTATGGATGATTGAGAGTTGGTCATATGATATGTGGTTCTGTACTAGTCTCCTTTTTTCTAGATTCAAAAGAAACTGAAAACAGGAGCAGAATCTTGTCTTATGACAAAACTAAAATCCTCAAAGTATTGTCTGAAAACAACCAACATCAGGTAAGGATATAGCATTTGTTTTTATGTTACCTGCCATTAAATTAGAAAATTAGTCAAGATACAATTTTCAGAATCCATGCCAAATTTCCAGATCACATATATTTAAAAAGCCACGTTCTGATAACAGAACATACTGTTGTGTTCAGGCCGATATTTCAGTACTACTCCTGTTTGCTAAAGTTTATCATAAATAGTAATCAGCACACCAAAATAAATGCTTGTCAGATCCTGCATCAGTAATTAACTTCGAGGCCTATATTGATACATTGTCAGTTTATCAATAACAGAAAGGCATAATGCTTTCAAAATTGAACCTGAGTAACTATATGCGGGGGAGTTCACAAACTTATCTTCACTTGCATAATACTTTATCAGGGGAAGTAATTCTATAGAATGAAGATTTATGGGTTAAAAAAACACTACAGGTTAGCAATCAAATGCTAATTTGTTTGTCAACCTAAAAGATTCACTTGCTGTCAATAACAGTCTCTAGAAAACATGCACTAAGTACAAGTCATCATATTCCACTGAAATCAACTGTCATTGACCTAGATACAAGTCAAAGGTTTATTTTTTACCTTGCATTATTGAGCAATGTTTAATATACACAAATTTTCACAAATCAATACTTCTTCATAAGTATCACCCAAAAATATCTATGTTTATATTGAAACGAGAATTGGGGGAGAAAATTGAGAAAGGTAATCTCACCTGATTGGCAACATAAGAAAACATGGGATTGTGAATCAGAAAAGTTTGATTCTTAGCAAACGTGAGTTTCACTGTGGGAATATTAGTCAACTCCTGCAAACTGTCACAAGAAAACGTCTATGAGTTCTGAAGAAATGAAAGAAGCTTGTTAAGCTACTCATCTAGCATCCAACCTGACATTATAGCAGTACTCCCATGGGTATTGTTGGATGATAATCCGTCTTGCATTAACTTGTTTGTCAAACTGTATTCAGTGAAGAGTACCTTTAGCCCAAAGTATGAGTTAAGAGTGATTTTTCACCACTGAAACTATGACCAAAGAAATTACCTCGGAAACAACCCTTTTATAAACTTCACTGGGAAGATATGTGAAAGAAGTGCCACTATCAATAAGTGCTTGAAATCCAGTTTGTTTGAGACAGGAACTCCCAACACAGAAGCTCTTCACTCCAACAATATAGGCGATACTGAACCCATACAAATAAGCATGCCAGGCACACCAAGAAGTAAGTTGGTTTTAATAAAAATCAAGCAGCAGTTAAATATCATTATACAGTACATACAAGTCTCCATCTACAGGCAAGAATGGAGTAGATTGTTGGTGGGCATGCCCTTGGTCGCCAAAGAGAATTCTCCCAGAATCCTTCTCATTAAAACAAATCGAGAAAGAATTCCGAATAAGTCCTGCCTTTGCCAGCGAACTTGGAACTGAAATGCTGCCAGGTCCCAGCCCCATAACACCATCAGGAGCAGCTCCTTCTAAATAACCACCACTTTGTTTCCTACCACAACTGCATTCATAAAAATCAATTATGTTGAGCACTGGTACAAAAAAGATTTGGCTAATACCTGCCTTACATCAAGTTCCCAAATGTCAGAGCAGAAGGGGATTTAGACTGTGAAAGCTTAAACATACCCTAAAATGATTGAGGCTTGCACAGAACTTTGTGTTGAATGTCTGCCATCTGATGCCAAATGTAATTGGTCTTCAATAAGAAATCCGGAACTTGAGGTGTTTTCGGATAAGTACTGAGCAATATAAGGGCAAGGCTCCTTAGGACTTTTACAATTGGGACCCTGATCACACAACTGATGGCTGCAAGGTAGATGTCTGCTGGTGCTTGATAATGATGGGCTATACTCACTCAGATCCCTATCCTGCACCATAGATGCCCCCATATACAAAGGAACATCTGCCAATCAATCATTGAAATTAACTGCTAAATCTCTCACCACTCTTAGGTGAACTATTTATTGTAAAGTCCAAAGAAGAAAATTTCACATTTATACTACATTGCTCTTGAGGAATTAGAGTATATATGATAGGGGAGGAGGGTTATAAATAAGAATTTCCCAATTAAAATATAAAAGATTTTAATTATAACAGAAAAATTAGACATACATAGTGTGCTTTTATCCTTTCAGCCCCTAATATATTCTTGGGTACATCCCACTGACAAACAGGAATGCTGTTAAAAAACACATAAAAAAAGAGTTCTGCAAAAAAGAGGAAAAAAAAAAGGGTTTCTGTGCCTGTGTTATCATCACTATCAATTGTCATTTAATCTAAATTATGACACAATGTCAAACTTGAGGGTCTCTCTCTGGTAAAAAATAAATCAAGAAAGCAAAAGGCAAAACTTCAAGCTAATGGGGGTAACAATGAAGTTCTCCATAGTAATGACATGAAATGAAACAGTAATAATTCGAATTGGAAAAGTCAAAAAAACAGAAAAAATAAAAATAAAATTCACATGATAGACCTACCAGCACATTGTAGTAACCAGCAGACAGGGGCGCGCATTCTATGCAGTCACAAGGGATCCAAAGCCGATCACTTCCAGTATCCAGCGCAACAAGAAAAGAAACATTTGGAGTCCCTATATCAATCCATGTGTAATGCAACCTGAAGTTTCACAAAGAATGAGTTCATACATGTCAACCATCTTCAGATCCCCCCCGCCCCCTTTTTCTCTTCTCTTTTCCTTTTCTTCCATAATCATTTTCAAAACTGATGAGACTAATTCTTAGACAATCATAATTTAGATTCTAAAGCAAATTAGAGTCTTCCATTTACAGCTCCCTCCAATTTTTAGACATTGAAGAATGCACAATGGAAAGACATTACTAAGCTTAAACGGAGGCCGACCAACTTACCAATCAAACACATTTCCGAAGAACAGCGTCTGACTTCCCTGAGAAGGATACAGAAAGTTGTACTGAGAGGCGAACTTCATTCTCTGGCGTGTCAAATCACTGCTCAAGAGCAACCTGAAATACTCGGAGCTTTTCCTCTTGGGCCACGATTCAACCGAAACATTCTTATTCCTGGAGACCCAGAGAGCCTTAGCCTCGTCAGAATATCGGTGTATGAGCTTCGAAGAAAATGTGAGTGCAATCGCCCCGTCCACCAGAACATTGACAAGTAACAAACAGAGTAGAAAGCGAAACGCCATAAGAAGTTAAACCCAAAACCCTTGCTTGACTAGATGAGGAGGTAGAACAAGAACGCAACAGAGGAAATATAGCTCCACTTCCAGGAAATGTTCAGCTACGAAACAAAATTATAATAGAACACATACGTCTGTAAAGCAGAGCCTGTTAAGAAAGAGAATGCAAATGGGGTTTTGAGCAAATGGGTTTGAAAATTTTGATAGTGGTTGAGTTGCAGACAAGTGTGAAGCTTTCCTTTTGAGAGAGTGGTAAGGTGGCGAGCTAGATGACGGAACTGAAGGAGGTGCGCACTGCGCACCTTTCTGCTTTCCAATAATGTGTCCCCGTGAACGTGGCCAGGAGAGAGTGGGAAAGGCATGTGGCTATTCTCTCTAGAGAAACGAGTCCGAATTTTTTTTTACTTAATTTATTCAAAAAAGTAAAACAAAATTTGGAAAAGGTTGTAGTAATAGGTTCTCTACTCTAGTACTAGAGTGGTCGTGTTTATTAGGGATTTGGATTCGGTCATGTCACTTGAATTATATTGCTCAGATTTGAGCCGTTTATTTTATTAAAGCTCATTTTAATCATTAAATATTAATGTATTTTAATAGTTGAAATGACCTTAAATAGAATAAATGATTTAAATTTAAGCAACATGACTCAAGTGACATGACTAAATCCCTTCCACTGTTTAGTACACGATGATGAGGCAGTTGTTAAGGTTGAAGGAGGAGCCACCTTAAAACACGTAATTTTCTAAAACCACGTGTCTGCCCCAGAAAATGACGTGCTAGGAGTTGGTGGGTGCGATTCAATTTTTCCAAAAAAGTGGAAACCTTACACCTTTTTGAATTTCCATTTTAAACAGGAAAAGAAAAAAGTTCATTTTGCCCAAAAGAAAGAGGTTCCACATATACGTTTAGTCGCAATTCGCAAACGAAGAAAATAATAATGATAATAGAAAACTATTAAATTAAAAATGAAAACCATAAGTAACTATTACTATTAACTATATTTAGTTGTTAGTATTAGTGAAAATAAAATATTTGATCGGTGTTCACCAAAAATTATTTAATAGATATTTTTTTTTTTTTGAAATATTGATGCATTAACTATAAATTTTAAGCTACCTCCAGATGAGGCGAGAGGGAGAGAGAGAGTAATAATTCAATTCTTCAAAACTGCAAAGGCTAAGGGGTTGGTCCATTTTTTTTTTGCTACTGGATCCAATTTTTGGATTAAGTAGTGTACTTTCAATCTCCAGACCAAGTTTGAGCCCTTTTTATTTTTTTTTTCTAATGGGGCCATGTTTGGGCCTTACTTTCAAGCTACGCTAGAATCCATGGTGGGATCGAGCATTAAATTCATCAACTAAGCCCAATATACTTCCTCAGGTTATATATCGGCCGACACATAGCTTCACCGACCAAAAAAAATATATCACATAGCTCCACTTGTTGAGAGGGAAAACAACTTCTGTAATTTCTTCTTTTTTTTTTTTTTTTAACAAATGGAGCTCACTGAAAAAAATAAGAGAATAATACATAACAAGAATAGAATTTTTGACATTAACCCTCTGATTCCTCTAACCAAAAGAGATGTCACTAAACTCATAAGTCATTGGCTAAATTATAACTTCTTTATTATTATTTTTTACATGACAATATACATTAGAAATTACAATGGTGAGATTAGATTTTCCAATTTCCTTTATGGCCAGAAAATTGTGACATTTTCATCATTTGCTTGAGCATTTGATTCACACTTGAGGGCTTTGTGTGAACTTGAATAAATGGAAGGTGAACAAAGAAAAGCAAAAAAATAAACACAAGTTGAACCTAACAAATTTATATTTTTTTTTTTTTGCAAAAAAAGACATGAACCTATCTTTTTTTTTCATAATTAAGAATTATTTTTTTAATATTTTGACTATAACTCCAAATTTAAATATAAAATCCACAAACCTTAAAAATAGTCTCAATATCACTCAACCACTTATATATGTTTAAAGTAAAGAATTCGTCTTTGTAATAAACAATTTATAATTATTGTAACTTTTTTATTCAATGGGTACATGAGATAAAAATGAAAAAGAAACGAAATATAATTCTAAATTTGCTAGGTAAATTAGGTGCCCGAAATCATAATATGTATTTGTATGTAGGTTTGTTATTTTTACATATCTGCAAAGTTTTTCAAGTTCCATACCTCCATCTTTTGATAATACGAAATGGTTCCTAATACACTTTTTTTTTTTTTTTTATATGGGCTTTCTNTTTTTTTTTTTTATGGGCTTTCTTTCATCCTAAATATTTTCCAACTCGTTGAAATTTGAAAATGGAGCAAAAGTTAGAAAGTTGAACACAAATGTGAGGTAGTAACGTTATGTTGTTACCAAAGGAAAAATGATTTATGGATTAGTTAGGATCTAAAAAGATAGGCAATCATCAAATATAGAATAATATCATGGAATCAATGATTATTACTACAGGAATTTATACGATTAATTACTTACGTATTTCCTTCTTGTAAAATTGTATCCCTTATCTTATTTATTGAAAAACTTAACAAAAATGTGTTGAATTGAATTTGAAGGCAGGATTGGTTCTTCGCCATAATTTCCTCGTGCTAATATAGCCATTGGCATATTGCGAAGATAACAAAACATAAAAAAACTGAAGCCTTAATCGCTTAATTAATTTAGGAAGATAAGATAATTCTATCCAACTCGTTTCCTTTTTGAGTCCAATGGATATGAAACGCGTTTGTATACGAGAAGTATCACCTTCATCCCTAAAACCCCGCCTTGAAACTGGGTCCATTTCTGATTTCACGAATGCGTTACTCTTGTAAGCGGAAACGTGTGTCGGTGACAGATGGAAAGAGAGAGTGATTGAATGAAACGACGCCACCTATTTATCTCTCAATATAAAGTAGTTATAAACTAAACACAGAAGATCGGTTATGCCTTCTGATTCTGAGTTGTCGTCTTCTTCGTATCGTCCTCTCCAGTAGTTCCACCGTTTTTGTTCTACGTGTGCTTCCTTCGATGCTTAAACCAAAACCCTGAATTTCCCACAATAACGCGTAAGTATTTTCTGTTCATCTTTTTATTCTCTTTATATGGCGCATTTCATATTCATCTCACTTTACTTGGTCGTTCTATATGATGACTCTCCTCTTCTCTATGCTGCTTTTTCTGGGTTGGTTTCTGACCTCTGTTAATGGATTATTTGTCAGTCTATTTGTATTCTACGTTGAAGGAATTGATAAGATACCTAAGTAGATGAAAAGAAAATATCATGTGTACTATGGCCACGACCTCAAATAATTAACGTTGAACTAGAATTGGCACACTTTGAACTCCATTAGAATTTGCTTAATTTTCACGATATTTTTAATTCATGGGTTCTCAATTATATTCTTTTCTTTGGCTTCTTTACTTAAAAGGTTAAGAAGATGATTAAGTTTCCTTTCATTTATCTGAGCAAAACCCAACAAGCTCAGCAATATTAACAGAACCAAAAAACAGAAACACAAGAAAATTTTAGGGGTAAGTGTTTATAAAATATGACAGGGGAGGCATTTCTGGCATCCATGTTCGAATGCCAATTTTATTTCCATTGGGATTCCGATACGCGTATACGCTTCCCTTATTTTTCCTTTTTATTAATATATATATAAGTAATACTAATTAAAATCATTGTTTGTTGATATGCATTATGCAATTTTAATAGTGTAACACACGATGCCGTTTGCTTGCTGTGGTTTATCTAAAATGTAATCTTGATAATTTAGTTAAGAAAGAAGTTGCAATCCTTCTCCTTCATATATATAGGTTGAAGCTGGCAGTGCCAGATGGGCAATGGCTTGGAACCTTGTATAATAGACCAATGCATGAAATGGCTATTAACACGTTGTTCCATCCACCTTCCCACGTGTACGGCCCAAGTACTGCTAGCTTGTCTCTTTTCTCCAGCTGTTGAGTTGACCCTGAAAGCGTCCAATTATCCAATCTTGTACTTTTCTAGCTGAGTAGATGCTGTGCTGTATTTGTATCTCTGTATTTCCTTAATCTCTTAATTACAACTAGGCCACCCATTGTTTTGGTTATATTATCTTGACCAAAAGTAGAGCTATATTGTCGATATGACCCATCTAGACTCTTTACTTGGTAAATGGCAATGTTAGTTATAGATTTTTCATGTTCACCAATTTGCATAACTATCTACTATAATTAAGTAGCTTTAATTACTTGAACTTTAAAAGAAAGAATTTCAACAAAATAATCTTCAATTAATTTAAATGTCCATTGTTTTCTGATTTTGGAATTTGTAATTTTTACAGGGCAAGTAGCAGAGGCGACTGAGTAAATCAGATTGAATCTCAATGCTCCTAAAGCCACATCAGAATCAACCTTGACGTCACTAATCTTAGCTGTCTCTACTGTATCCTTCCCTTTCTTCAATACACCCCTTCCCAAAAATCAAACTAGTTTTCATTTTGAATTTATTTTTCTCTATAAATATGCCATACAGCTCCATCCTTTCCAATGTGCAATATCTTGAAGAAGGTCTGATCGAAAGCCCTAACGTTTTCCCCTAAAGAAGCAGCGCCATCCTCACCAAGAGCAATAGCCTCAGCCCACCACCGCATCATGACCCCCAGCCTAATATTCCCACAATCTCCTCCTCCTCCAAACGGTGACTATATTGGCACCGAGAGCTGCATTGACCTTGAAAACGACAACAAGTTTGAGTTTGATGGCAGTGACAGTGGCACATCAAATAGTCCTGGTGGTAAGCGAGTAGAGGCCAAGAGCAGTAACAGCAGGAATAAAAAGGAAAAGAAAGAGTTTCCTCCCCCGATTCCGTTATTAGCTCGCACACAGAACCTGCATCCGCACATGCCATGGGTCTTGAAGAGGTACTATACCAACGATGGACGCCTCATTCTTAAGGAGGAGAAGGTCAGGCATCACGAGTACTTTCGAGCTCACCGAGCCAATGGTCGCCTTACCTTGCAGCTTGTACCTCTCGACGACGACGTATTTGACACCCTTCCTCCCAATCACGACAACTGTGAGTTGCTACAAGGGACTAGCCCATGTGAAACTAATCTCAATCATCATAGTCTTGACAGTTTTGTTGATGAACAACACAAGGACAATGTGGATGACGGCTCTGATTCTGATATGGAAAACAAGAGAGCTTTAGTGGGTGCCAATAGTACAGCACCCAACCCTTTGAACTGCAGTCGAGTCACATCAGATTCATCATGCATTTTTGGGGTCCCAGTGCATGCAATTAGCTAGAACGGTTCAAGGTATTAATTGTACAAGTTAGAATTGATCCAGTTTTGTTGTTACTCTTTCTTCCTTGTTGCATCTAGGGCTAGGGTTTTTGGCCTTAATTTGTTGATTTTGTTTTCCTCTGCTAGTTATCGCTGCCCATCGTCAATTTAATCAAATTTGATGTCTTCTCTTTGTGATGTTTATATGTTTATGCAAACGGCAAGATGAGATTCAACAATTTTGATAGGGGAGAAACAAGCTGTATCAACTTGCCTTGAAAGTGATATTTCAATGCAGATAAGGATACAGGAGAAACATTCATTTCCCAAGATAAGTTGTAAAAAAAACCATCTTGATATTTGTTTTTATTTATCACCATTTATAAAATGTCAGAAAATGATCAATTAATGAGTGCTTTGGATAGGGTAAGAATTTGTTTTTGTGAAACAAAACAAGCAAGTATTGGATGAGTGATGAGTGATGAGTGATGAGTGATGAGTGATGAGATAGGTACTTGACTTCAAGTGCGATCGGGCAGATTCCTGTGGCCATACTTCTCGAAATTAATGCACAAAAGACAAATCAATAAATCCAGGTGGGGGATGGTATTGGTAATGGTAGTGGTAGTGTGAAATAGTAAAAAAGCGATGGAAGAATAGGAGCAAGCTAGATTGCAAGCTGGCAATATTTAACTCAAGTCACTCAAATACTGGAGTTGCAATTTCCGAGGGTCTTTCTCTATTCACTTGCTAATCTATTGCCACTGCATCTGCAATGCAAGGGATGACGATGATCGATGAGGGAGGAATTGGTAGTGACTAGTGATGATGGTCTTCGAGAATCCGTAGTATGTAGTACAGCTAGCTAAATCCCAAATATTGTCAATTTTCTGTGTCAGAGCTCATGATTGGCCTTGCCTCATCTCCACCTTTCACTTCTCTACAAACTCCGATACCACAATAAGCGTCTTCTAGTGTTGTTTCTCTCTAGAAAATGACCTATCTCCTTCTCCCCTGCTTTTTCTTTTCTTCCCCCCACCACATATACAAAATACAAACATTTCAATGTTAACATCAACTATTGAGTTCTCCCCCTTGAAAGAGAAAGTGTTATCTAATTTGTTCAATATTTTTTTTTTCATACATACACTTGACCGAAGTCAATTTTCCGTTTTCCTAGAAAAAAAAATTGATAATGAAGAAAGTAAGTTTAGTTTAATTTAATTTAAAGTTTCAACTTTAAATTTCATATACTAACACATAATACTTGATATTTAAAAGTTGGAGGTTTTTTAGATACTTTTTATATTTACGTAGTATGTCATACTATATGAAATTAATCAATATGGGAATGACATGTATATAAATTAACTATTTTTTAATTTATTTGAGAAAATAAAATAAATTATATTTATATTCAATAAAATATAAANTATTCAACAAAATATAAAAATTATGTATGTTTGTCATGTTAATATAGTATGACATACTCATGTAGTACCATAGAATCCCCGTTAAAAGTTATCATGTACAGGAGTTTGTTTCATCTTTTGTATATACATGATAAACATGAGCACTTCATAACTCATATTATTATTAAAACAAAATAATAATAAACACGGGTGCAGATATATATAGTTAATAATGGAATTAAATTATCAACATATATATGGATAATTTTCAGGAACTACTTAATGAAAAAGGAAAATAAATATAATAATTAAATTACTTATTTGAACGTCAATATCCACTATATAATGTGAAAAAAAAATAAAGAAATACTTGCAGTCAAATTTCAAATAAAATCTCACCCAAGAAACTTTCAAATAGGATTAATTTTTTTTTTGATAATACAAAAAATGGGATCAAATTTTAGTAATTTACGGTAACGACAAATTAAAATAACTGTCATTGTGAATACAACAAAACTTAAAACCATATTTTATTGTCATATGTTGCGACAAGCAAAAACAATATAAATTCAGATGTTACTATGTTTTTATTTTGTCGAATTTGATAAAAATTAAATTCTAATATCTTTATGGAAAAAGTTTGATTGCACACTTTTTTTTGGGAGGATGTAATTCCTTGTTCTCAATAAACCAAAATATATTAGTAAGCAGCTTAAACTAATTTGCAACTTTGATTATAATCCATTCTACCATTATGTCCACTAAGAAGTTTTCATGTCACATTTTTCTTAATTATAAATATACTCTTATTATAGAGATTATTACAAAGAGCAAAAGGTAAACATTGCCTGGATATCAGAGGAGGAGCAAAATGGGTGGACAAACAAAAATTAACACTCACAACTTAATTACCGAATAAATTAATTAAATAACAATAAAGACGTTGGTGGATAATTAAACTTTTATTTAAGCATAATTTGGATAACTTAGTCGTGTTGGTATATATTTATATGGATAGCATTGGATAATTAAGAACCAATATTAGTGTTATTTTGGAATTTGGAGAGCAGGTTTAGAAGATTTTATAGATAAGAGACAATCTGTGGCCCTTCCTATCCAAGAATTTACGTAGTTGCCATCTCTGATTTCAACCTTGCTCTGGACTCTGGTACTTGCAACGTATCTGGCTTGAATTGCTGGGGTCCCACTGGCCCACAATATAAAATTATAAATGATGAGACGCGAGAGTTAGACCTGAGTTTTGGTTTATCCTAGAATTGCACACACTGGAACTGGATTCATGAATCAATAAGTAACTGAAAAATACAAGATACATAGCAGAGTGAGATATTTGAGATATAATTAATCCAGAAAGTAATAATAAATAGAAATGAGAAGGCAGTAGGTGTCGTGGAGGGTGATCAGAAAAGAAGGAAGGAACAGACCTGGCACTAAACATGGAAGATAGAGATACAAAATCTGTTGATGGATGATTCCCTCTCCGATTCTATACTCTCGTCTTCTCTATACTCACAAGGAGCCCACCAATCATATTATTATTACCCTTCCATGAGAGAGTACCAGATCTTGATTTTAGAATTCAGAGGGTGCTGTTTGCAGAGTTCACAGGTGCTATACCTCAACACAGCACATTAAGAGCCAGCAGTTTCAAACTTACAGCAAAAAGACCTTGATAGCCTCCACACTAGTGCGGGGCAGACTGAGCTTGTGTTGGTGAAGTCATGGGTATTTAAGGTATCGCAACCAGCTTACGAGTTACGACCATATATCCTATTATAAATTACACCCTCACCCATTAATTTCGTAATAGTTAGTAAAGAGAAGATTTCGGGTATGAATTTGCGTTGAATATAGAGACTGTGTGTTGCTGTTTCTTTTTTCCTCTCATTTCTCTGTCTTTTCCGCTCTTTCTCGGCGACAACACAGAAAATGGAGTAATGCAAGCACACTGAGTAAGATCTCCTCCTTCTTCATCACTTTATTTTCTTTGGCTATACCATATATGATGCCCACTTAGTATTTTTGAGCACAAGTTTCAAATGGTATAACTATTCTTTTGGGGTTCAGCATATATACGTTGCACTTTTTTTTTTTCAGTTTAATTTGCATTTGTGTTTTGTATGTTGATCTGGCAAACTTGCTTACCTAACAATTTTGATTCTGCTAACAAATGTGAATTTCATAGAGATTTATTTATCTTTTTGTTCCAAAACTTCCCTTTTAATTTTGGTGAGATATAACCCAGGTTGTTTCTGGAATGTCTGCAGCTCACTATGTGCGTACCTGACTTTCCTCCTCCAGCGACACTCCCAGAGTAAAGGTACAGCAGAACTACTCTAACTCAGATTTCTTTTTCTTTTTTAAAAAAAAATGGTGACTAGGTGATGTCAAGACTAACTTTCACGCACTTTGAATAATCCACTTCTTTGGTAGGATCGATGTAACTTTTACAACTTAATTTGAATAAAATAAAATGTCTGTCAACATTTTTTTTTCCTTTTCTTTTTTTTGGTTTTACTCTTATTTTCTTGCTCAAGACTTGAGAACTCTCTTTCTGTTTTGTTTTTTTCCCCTCTCCTTAACTTTAGTTATGCTTACTGATTTCTCCATATAAGGGTGCACCGAAAGACTTTGTTGGGACAGTCCATTCTATTGAGATTTGAGAGAGACGAAGCCAAAATACATGTAAGAGTGAACGGTGCAAAATAGAAACAAAAGACAAATATGATAAGCGGGAACACATAGAGCAGATACTATCGGCATTCACTACCACACCACGTGAGTCTATTTGAACCAAGTATTCATTTGACAGACAATCATAGCTTGTCTTTCATTCATTTCCAAATTCAAATCCACAATTCGTTCCAAATTTGATGTATTTATTATAATTATTTAATTTGCAGCCAGCTAACATGCATATTAACTTACATTCATATAATTTTCTTCATTAATTTCTTGCAGGTTAATTGCTGGCTTGATCCATTTCAAGCTTCACTCAGGACTATTCACCGTGAAAGGAAAATACACAAACTGCTAATTTCTCTTTGGTTTAAAGATCACATATCTATATATATATATATGGATATGTTGGGCAAATTCTTATCATGTAAGGTGCAATCCATAGTTTCATCCCTCTATATCTTATGGATTGCAAAGGTACTATTCCCCTTGAAAAATTCAAAGAAGCTTCCAACACAACTAGGCCTCGAAACCCTAATTCATCCTGAACCAAAACAAGCTCCATATCCAACTCATGGTGCAAGCATTGTACATCGCTACAGTACTCTCACCAAAGTATCAAAGCGATCATCACCGTTATCATCATCGATGTTCCGGTCCTCGGTAATGGGTGACCTGATTGGAGCAGAGAGTGGCGATAACATGAGCTCTAATGTAGAGGAACTGAAAGGATCAGGACAGGTGGACATATCAGAAGAGGCTTACAGTAAGCGTAGTAGGGTGAGATGCAGGAATGCCATGACGAAGAAGTACCCACCACCAATACCGTTATTGGGACAAACGGGTAATTTCCCGGGTCGGATGCCTTGGGTTTTCAAAAGGGAGTCTGGTGATGGAAGGCTGGTTATTAGAGCAGAGAGATTGAAGCGTCATGAATATTTGCAAGCTCACAGAGAAAACGGTCGCCTCATAATGAGGCTCGTCCCAGCAGACGACACCGTTTACTGTGATGAATGTGGTGAACCGATCACTGGCGATGAAGAGGAAGAGAGGGAATTTGAAGAGCTTGAAGAAACGGAACAAGTCACTGTGACTGTGAGAGAGGAAGAGGTGGCATTGGCGAGTGAGGCTTCTTCTTTATCTCAGAAATCGTGTTTGGAGGATGAGAGCCAGTATGAGCCATGTGGAGGAAGTATACGTATGTGCTTCACGTATGGGGGCGAGATGGGTCAGGATTCGGACCCCTTATGCAAGGGAAATGGAATTGGGGTTGGTAATGGGTTCTTGGGCCAGCCAGGTTCTGCTCCGATTCGGCCCATGACTGCTGTCATGTAATGTAAGCTGTTGCCCATTGTTTCCTTTTTTGAGGTGAAGCTCGTATTCTTGCGTGCGATGAAAGAGAAGGAGATGCAGGGGAATTGAATAAAATAGTAGCCAGTGGCTAGTTTTTTTTTAGGGGAAATTTCTATGGTGTTAGTCCAGCATTTACTACCAAGAACCACCTCAAACTAATTTTAGATCAAGGATCTTGATTTTTGTACTTAGTGGTACATGTTTTAGGATCTTGGTATACCTGGTTTGGACCCAACACCATTGTTTGACCCTTTGCTAAATATGACTCAAATGTTCACTTCTCATATTTTGTCCATTTCTTATTCTGTTAGGGTTTTTACTTTTTAGGCAAGAAATCCCTGTTTTATTTATATCTTTCTTTCTTTTATTTACATGGAGGAAAATAAATATAGCGGGATCCATACAGAATAAGTGATATTAGACACGTGGTCGTGCAACAGCAGTTTTGTTAGGAGAAAGTCCAATAACACATGCCTGATTATGGGTTGTTGGATGAATTGATTTTCTCAAATCCTTCTACAAAGTAAAAACAACTTTTCTTTTAATTTAATTTAATTTTCAAACCACGTGCTAATACTTTAAGGTAAATTGTCAAAATTAGACCGATACATTTTGTTTTAAAAAACCGCATTGACTTCTTTTACCTTGCATTTTAGCATGACAAAATTTACATTTTTTCAATTTCGAAATTTCTGTTAAACTTGTACATAATAGAAATTATTTTTTAAAATTACACTATAAAAGAGGTTTATATAATTTTAATTAAAAGAAAATAGTTATCTAATTTTAGGAGACAATATATTNCTGTCAAACTTGTACATAATAGAAATTATTTTTTTAAATTACACTATAAAAGAGGTTTATATAATTTTAATTAAAAGAAAATATTTATCTAATTTTAGGAGACAATATATTACTTCTAGTACAAAAGGAAACACAGTCATGAGCTTCTCTGGGACGGGCTGGGTTGGGCCGAATCTGAGGAAACCGGCTCAACACGGGTCCACCCTCCTTCTCCAGCTACCAACTAACGCTGCAAGATATTACAGATACCCGATACAAACGTAAGGCACGAGACTAAAAACACTACAGTCACGTCAGATCCTTCCATTTCCAACAGGTGTCGCTTGTTCAATGATAATGCCACGTGTTATTTCATTTTTTTCTATCCAATTAGGTCCCTTTAGTGGAAAATAGAGAGCACGCCACAATAGCACCAGGATTGGAAGCCTTGAATTGAACACAACAGAGACACTTGCTTATGGAGATCCCAATTTCCCACCTTTTTCTACCTTCTACATTTTTCTCCTGCCTCCCTTGATCCTTTACAGGGTTCAGGTAACGCTTCCGAATCCCCCCCTTCTCTTTCTTTTATTTAATCGAAATTTTTGTCTGAATCACTATAATTTTGTTTAATTAGTTTAACTTCTCCGTGTCAGATTCCTGGGTTTTCTACTGTGGTTTCAAATGAATCTGACTGTAGCTTCTTTATATTTTGAGTCTAATCTTACTGTTCAATGCACAGTGTTTCAGAATTGTTTTACACATTTGATTTCTGTAATTTCCGAGGCTGATTTCTGTTTTCAGTTTTAGATGGTTTCTCATTTTGAATTTAGAATAAGGTTGGGTTGTTAGAAGTGCGCGCTAAAGATATATCTATGTAATTAACATATCTTGTTAGAGGTTTTTGTATGTACTCTTTTTCGGCTCAGATCTGTGTCTCTGGAGAATAATGACTTAAAAGTTTATGATGGTTTGTTATTGTTTGTTTCTTTCTCTCTCTCTCTCTGTGCGCGCGCGCGCATGTTAGTGTCTACACGTTGCTCTCTTCCTCTGTTTCTTTTTCATCAATTTAATGAAACTCTGTAGTCTCTATATACAAGCCATTAGTTTTGGAGCAGCTGCTAGACTGAATTCAAACTTTACAAAAATCTTTTCGGTTTGATTTTTGTGCAGATATTGAATTTTGCCCATTATGGGTTCTTTCTTGAGTATGGCTAGTACTAAGTCTGACAGAAATGAGTGTGATGAGGTCTCTCAGAATGAGACCTGCAAAAGGCGAAGAATGTCATCTACCTTTGATGAGGAGAGTCCAAGATTAATTCCAAGTCTCCCTGATGAGTTATCACTTCAGATTATTGCTAGACTTCCTAGAATTTGCTACTTCAATGTGAGACTGGTATCACGGAAGTGGAAGGCAACTGTCATGAGTTCTGAACTATATAAAGTAAGAAAAGAACTTGGAACAACTGAAGAGTGGATATATCTGTTGATTAAGGTTGGAGAATATAAGCTTTTGTGGCATGCTCTAGACCCGCTTTCTCGGAAATGGCAGAGGCTGCCTACTATGCCCAATGATGTTAACGAAGAAGAATCTAGGAAGGGTTCTTCTAGGCTTTGGATGTGGAACATGGTGGAGGGTATTAGAATTGCTGAAGTTATTAGAGGTTTGCTTGGACAGAGGGAGGCATTGGATGAAATGCCCTTTTGTGGTTGTGCCATTGGAGCTATTGATGGATGCCTCTACGTTCTTGGTGGATTCTCTAAAGCTTCAACTATGAGATGTGTCTGGCGATTTGATCCAATACAAAATACTTGGAGCAAGGTGACTTCTATGTCTACAGCTAGGGCATATTGCAAGACAGGAATCTTAAATAACAAGCTTTATGTTGTTGGAGGGGTTAGTCAAGGTCAAGCTGGATTGATTCCTCTTCAGTCTGCTGAAGTTTTTGACCCCTCTACTGATACATGGTCCAATGTACCAAGCATGCCATTCTCAAGAGCTCGCTTCCTGCCCACTGCTTTTTTGGCTGACATGTTAAAGCCTATTGCCACAGGATTGACCTCGTACATGGGTAAGTTGTGTGTTCCTCAAAGTTTGTATTCATGGCCCTTTTTTGTTGATGTTGGGGGAGAAATCTATGATCCTGAAACAAATTCATGGATGGAAATGCCAGCTGGGATGGGTGAGGGTTGGCCGGCACGGCAAGCGGGTACAAAATTGAGTGTTGTAGTGGATGGCGAATTATATGCTTTTGATCCTTCTAATTCTCTGGATAGTGGAAAGATCAAGGTATATGATCAAGGAGAAGATGCCTGGAAAGTAGTTATTGGAAAAGTCCCTATCTATGATTCTGCTGATTCAGAGTCTCCATATTTACTTGCTGGTTTCCATGGAAAGCTTCATGTCATTACAAAAGATGCCAATCATGATATTGCTGTTCTGCGGGCTGACCTGCGCAAGGATTTGGATTCATCACCATCAACCTCAACTACTCTACCACCCAGTTACTTACGTGAATTTACTGAACCGGTTACAGAATCGGATGCAGTTGTTTGGAGGGTAGTCGCCAATAGGGATTTTGGACCAGCTGAATTAGTCAGTTGCCAAGTTATTCATATATAGATTAGATTCATACCAAACAGTAAGTCTGAAAATGTTTCCAGATGCTACTGTTTGGAAATTACATGAGCCTTATGGTAGCAATGGCCGCGGTAAAAAGCGTTATCGTAGTGAGCCCTCTTATGATCTAAGTGTCAGCTTCAGCATATTGATGATTGCTGTAATAGTTTATTAGTACGTACAGAATTTTTCATTAGGTAAATATGTCTCAGAAACTTTCAGCTAAGACTGTTAATATGTTTGTTACAAGTTAAATTTTCACAGAATAATATCAGAAAGTTTTCACGTTTCCTCTTTCCGCTTGCTCATTTTTTCTGGCCTCCCTTCATGTTTATAGATATTGTTATTGCGTTCGAAGAACACAAAGCGGTTGATTTCAACTTCTGCCGAGTGCGAGTAGCTATTGCCTGCTTACGTGCATATATCTACCAGAATGAAAGGAAAAAGGAAGAAAATACATAAAGAACAAAAACGTAGAGGTAGACCAATAACTAGACATGGTTTAACCTGGATTTGAATGCAATTGTGTCTAGCAAAAAATAGTTAGAGCCGGATAAAAGAATAAGGGCAGAGAAGAAACAAGTTGTTACTTCTTCAAAAATTTAAATAGAAATAATCTGGTAACATTTTGTTCCTGTACAGTAAAACAATTACAGCACTGAGATCAAAACAGAGAGGGTGAATGATGTTACAGGGATTCTAAGAGCCAGCAACAAACGCTATTTTATTTACACAAAATATTATCTGCTTCTTTGAATGTACCATACCAACCCTTGCAAAAAAAATACTCTTGCAATAGCTGAAAAGGCCCAGTTTATATACCATAATCTATATAATAATCAAGAGGGAAGATAAGATGCGGCCATGAATATCTTAAACCAAGATGCATTATTAGCCTGTGCAAGGGGGTAAAAAAATGTTGTCTAACAACGGCTATAAGGAATGGTCCCTGAACGAGGTTGATGATTGCAGAGCCTTCTTGGATGTTCGGGTATTCTTAAGAGTCATCATGAGTTTTTGTCTCTCACCTTCAACCTCAGCGAACTGAAGACTTAATTGAGAGTAACGGTCATGCATCTCTTTTAGTTCTGTCTCCACAGCAACATGTCTTTCCTTTAGTTCCAACATGTCTTTAATTAGCTCATTGATATCCCTGAAGCTTCGGAATATTGCTTCTTCATCACTGTGTTGTTTCAAGAAAGAACTGGAACATAGGAGAAAAATGTCATGTACAAAATGGTATCTCAAGAAAACGTTTATCAGATTTCATTAGAGATGCAAAGAAGAATGTACCTCTGAAACTGGATACTTGATTTCTTCTTGGCCTGCAATGCTTCAGCAAGTTCAATCTCCAAAGCAAGCACTCTTTCTAATGCATTTCCACTGATAGAGATTTCATTGAACACAGGGAATATGTTCCTTAACTCTTTATTGGCCTGAGCAAAACACAAAAGCATAAGAATCTGGACAAAGACATGCTTTATGGCGGTCAATACAGCAAGAGTCATTCACCTCATGTAGCTGCGTCAATTCTCTTTCCAAACCAGGAAAACTTGGCTCATAATTATGATCATCTGCTGGAGGCAGCAAATTCTCGTTTTTCATCCTTTCCAACTGCAACATAAGACATGAATTAGATAGCAATCAAATCAGAAAGAAAACTACGGAAGTAGCAACTCAGGGAACAAGAATAAACAATGCTACGTATATTCCGTTCCGCATGATATTAAGCAGGGAACGTGCTATTTTTTTGAAAATAGGGGAATAAAAAAAGAGTAATTGCAACAGAAATACATGGACCAGCGCATCAAAAAAATTACCTCTTTATTTAAGTGGTCCATGCTAGACTTCAAACTTTTGGTTAAAGCCACATGCTTCTGTTCATTCTGTTGCAAGTCCTCTTCAGTTAAACGTCCAAGAGTTTGGTGTCCATTTATACCTCTAAATGCAAGAGCATCCTGGTAAATGATAACAAATATAAATTGTCAAGGCTTGCCACTCAAGATAGATGAAAAAAGCCATACATTAGATATGAACTAAAAGAAAGTCCATAATAATTTTTTAAACGCTGAAGGCTTTGCTTGGCTTGAGAACAAGTACGGAATGAAGAGGAGAGTAAGTAAAAAGGAAATAAATATGACCAATTCATAATTACTTGATAAGTGAGTTTGTATAAGAGATGTGCAAAGACCACTCAAAAGTTTCAATTTTTACAGACAATTTCCAGACATAGATCGACATTTATCTGGTATATATGATTTCCGTGATAATTACCATCCTCTTGGAGGATATTTATTTTGGAAAACTATTTTTAGCAACTATCCGTTGTCTCCAATTGTTAACTGAAAGTACAGAATGAATTGAGGTGAGCAGGTCTTGCATGCAAGTATATACTATTTTCTAGGCCAGCAATTCCAATCATGCACTCATTTAGCGATCCCCAAAGAAACATGCATTACCATATCATTTTTCTCTTTAAATTTAGATCTAATCTGGCACTCCGCCAAAATATTTAGTAACCTGCAAGGGTAGCTTCACTAAGTTTAGAAGAGTATAAATTGATGATAAAGAACTGAAATAATGATAATTTCATTACATCAGCAGAGTATGAAAATTTGACAGCTTGAGAAAATAATTCTCTCTAGTAAAATTAAATGTACTTTCTAAATTAAGATAGCCTTCTGAGCGCTGATATATGGTAACCTAAATCACCAGAAAATTAGTGCAACCAACATTTTCTGGATTCAATAATAAATTTCCTATACTGGCACTGCATAAATATGTAAATCTAGAAATAAGGTGACTTCTTCGGGCCCCTTTCCCCCATCAAGGTTATGAAAAACACGAGATAATTAAAAAAAATGCTTAAAATAAAAGAAAATATATTATTTACCTCAGGTTGTGTATTAATTTGTAATTGTGAAGTCTCCAGTTCTTCACTGCAAGCTGCAGAAGTAGATTTTGATTCTTTCTGATCTAATGAATTAGAGAATGGGTCCATAGATGAATTATTTCCAGGATCCTTCTTTACAATTTCTGCCCCAACAGTTGGAATGTCAGAAATTGAATTTCTTCTCTGAAGCTTTTCTTCAAGGGGTTCACCAGATGGACAGGTCCTTTTCTGTAATGTGTCATTGCCTTCATTCTGAACATTGAGATGAGATCTGGAATTCTCAATTAATTCCTTTGTCAAGGTAAGCTCTACAGCAATTTTGGACTTCTCCTCATTGCATTTTAGGAGAGAAGATTCAAGCTCTTCCTTTTCTTGTTTACAGCATTCAAGGCTTATCACCGAGCATTCCTTTTCAGCTTTTATTAGGTCATACACATTTAACAAATTGCGCCTTTCAGTAAGTACATCCTGTAACTCAGCCTCCAATTCCAAGATCTTCATTCCCAGCTCTTCATTTCTTTTTATGTTTGAAGCTTCAGATTTCTTTCTATTCTCAATTTCATCAATTGCATCTTGTAGTTTCCACAGCATTTCCTCACTATGCTTTTTTGACACAGAAAGTTGCTGTTTTACTTCTTGTAGCTTCGTTTCATACTGTTCCTTGATAAATGCAATTCTCAAGGACTCCTGCATGGCCACTGGTGGTCCTTCGTGTCCTCTTCTGTCACGAGCATTAAGACACTCAGCATCAGCCTTGTCTTTGAGCTCCTTCAAATGAATCGACAAATTCTTGAATTCCTCTGTCTTTAAAACCTGTTCAGATAGCCTCTTGGTAAGCTCAGTACACCGGTTCTGCAGCATTGTCAGTTCATCATCTGATTGTTTTAGCAACATCGTTGCAGTTTTCAGTTCATCCAATTTGGCCTGGAGAACTATACATTTGACCTCAACTTCTTCCTTAGAGAAGAAGAGGTCTTCAACCTCTCTGCTGCAACTTGCCAACAAGTGCTCCAGCCTTGCAACCTCAAGAGCACACTGACTTTCTTGTACACAAAAAGTATTGTTCTCATTCTCTGCCCTACACTTATATTCATTAAGCTCTGCCATTACTGCATTATGTTGATCAACTAGCGCCCTACTCTGAGCAGCGGAGGCCGCTAACTGAGATTTTAGGGAGTCAAGACTAGTCAACAATCTTGCATTTTCTTCAATGTAAGTCGATTCTCTGGAAAGACAGCCACTTAGTTCAGATTCTACCTCAATATTCTTCTTGCGAAGCACCTCAAGTTGCCTGCAAGTGGAGTGAAGTTGCTGAACAAGCTCCTCTATATAACCCCCAAACTGAGCTCTGGTATAAATCATAATAACATCTGTAGCTATTGAAAATTCGTGCAGTTCAGAGAACTGAGTTTCCAGACAACAAATAGAAGAAGATTCTCTTAGAACATCTTTAAGGTGTTCCTCAGATTGCTGTAGAAGATGGGAGACTTCTGACTTTTCTAACTCTAGGTCTGCAATCAGTTGCTTGAGATGGACCAGTTCCTCTTTGTGCTTATCAAAATGCTGCAGCTGGCATTGCTTATCATTCAAATGTGAGGTAAGATCTAAAACTGTTTTCTCCAATTGTTCTCTGGACATTCTCTCAGCATGCAACTCATTGTGCAGAGAATGCAAGCTGTCTTTCAAAAAATTAAGCTCTGAAGAAATGTTGGCTGATTCTTCAGTTTTCTCCCATAAAGACACCTCCAAAGCTTCTTTTTCCTTTGTTACTGCTGCCAAGGCCAGCTTACATGTTTCAACGTCACCAGATAAAGTATCAAGCTTTAAAATTTCTTGAGCAAGGTCCTGATTTCTGGAATTAAGTTGTTGTAGCTCAGCTTCCAAATGATCAATACCAGACAAAAGTTCTTTGTGATGCTGTGAGTAAATTTCTTCGGCATCAGAACCAGCCTTGACCCTGTTAACAATCACCTCAAACTCTAACTGAAGTTTCTGCAACAGGGTATTAGACACACTTAGATTACTTAGCATCTCTTGTAGATCATGTTCAAACTTCTGTTTCATGATCAGAACATCTGATTCTGCAGTATTTAAGGATGCTTGAGCCATATGATTTTCATTTAGTAAAACTTTCTTCTCTTCCATGAGTAGAAGAATCTTCTCATATGCACTCTGCTGGACCTCTTCGACTTGCAACAAGAGACCTTCCAAGTCTTTAGACCCCGAATCATGACCAGCATATCCGCTACAAAGAGAAACCTCACCATATTTATTTTCATATGACATCAGCTGTTTTTTCAACTTATTAGACAGAAAGCTGACAACATTCTGCAGATTATCCTTCATAGAAGCCAGCTCATCAAATTCAATTCTCATAGCTTTTAACTCTTCCCGCGAAATGGATATTTCATCACGAAGATGATCATTTTCTAGGCCCTCTTTTTTCAAGAAATTCTTCAACTCTAAGTTTTCCGCACTGCAGGCTGCATATTTACTCTCATAACTTCTATACTCTATCAGAAGAGCTTCCAACTCGTCAATCTTCTGAGTAAGAAGATGGTTTTCATGGGCAAGATTATTGAAATTTGCTTCTAAAATTTGGTTCTGGTGAGCAATATCATTGCTCTTCGCTATGCAACTGACCTTGTACTCATTTAGTGAGCCAATATCATCCATAGCATTCTGCAGCCTCAGCATCAACAACTCCTTGGACTCAGTTGAGAGCTGCAACTGCTGAGAGAGTCCATCAATTTTCGCTTTCATGAGTTGAATGTCAATGCTTGCTTCAAGCAAAGTTTCTTGTAAAGCTTTTGAGAACACTTCTAAGTATATATTAATCAAATGCGTCTGGCAGACTTCTTCTTCAACCTGTTTGTACAACCCTTCTTGGAACTGGAGTGATTTTTTCAAATCCTTTAATAGAATGTCTTCACCCAAATGTTGTTTATTTGATGCAGCATTATGATTTTGACATAGTAATTGATTGGATGTAATGCCTTCCTCTGAAATTTTCTGATATTTCGCTGTTTGAGGGCAACCTTCAGGGTTTGGAAGTGAAGAATCAGAAAAGGCCTGCTTTATGAGATTTTCATTAGTCTCATACATAGAAAGAACCTGGCTAGAAAGCAGTTCAAGGTCTTTTTGCAACTGACCAACAGCAATGGAATAGTTCAATCGAGCCCTTTTGAGGGCTGCTTCTGCAGAAATAGCCCTTTTTTCAAGCTCATTGTTAAGAGAATCCACAATACGCTTCTCTTCAGCAAATTTTATTATCTGCTCGTTCAAGTTCTGGTGCATTCTTTCCATCTCGGTCTTACTGGATGAAATTGTGTACAGGCAAGCAGAATGTTCATTCCGAAGGTTCTGCAACTCCCCCATCATCTGCCTTTGATTCTGCTCCAGTTCCTGAACAAGAGCTTCATAGTAGCACTCCATCTGGTCCATTTTCCTAGCAAGGCTTTCCCTTTCGGTTTTAGATTCATCCAGCTCTCTTAGAAGCTCAAAAAATTTTCCTTTCATTGCAAGGGTAGAATCTATAGAATCAGATTCATGAGACACAAGGCCAGGTATGCTAAGATAATGAACCATGCCTTGTGGTTGAAATAAATCTGTGTCAGACCCAGTCCCTGTTAAAAAATGCTCGCCTTTATGTAAATCCATCTCTTTGCTCTCTCTTCCATTGGCCACATAGGTCCCTGGCATTGCCTCACCAGACTCTCGTTTGAGATCCTGCAAAATTTCAACTAGTCCTTCTATCTCTGAGTTAAGGAATCTGAAATCCTTTTCATGAAATCCCATAGACACCTTTTGAATATCTTTTAACTTATCTTCCATAAGTAAAAGTCCCTTCACCCATTTAAGCTGTAACTTTTGGAATAATTTATCCTGATCTGTCTCAGTAGGTTCTCTGATTGTATATGCAAAGCTTAATTTAGAACTTTTAAGCTGCTCAAAGTCACCTTTAAAATTCGAACACTCTGATTTTAGTACAGCAACCTCCTTTGCTAGCTTTTCTCCCGAAGAAATTTCAGCAGCAAGTTGCTCAGTAATCTTTTTTGTTTCAACGCCTATTTCATCAGCATGATTTTGCAGAGAGCTGACCTCCAGTTTTAGATCAAGCATAGATGACTCAACTGCTTCAAAACTGCCTTTAAGTCTGCTATTATCTTCAGAAGCAGCAGAATAGTCTGAACTCCAACCATGAAGCCAATCACTGCGCCGTGACAAAAACTGATTATCAGATGCATCTTCTTTCTCTGGCTGAGGACTTTGATTTAGGGATTGTCCACCTAAATCAAGTGGGATTGCACCTTTAAGGCTATCCACTTCATGCATGCTGGACATATCATGCTTCTCAGCATATATGCTCTCTGAAGTAGTAGAAGAGCCATCAAACCCAACAGCTGAGTCTGCATACTCTTCAGTCGTCCCTGCCTCTCCTTCAAGTGAAGAAACGCAAGGGACCTCTTTAGATTCTCTTCTTAATTTCACTCTTGCACTGACCTAATTTGGTTAAACAAACAAGAAAGTGTCATGAAAATTAAAATTTCTTGCCAAAACTGGAAAGAAAATAAAATCTGCAATAATTATTAAGGAAAAAATAATATTCTTTCTATAAGTCTCTGTCTTTAAAATACATCAGATACTTGTCAAGTATACATGAACTGTTAATCTTCTTCCAATAATTGATAGCAGAAATAAAAGAATCTGCCAAAAGTACAAAAGCAATTAGATATGCAGATAACAAGCAGCAGTCATAATCTGTGGACATAAAATCTTACATCTCATATAAGGCAGGAAAGTTGAGAGTCCTACAAGCATTATTTTCCCAGACATGTGTCTGATTACACTAAATGCTGACCATTTTTAACATGATTACTTTGGAATTATTAGAATATAAAACACTTCGAAGAAAATAATCAAATTGTGTACATACAAATAAGTCCAAGACTGATTTGTAGCATAAATGTTATAGAAAACGAGAGTCATAAATCTGGTACAGAACATATAGAGATAGACACTTGTAAAGGAGGTGGGCTCTGACCTTATCAATATGATTATTAACATTCTGGTCAGGAGATGACTCCTTGCTATCAGCAGATTCATCAAGAGTACCTTGATCAGAGGTTGTCTGTAGACCCCTCTCTCTGAGCTCCCTCTGCTGCTCAAACTCTCTGAGAGCAATTAATATTTCAAGTAAGTGCATTATTATTATCTAGAGGACATTCTTACATGTCAATATAGGGTACCTGAAACCAGTTTTGGAAGTAAGCAGCTGCACAGTGACCTGGCTTCAACCAAGAAAGAAAGAAAGCATCAAAAGTTATGCCAGTGATATCTCTGGCAACACAAGTAATCTCAACAAATATGCAACATTGAGATGCCATTGCTATGTAAGTACAAATGCATAACTCCAAGATTGTGGTGCTATATAGCCTTACAAGTGCAAAAAGTTAAGAACATAAATACAAGATGATACTATCAGAGAAATATGAGCTTCAGAAATCCTCACATGTAGTGTGGTTCCTGCTTCACATCCATTAAGAGGCAAAGCAACAGCTGTAGGCTTCATGGCATCGGCAAAATCAGCCAAGTTGATGTTGGCCTCGCCAAGGATGCTAGAACGTGACGAACCCTAATATTAGATTAGGCCAAAAAAAAAGGTTAGTACAGTTCTAACAAGACAATAGGCATCAATATCTCTCTTATTGGCAACACACGGGTGTAGATATCTCTATTGGTGACAACTGACAATAGACAGTTTGTCCATAAATAAATAAAAATTAAAATTTCACAACACTAGTGAAGTTATAATGTTATGTGCTCACATGATAATGTTAATTAGATTTTATAGAATTTAATTATTTTGAATAAGAGACTGATTAATGATAAATGAATATTTTAAAAAATATCTTAGGTCATTATATCACACAGTTGGAGAGTATAATCAAGATATTGGAGGATTGATGTATACAACCCACAAGTGGATTTATACATATGCACTATTAAGGTGAGTTATGTTATAAAAATATTTACTTAAATGACACAGGTAATTTTGTCTAATGAAATTTCTGCCTTTCACATCTCTATACATGGCCTTAGGAATAGATCTTTCTAGGATATAAAGTTAGAAAAGAATATTACCATCCCCACAACAAGTTTATAAAGCTTCTCATCATATTGTCTTGTTTTAATATCTTGGAGGAGTCTTGTGGTTTCATAGATTGGATCTGCCCACTTGCAGGTTCCATTTCTCACATTTGCTTTGGTTGTCTTTGCCGTTGCCTTCCCAGAATCAGCAGGAATGGAAGATATAAACAGTTTATCCCATCCAGATTGTGGAATCTAGACCATGTAGAAAGAAAAATTATGCTCAGCACTAGCATAAAGAAATATAACTCTATGCATGATATACAAAATAATGCAATTCAAATCACAACCACAGCAGCTACAAAGAATCAAAATCAATAACATATTCCGGTCAAAGAGCAGATATAGATTCTTTCCAAAATTTCAAGGGACCACAGTGAAGAAGTTTTATATCAAATGTAGTAAGGGCAATGTAACTCAAGACAAGATCCAGAAGTTGAACTAGCTTCCCTTATATCATGTTTTAGAAATGGAATGGAGTTCTCCAATTCAAATGACAAGCTATATAAATTATATTTATTCCCGTTTCTGACGAGCCAAAGGAAAGGCATGAAATTAGAATGTTAACAATCAAAATAACAAGGAAACTTGCGCCGAAGGAAAACTTACATGCGTAGCATGGAACTGTAGACGGAAAACCACCTTTACTTTTGTCTTCTCTATCTTCCACTTTGTGATTCTCGACATTGCTTTAAGTGATCAATTGACTCTAACATGCATTACTGCATAACTTGAGGGTTCCACTTTCATTTCCACAACCAGTTAATCTCTACCATAATCATCCACGAAATAACAGTAATTGCTGTCTCCTGAATGCAAGAGAAACAAAACATCTGCGTTTACACTTATCATTTCTTAGGAATAAACTTAGGTAATTGTACTCTCATCACCTCCATCCCCTCCCCCCCCCNCCCCCCCCCCGCGGAAACCCGCAAACAACAACAAAGAAAACTGGGGTGTCAGGTACTTTTATCATAATCAACTGTTCCAGAATTAGAAGCAGTGTGTCAGATAAAGACTTACGATACACTAGATGAATTACGTTTCTTTTAGAGAGCAAAGACTACTTAACTGCACAGCTAAAAAAGGTAAAGACAGAAAAGAATAGCTTCCAAAGAAGACTTAAACCAGTGAAATACCATGCAGGACACACACATTTGAGATAGCGTGAGAGAGAGAGGGAATACCAAACTGACCAATGTATTTCATAAAGCACTTCATTACCATGAGGAATTAGCAAATTTTGATGAGGAAGAATCCGGTAACTCAATTATCCCACCAAACATCATTTACAAATGATATACTTGAAAATGAAGAAGGTTAGTATCGTATTACTTTTATATGTAAGTATTTTAGTAATTAGTAAAGTAAAAAAGGTTAAGCGGCGAAACGAACCAATTGCAGTTAGTAACTACCAGCACTTGGGAGTTGGAACACACAACGGACTCATAATTTCAAACTTCAAATTAGATGACCCAAACTATAGAATAATGGAGTTAGATCTCCAAGTTAAAATATTGTCAATGCTTTTGGTTGCTGAGAAATTTAAGAAGAGAAAAACCTAAGCGCCTAAGCCCATCTTAATCTGAGATGAGTTCATCCAACTGAACTGCACACTATCTGGTCTCTTGTAATTTAACCTTTTTCAGTAGATGGAATACCAAATCCAACATTTCTTCTCCATTTCTTACTTATTTCCCGCAACCGCACAGATTATAGACCAAAAAAGGACCAGACAATAACCAGATTAGAAAATAAAAACGAAACCTTTCCATCGCATACCTTGGTTCAAACTTCAAAGAGGCAGAAACTTTCCCAAAACGCCAGAACTGGAAAATTTCCGAACTTCCACCGGGAAAATTCGCGGATCGAATTCCTAGAGCGCACAAAGAATTCAAATTTGATCTCCTTGATAGAAACGAATAGCAGGACCCAGAAAGCTGCCTCAGACAATGCCACTACATAGTGAACCCGAAAAACTCAGAACCCAAAGACTGACAAAAGCGAAGAGTAAAAGAGAATCCTAAACCAAATGCTAAGCAAAATGCGGAAAAAGATGTAGCCAAAAGAGAGTGCATGAAAGCTAAAAACTTGTTACCGGAATTTGACACTTCCAATATTAAATTCAAACCAAATTATTAGACAAAATGCCATGGAGAAGAAAACGCCAAAAAAAATTACCACGGGCAAAGAACACCTAATGCCACTAAAAGCTGACACCCAAAATCGTCAAATTTACAAACATGAAAATTTTAAATTCTGAATATTTTATTGGATAAGAATAGGTGGGACAGTGGAGGCTGGAGTGTGGGTATTGGGTAGGTACCCAGCTGCAGATCTATAGCAGCTTAAGAAGCAAGAAATAGTAAGGAATCTTTGGAGGGAAGGTTGCAAGACCAAGGCTCTACCCACTCAAGGAGAGAAGAAAGAGAGAGAGAGGGAGATAAGAGGCCAAGACCACAAGAGACAGAGTTTGAGGTAGTGTAGTGATTATGTGTTCCGTGTGTGTCGGTTTTGGGTTTGTTAAGACTTCAAAGAAAATGAGACGCTAGCGTGAATTAGCAGTAAACCAGGATTGATGACCATTAAAAGGGTGAAATGGAGCTGTGTGAGCTTAGATGGGATATCAACTTCAGAAACCCGCCAAAGCCTCTCTCTGATTGCCTTTCAATTATTATCTAATTAAACAAAAGCAAAGCATAGCTATAAGCGGGGTTTATAGATTCCTAAAAATCACTTGCCTATGCCTTCAGATCTTTCTCTAATGCTCCTGCTTCTCACTAGATTGGGGCATTAGGATAGAGACAAAATATCTTCAGCCTTCCTTATTTTATGCCTAACTTTAAGGAATTAGAAATAAAAATTCAATCTGCCCTGTTTAAAAACCTTTTCCACCTCAATAATTAACAATTTTAAAATCATTACAAATAATATTTCTATTATGCAAAAATCAGTGTCTCTTCTCAAAATTTTACCCAAATTCAAGTCATCATCTACTACTCCATAAACAATTATCTTTCATCACTAGTTATGTCTATAATTAGGCAACAAACATTTATAAAGAGTGGTTACATATCAATCCAAACTACTACAATTGATAGTCAATAGCATATGACTTTTTGTTATGAGTGTACTAATTAATTCGAGGTAGAAATATTTAAAAATTGTAAAACACATGTTTAGCATTTAAAAACAATATTTCTTTACAATTAATAAAGAGAAGGAAATGCTTGATTATCAATATTAATCTCCATGAAAACATAGATTCTACGTCAACCTATGCGTCTTCATAATTGTTGGTTAGCTTCATTAATATCACTTGGGCTACGCCGTGCCCAGAAGAGCCCAATTGATAATGTGTAATATATGCAATATGAGAATATCATTAACATGGATATGTCTTCTCATGTGTTGCTCTAAGAGTCTCTAATGGTACTTTGAAGTTGAAAGCCGCCATAAATGAAACAAATTCGAGGAACGGATCAAATCCATTGTAGAGTATAAAAACAAAAAATTCCAATTCTAAGAGTACATTGTTGGAAAGAAGCAAACAAGAGGTTTGGGCCAAACATATGCACTATACAGCTTGCGTGCTGTCGCTACTTGCTTGATTATGTGTGTGCATAACTTGAAGGAGGATTTTGGCGTTGTGGGGTTCATCTTCAGTGGTCACAATGGTCACCCTTGCACATGGGTTCGTTTGGAAGAAGCAATATATTTCAACTCTATAGTCAGAGAAGCATTATCATGTCACGCAGCTAAGCTATCCCTTTATCACGTGATAAAAACCTCCTATCACGTGCATGACATCGAGGAAACAAGTGCTCTCCTGTGGTGTTGCTTACTTGCTTCTCTCTCTTTATTTAGTTTACCTTTTTTATATTTGAAGGATTGAATTAATGTATACAGATGAAAATTTAATGGAAAGGTGTAAAGGCACACTTGTGGATCACCGAAAAGAGGATGTGCAAGGTTGTGATTAGATGGTAAATAAGACATGATCTAATGGGCCCATCTATTTACATGTGATATTAGCATTACCAGAAGTCAATTTTATAATACCAATACTTTAACTCCTCTTTATTACTATGATCTTATTTTTAAATTTGTGTGCTTTATGAGCATTTAAAAAATAATAATTTAAGTTATTAAGTATGGTATAGTGGTGAATAGTTNGCTGTCAAGATGGGCCGCTCAACCAGCCATCAAACTGAACGGGACGGGTTGGCTTGTCATTTTGACAGGTTGAGAAAATTTCAACCAACTCAACCAGTTGTGAGTTGCGGGTTAGGTGGGTTAACTCGTCAAAAATATAAAAAAAAGAGTAAGTCAGCAATTATATATTAATTGAAGCATTTGAATAAATAATCATTTATAACATAATTTAAATCATTCAAGATGACTAAGACTAATTAAATAGTCTAACAATGTAACAAACAATCATCAAAAGACAAGTTTAAGAGAATCACGACCAACATAATCTCTAAAAGAAATCATACAAAGTTCTTCAAAATTTATCAACTATTACATTATTCAAATTATATTATTCTTTTCCTTTCTTTCATCTTCACCTTCAATAATTTCTAAAACAATATTTGATCAGTCTTATGACAAAATTATTTTAATATTTGCACAATCTTCACGAAGAGATTCCATATGCATACATCTAGAAACAAAAATTGATAGAGAACTTTTATTTTCATCCGCAACTTCCAAGGTAAACATGTCAAAAGGCATCATGAAGGGTTTAATGAATAACTGACTATAAAAAGCATTATGGATACAGACCTAAATATATCTGATGCAGAGTCTCAGGATAACAGAAAAATCTCACAAAAGGAAAGCATGATCCCACAACATATAAGCAACTTGACATGGGAGAAAGAAGTTATCAATTGACTGGATGTAACACACGAATATAAACTTTTCTCTCTTCCTCTTTTGAAAAATTAACATACCACCAATGACCAAACTACACACTTAGAAAGATAGATATGACTCTGCAAGAAAAAAATAAAAAAAACACACACACACACATTCATTATATCATGTGGTTCCTTTTAGACTTTTAATTTTTCTTTTTTTTTTTTTTTTTTTTTTAAGGGGAAGGAGGGGACCTGGAGCTTGTGCACCCAATGAATCACACGCACACACACAACTCACCAGTAAAAATGCGTTCATGGAAAATTTCATCCTCCAGAAACTGTCTTTGAATTATTAAAATCTCACGGCGAGTGCAAGGAGCTTTCTTCCGTATCCGACGTATGTCTTCAGTATTGGTCAACTGTTGACGTGTAAGTAATGTAAGCGGCAAGCCCAGCTCGGCACTCGGCAGCACCCACCACACAGCAGCGTTGCAGCGACGGTGTGAGTTGCGAACAATGATTGATGAGTGATGAGATGAAGGATGAGAGAAATTAGGATTTAGGAGAGCAAAGAGGGGGAGAAATGAGGTGTGCTGGTGCTGCGTGCAAAGTGAAAGAATTAAGTCGCAGATGGGGAGAAATGAAATTAGGAATTTTGGCTTTCATTTTTTTTTTTTAATATAAATATTCAACGGGTTAGCCCAACCGACCCACATTCAACATGCAATCCAAACGGAGTAGGCTCAAAAATCCACTTTAAAATGGATTAATAATACATCAACCTAACTCTACCCCATTTCCGCAGCAAGCCGAGCCAACCTACCAACTCAATTTGACATCTCTACTTATAACACAAGATTGCCTTGCCATTAATTTATTGAATTTATACCAAGCCTTAGTTTAGTAAGCTAAAACCATTGCAACGACGGAAAAGAAAATCTGGGGTCCATCTGAAGAGAATGATCTGGGCAAGAGTAAATCCTTATCCCAAATACTGCAAACCTGCAATGCTTAAATAGTCTAATACCAGCAATATTGATTACAGCATAAGGGATGTGAACCACTGCAAAGGTTGATATCATGTGCATTAAGCTAAGCATATCACTATAACAGGGTGATACACTAATTTTCATATTTTATTTTCCTTTTTTCTCTTGTCCAGAAAAGAGGAATTAACATATAAATTTCATGTCATAAAAACAGAGTTTTATTTTTCATATTTTATTATGTGGTGAAAATGACCTAGAAAGGAACAGAAAACACCATTCTTGTTGACCATAGCAGCAGAAAATACAGACACACTTGAGCATTTGCTTGATTGAGAAACCCATATAATGAGATTGGATCCTAATCAGCTGTTAGAATCCCGAGTAACAGCTTCTTTATCCTTACAATCTTTTACACGGGCACTTCTTCCGTGCTCACTCTTAGAAAGGCAGAGGAAACACCCACTTGATGTTTTGGCTTCAGAACCAGTCGTGTCCATCTTGGTTCTTTCCTCTTCTTCTGCTACCTTCATTTTCTCCTTATGTAGTTTCCGCAACACGTATGCTTCAGCAAGACCATATCCAGCCATTGCCATCGCCAATAACTCTCTGGGTCTGCAGTTTAATTGGGTGACACCGGGAATTTGAGATTAGATGATTGTTTGTTTTTGGGAGGACATGATTTATAGGCTATTATTGGCTTGGGGAACAAGCAAACAAGTACAAGTTTCCAAGCATTGAGGACCCTCGTGTCTGAATTGTCCATACTCTGTTGACACTTTGACTAATTGGTAGAGGCTTGGAATTTTGGTAGGTGGTTCATGTTATCTTGGCGGCCAAGAAATTATTAAGCCAAAGCTTTGGCAAAGAAACGTTATCTTTATTCACAAAAAAAAGAAGGAAATGTTATCTTTTCATCTATAATGTCTCGAAGTAAAGTGTTCTTATGTAATAATAATTAATAGACTTAATTACAATTTTGGTCATCCTATTTTAACCACTTGAACGTTTTAGTCCTCATTCTTTAAAAATGAACTATTGAGTCCCTCTATATTCATAAAATATACAAGTTTAATCCATTTATCTTTAAGTCAAAATTCTTAGGTTTATTTCAAGGTGTAAAGTTCTCTGATTCATAATCCCACCGTTTAGATTGAAGAGCTTCGTCTTGTGAATATTCCCATTAAATTTCAGCTCGAACTAACGGTGAATAAGCCTAAATTTTTGGTTAGATAAAAATTTATGGTTTTGGTATTTTGTGCTGAGTTTCACCGTTAGATCGAGCTCAAATTTAGTGAGGAGATTCACAAGATATAGCACTTCAATCTGAACGGCGGGATTATGAATCAGAGAACTTTACACCTTGAAATAAACCTAAGAATTTTGACCTAAAGATAAATGGACTAAACTTGTACATTTTATGAATATAGAGAGACTCAATAGTTCAATTTTAAAGAAGGGGACCAAAATATTCAAGTGATTAAAATAGGGGGATCAAAATTACAATTAAACCTAATTAATAAATACTCATTCAATATTTTTCTTGATAACGTAGCAAACAAAAATAATTTTCATGATAAGTGTACTTAGATTTGCTTTCTTTTTAATAGATAAGATGTATATCATTTAGATTTACTGTTAAATATTCACATTCATATACACTGCCAAATAGTTAATCACAAAGAAATAAGACATACCTATCTAAAAAAAAAGAAAAAGAAAAAGAACTAAAACGTAATAATTAGGAAATAAAAATAATGTTCCAAATTAATAAATATTAAGTTTAAAAGTTGAAGGATTAATTATACTATATGTTATTAAAATATAATTTAAGTCAAGTTTTTCATTGGGTCTCTATAATTTATTTTAGAAAATTGGGTCATTATAGTTTTAAAATGCTTCAATTAAATCTCCACCATTAGACACTCTAATGATTTTGTTAGTAAAATGATGATGTGTCTATAGACTCTGTACATATGACACTAACGCCATATGAGGTGGCACATTCCCTAGCACAACTCATCTGTCATTACCTATTAAGCAGGTCCCACAACTTGCACCTGTACCTAGGGGTGAGAAAATGGATTAGGCCCGATGGGCTGACCCGTTTTAATCTAAAAAAAAGTAGGGTTGAGTTTTTATTTTGGTGGCATGAATAAAAACGAACCATTTTGGCCTGCGGCCCATTTGGGTTCGAGTCGGACTGAGTTAGCCCTTTTTTTTTTTGAAAAATTATTAAATTATATTAGTATATTTTTTTAACTTTAAACTTTAAAGTATGATGTACTATTATAATTTTTTTAGTTACTTAGATATTTTTATTTTAAATTTATACTTACATAAATTTTTTTTATACTCTTTGATTTTTTTGTTTTAATTTTATTTATTAATTTATACATATTTTGTTTTGTTTAATTAAATTTATTAATTATTTAACTAAAATCCCTAAAAAAAAATTTAAACTTTTGTTAAATTTTGACGTAATTACAAATAATTTTTTTTTTTTAAAAAGTAAGTAGACCTATTTTGACCCGTAGCCAGAGAATGATTGAGTTAGGCCAGCAAATTACTGGTCCAAATAAAAACGGGCGGCTTGACCCATTTTGACATGTGGCCCGATTGGGCCGGCCCGACCCATTTTCCACCTCTACCTGTATCCCACCCATCACGTGCAAGTTATGTGCACGAATGAGAAAGAACCTGCAAAAGAAACTCCACCGACTTCGTCTTCTTCGGCAGCCATCGGTGGTTTCTTATACCTCGACCTCAAACTTTCCCCAAAAGATCAGAAATTGACATTGAAAACCCCAACCCAGCTGTATATTTACACTCCCGCCACTGAGAGGGCAAATAAAAAATAAACCAAATCAATTGGGCGACGGGGTTTGCCTGTTCCATCGGTGGTGGGTTTGGACGGAGGAGCAATAGGCCTATTCTGAAAGTGTTGATTAAATGAGTTGTTCAAGAAAAGAAGTTAATCAACATTTTTTTTTTCAGCAAAAAAAAATGACACTGATGTTGATAATGACCGGCTGGATCAATATAGTGTGTATTTAAAGGATCCGTTATATTTTAAATAAGTAAGTTATTTTATTTTTATATATTGTAATTTTTTTATGATTAAAATATGTTATTTTGATGTAATAGATGTTTAAAAAAATATTATATTTAAAATAATATGTCTCATTTTATTCTATATTAAAAAGTTAAAATATTCAAAAAAAAACTTTATTTAGTAAATAGTTTAAATAATAACTTATTTAAATATAGAGTAAAATNTAAAACCCTTGTTTGGTCCTCGAAAGATAGGTTCGGTGACATTTTAGTTCTCCAAAGATTTTCACCAACACTTTAGTCATTGGAAGATTGTTCTGTCGGTCATTTTCTTCCTCTACTTATGTCCGTTAATTGGACTTACCAGAAAATGCCACGTGGCACGTTAAGTGCTGACGTGACCGTTAAATGCTAACGTGACACCTTAAAAAAAAATTTAAAAAAATTTCTCATCTCTCTCTCTCTCTCTCTCTCTCTCACTNACTCTCATCTTTCTCTTCCCTAATCTCTCTCTCTGCTAATCTCTTTCTCTCTTTCATCTCTCTTTCACTGAGTTTCTCTAAGAGATGAACAATATTTTGTCAAAGAATCTTCATTCTTAAGAAAATAGATAACTAAAAAAAGAAACTATTATCATAACAAGCAAAGAGCAAAGCAAAGCACCAGAAAAATATTGAAATCGGAGAGACGGTACGCATAAAGCTACAAAGGTCTAAAGGTGCTTGCAGATCAAGTTAGCATCTTTAGTGTCTAGCTTCCATCTTTTTCTAACCATACAACTAAGCATTCCATTATTCTTTTTTTTTCCTACTGTAAGTAATATGCTCCTTTTAGTTATTAAATAAATAAGAAATATAATTTATTAAACGCACAGACGATAATTAAAATACATAACTCCTTTCCTATTCTCTTCTAAGTTGTAACATTATATAAATGGCATCAGTAAGCTCCAGACATTCATCTTTCTCTCCCTTCAAACTTAGCGTTCTGCAGCTTCACATTAATTACGATTTGGCATGCAGGTCATGAGATAGAGGCCAAATAACTCATCATTCTGGTGGCAGCAACATTGGTAATTAAACAGAAAAAAGAAAGGAATGGGCACAACTAGGAAACTTATAGTAGAGATTGTTGACGCTCGCAATCTTCTACCCAAAGATGGGCACGACACTTCGAGCCCATATGTGGTGGTTAATTTTTACGGGCAACGAAAAAAGACTCATATTGCGATTCGTGACTTGAACCCCACGTGGAATGCAACGCTGGAGTTTGATGTTGGTATGCCTTCTGACATTTTCAGTGATATGCTTGAGCTCGATGTTTATCATGACAAGAATCATGGACCCACTCGACGGAACAACTTTTAAACTGCAAGTTTCTCTATTCCATGTTACCTCTCCCACCTGAAGTCACTTGAACTATTAAACTACAAGTTTCTTAAAAAAATTTATCTCTCTCTCTCTTCATTTGGGCTGGCTGAATCTCCCTCTCTCTTTCTCTTCCATTCCTCTCTCATTTCTCTCTTTCTCTCTCTTCCCCATCTCTTTCTTCCTCTTGAAACAGCTTCGCCGAAGTTGGAGGTGATTCGGGAGCTGGAAAGAACGTGACCCATTATGCCCACCCAACGTGACCACCCATTGGTGGTCTCATACATATTGGAATTGGTAGCAGTGCCAAACAAGCATGTTGTCTAGTGCTGGGAGGGCTTTTGGACTTAGACGCTGCTTTGTGCCTTCGCACCACCATTAGGCTTAAGCTTCTGAACATCAATCTTGTGCTACCACTTGCTCTGCAGGTCCTTGAGAAAAAAAAATTCACCATTGCACAAGGTTTACTTGCCATGCCTCCGTAGTCTATAACCATGGCAAGACAATGCCTGAATAATCACATGCCTTCATAGTCCATAATCATGGTTGAGTCACATAACTCACTGAGTCATGCAACTCGGACTCAGACTCGGGGTACACAAATCAGAAGTAATCAATAATCAAAGATATCATCATTTAAGTTAAGCATGAGGTTAGTGACTTGATTTTCTACAAAACTATGGTGGATGGTCTCAAAGAACATGTATTGGAACTAGTGGATGCTAGAGAGAGAGTGCATGTTCTTGTTGAAGAGGGTAAGCCGAATGAAGAAGAAACATTGTTCATGTTGTGAGAAATCTAAACGCAAGTGTACGTTATCGTTTCCAAGTAATAAGATGAGATAGAGTTATCATTCCCACGAGACCTAATGTATCAACTACCGAAATTGGGTTAACCTTAATTTTATCTAATCAATCAATATGGAGAAATTTTCAAGAAACAACTAAAATAGGATAAAAACAAACTAAATCAGTAAAATAACAAACTAAACCAGTAAAATGATAGAATTATCAAGAAAGAAAATATTTAGGGCTTTTGATTTTACCATAGCTATTCCGATTTGCTATTCCTAATTCATTAACCAAGAACATTCTTCCTAATTGCTAGCCAAGAACCCTAAATTATTTATTAGCCTTTCCCAAGGTCAAACAAAAGTATTTCTAAATTATGAACTCATGATATTTCTATGTGAATTGCGAATAACCTAGAAATTCACTTAATTTTATGGTTCTTTTTAAATAGCTACACAGGTCATGGATGTATATTCCTATCCTACATGCAACCTATGTTCTTAATCTCTATGATCTTTAATTACAAATTACCTCACAGTCTCATTGTAATTATTTAATCAACTAATTGGTGATCAAACAATTAGAAACATGAAGATTTGAGAAGAAGAAGACAATTTAATAAAGAAGTTCTTGAATTAAAGAAATAGAAAATCACAAATTATCCTAGCTAGGCTACATCATAGCCCTGGAAGGAAATTTAGTTCATGCTATAAGAAGAGAACAAGAAAGAATAAAATTTAGACATGATTCAAAGGTAAAAGAGGAAAAACTCTGGTTTGAAGCTCAAATCAGTTTTGCATCTCCTTCCTTCAATTATTGCTTTGCCTCATTTGTGCCTCTAAAAGTATCTAAGAACGAACCCCTTTCTAATTCCCTAAATTTCTTATTTATACCCCTTCCTCTAAAGCCTTAAAACTAAAAGAATTTAAGTCACGTCTGTAGAAACAAGTACGGGCGCCGCACCTCTGAAGATTGGGTGCCGCACCTCTGACTCGCTGGAAGAAACATGTTTTTTTTTGCACTTTCGGGCGCCGCACCTCTGCATTTTGAGGAGTGCACCCCTGAGCTGTTGTCTCAATATGTGTATTTTTTTGCATACGGGGGGTGTGGCGCTACTGTTCAAGGGGTGCACCCCTGAGTTACTGTCCTGGTTTTAAGTTTCATGCTCCAGGGGCCGTGACTCTAGGTTTTGAGCGCCGCAACCCTTAAATTATGTCTCAAAAACTTCCCAATTCTTCAATTCTTCATTCTAACCTATGAAACCTACAATTTAACATAAAAGATCACATTAGATGATGATTAATTTAAATAAACAATCAAATAATTAAGTAAAGGATATCTAAAAGGTGAGTATAAAAGTCACTTAACAGTTTATCTCTCAGAGAAACTCAATGAAAGAGAGATGACAGAGAGAGAAAGAGATTGACGGAAAGAGAGATTGGGAAAGAAAAAGATGAGAGTGTGTGAGAGAGAGAGAGAGAAATTTTTTTTAANGCATTTAACGGCCACGTCAGCACTTAACGTGCCACGTGGCCTTTTCTGTTAAGTCCAATTAACGGACATAAGCGGAGGACGAAAATGACCAACGGAACAATCTTTCAAGGACTAAAGTGTCGGTGAAAATCTTTGGAGGACTAAACTGTCACCGAACCTATCTTTCGAGGACCAAACAGGGGTTTTACTCNTCTTTCAAGGACCAAACATGGGTTTTACTCTTTAAATATATATATATATATATATATATATATATATATATATTTTTTTTTTTTAACATTATTTCGGTCATTGTTCCGAATCTAAATGCACGGGCAAATCTTCGCAACCCATCAATGTTAGCAAGGCGGTTAATTACGGCATAAGGACTGTGAACTGCTGCAAAGGAGAATCATGTGCATTAACCACTGCACAGTGCAAACCCTTAGCTGATCAAGGTTCCAATCTTAGGATTGAATGGAGTCATGGACAACTTTTTTGTGAACAGAATAATAATCAGCTTTTACCACAAGATAATTAATTTTCGTCTTACATATTTCTTTTTCTTATGTCTTGGAAAAACATTACAATACATGAAACTAGCAAAATTGAATATATACAGGTAAATGAAACAACCTCCAAGGAATAGAAACTATTCCTGAATTGGATCATGGTAAATGAAAGAAGAAGAAAATGGGTGAATTACTACATAGTCTATAATAAACTATTGGGATCCATCCCAAGTAGCAGCTTCTTCTTCGCTGTGGTCACTTATCCGAGCAGTTCTTGTGTGCTGATTCTTAGAAAACCAGGAGAAACATCCACTTGATCTTTTAGTTTCAACCTTCTCCATCTTGCACTTGCTTCCTTCCTCTTCTTTTGCAGCTTTCATTTTCTCCTTATGTAGCTTTCGCATCACATATGCTTCTGCAAAACCATATCCCATCGTCGCCATGTTCAAAGAAATTTTTGGGGTCTGCAATTGATTTAGAGTTTAGAAGACTATGTGATTTTTGCGAGGATGTGAGGGGGTGATTTATAGCCGTCTCTGTATTGGATTGTTCTTGGGGAACAAGCGAAGAAGTATACAAGGCTGCCAATTAAGTCCGAAATTGGGACCAAACTAATACTATAGCGACACTTTTTGTCTGCTAATTCGTCAGATCTTGGAGACCAAGAAATTAGGACTTTCCGCGAACGCAACGTTATCTTTTCATCCATAATGCCTTTGCATTACACGTGTACTTTTACCAATAGTTTTTGTTTCTTTTGAACATTAAAAAAAAGACATTCCAACTTAGCTAGCTGTAGCCCTTTATTCAACATATTCAACACGAGGACATTAGTGCTCTTTGTTATAAGCTAATTCACATCACAAGCATCTGATTTTAGTCCCAAGTTAGTAATTAATTAATAAATTACTTTCACATGTAGATAAAATAGAAGCCACCAACCAGCATCATTTTAATTAATAAATTATTTTCACATGTAGGATAATCATCATAAAATAGAAGCCACCAACCAGCATCATTCTTGTTCAAAAAATGGGTACAAGTATGCAACTATTTTAGACTTTTTAGTGAACAAGTTCAAACACAACTTCCCATTGTAATTGAACCATTGATTTCAAGCTGACCCATGTAAGTTTGACATTTTTCCAAAAATTCTCAATACTTTATGGATTCAGAGAAATTTTCTCAGCCTCCTCGAAGCCTCCAATATACTTTCCCTATGGCCAAACGCGCTAACTCTAATATACTCTTCGCCGCCAGGACCAAATCCTATTCCAGGAATAGTGACTATGTCTGTTCTCCTCAGAATTTCACTGAACACATCCCATGAACTCAACCCAGGAAAGTGCACCCATAGATACGGGGCATTTTTGCCACCATAGACCTTCTGACCAAGTGATGAAAATGTGTCAACAAGTATTTTGGCATTTTCCTTGTAGTGTCCCACAGTGGTACGTAGTGCCTGAAAAACATTTAGTATATGGACATAAACAAATGCTATATTATGCTTAGCAACACAAAAAGAGACAAGAGGAGGATGGGTCAGCTCAAATGCTCAAAAACGGTGTTTCCAGGAAGTGAAAAGATAAATTGAGAACATTTGAAGGGATCTTTTACGTTTTCTTTCTTAAAAAATAAAAGTCTTGTAACTTATATACTAATAGCATATCACTACCTGCATAGCACAAGTAATTTTCTTAAGGGTTTGTTTGGGAGTTAAAATTAGAGAGAAAGAAGTGAAAATGAAATGAGTAAATGTGTCAATTTCCTTGTTTGAGAGTTCAAGATTAAAAAAAGGAAGGAAACAAAATGGTAACCTCAAACCCTCATATTCATTTTTTACTTTCACTTTTGTGTTTCTCTAATTTGGAGGATTTGGAAAGGAAAAAAGAGTAATTTACTATTATACTTCTATTTCTTCAAATTATTTTTCAAACATTATTAAATTTTATATTAAATATATTTACTTTATAAATAAATGATAAATTTGTAAAATTATAAATTTTTATTTTTTTCATTTCTTTTTCTTTTGCTCATTTTAATCATCTAAACAAGGAAGAGAAAAATCTCTCTCCTTCAACTCCTGAACTACCCTAAGGGTCTGTTTGGAAGTTCTTTTGGAGGGGAAAGGAGAAGAGAGGAGGGAAAGAAAAATGGAGAAGTTTTCTTCTTTTTTATTTGAATGATTAAAATGAACAAAAAAATGAAAGAAAAGAAAAAGTCATATTGTAAAGTATTTTTACTAATTTACTCTTTATTATCTTTTCACTCTTTTTTTTAATTATAAATGTAATTATTATTTATTTATTAAAAAATAATAATTGACAATAACCGAATTCATACTCTAATTAAGTACATTTTCATAAAAAAGTAAAATTTCATAAATATTAAATTATTAATATTTAATATACACTTATAGCTTCTAATTAAAAAAATATTGTTTTAAGAGGAAAGGAAAGTTATGTGCAAGAACAAGCTACCAGAGCATAAAAATGTGGAGAAATTTGATGAGAACTTCAACTTACTAGGATTATTTGATGAGAAAGTGGTTGTTTGAGAAAAATCACAATTCAATGGATCCCGACCAATAATTTGATAGAAGAGATTCATGGCATACGCGACATGGGAAGCTATTGTATTTGGTTCAAAACAAACTCCCCATGGTTGAATTGGGCTACAATCAATGCCATGCCCACAAGCATAATCCAAATTGGACAGTATGGGCAAAACATTAAATTAATTTTTTACCTCTCTAAATCCTCCAATTTAGAGGGTTGAAGTTTGTGGATGGAAAATAGAGTGCGAGGTCAAAGTTTAACCTCCGATTTTCTTCCCCTTCAAACTTAAAACTCTCAAACAAGGAAATAGACTTTCATTTTTCTTCTTTCCTTTTTTTTCTCCCAAAATCAACTCCCAAACAAACTCTAAATCTCAGCAGTGAGATGAATTAACAATGCTAATCTTCATCTCATTTTTTAAAGGAAACTCCAAAAAGCAGGAAAAAGAACACACATAATGCATTTGATAGAAAGAGATTGGGACAAACCTTGTAACCTTCGGCAGAAAGGCAAGCAAGTCCACCAGCTTGAGCAATATTTGATGCACCATTGAAGCATGTACAGACGATGCGGTTGAAGTCCTTTATGACAGGATATCCATTAGAATAGAGCAGTTCTTCAGGGACAACTGTCCACCCAAGGCGGACACCAGTGAAGCCAGCAAATTTGGAGAATGATGAAATTTCAATTGCAACCTGTACTCATACATTACAGAAAGTCAAAAGCCATTACTGATGAGTCAAGGAATCATCTTAAATATAGGTAAACTCAAAGGTCATTTATCATTACATATCAAAGATAAATCAAGGCAATCAAAACCTCTTTGGCTCCAGGAATTTCGAAGATTGATTTTGGGCTCTCATCCGATATGTAAGTAGCATAAGCTGAATCATAAATAATGAGAGAACCATTTGCTTTCGCAAACTCCACAAGTTTTTTCAGTTGTTGCTCAGAGGCAGCATTGCCAGTTGGATTGTTTGGAGAGCAAAAGAAAATAATATCCGCCCTTGGAGTAGCTGATAAGTCTGGGAAGAAATTATTCTCAGGCTCACACTTCATGTATACAATGTCTCTGAACTTGTCAGTTTCTGCTTGAAAATTTCCAGCTCTACCAACAATGACGCTGGAATCTACATATGCCTGTTGTATGCACTTTCATCAATATGGTGACTCAAGTCAAAAGGTCACAGAGAGGAAACAAGGATAGTATTCTATTATACTTCTTCACTGTTGCTATTTTCAAATCAGTTTTCATTATGGATGAAGCAAACCCTAGGAACATTACCGGAAAAGTTGGGTCCTGCACTGCAACTGACAAACTAGATTTCAGAAGCATCTGTCAATAAGGATAATCAGAAATCAGTAATTTCTTATATAAGTAAAAGCTACACAATGAAAGTCATTTTCTTTTCTTTATTGGGAATAATTCTGGTCCTCAATTTGTAACATGACAAGATAAATTGTTATTACCTGAATGCGTGAAATATCACACTGCGCACCATCTGATACAAATATCTCATTTTCTTTCACTCCCATATCTTGGTAAAATGTTTCTGCTATTGCCTTCCTTAACGCCTGAAACAGGGAATGAAGTTATATGAACATGGATGTCAGAAGTAAATGGATCTTCCAGGATGCTATAACAATCACCCCCTCATGCTGACAAGCATCCAGTCATTTCCATTTCACTTGTCACCATCCGTGATAGGCAGGAAAGTTCAACAAAACCAGAGATCTAGCTTTCTCTATCTATATATAATTAATGGATTCAGGTTCATTTTCCATGCTTCATTTCACCACATAGTTAATATGATGAACACTCGGTCTCCATAATTATTGGGTTCCTCAGGAAATAATAAGGGGAATTGTGTGGACTAGCCAACTGAGCAGGAAGAAAACATCAAGATATCTGCCCGATAGATAGCTAGAGATTTGCTTCAATAATCAGTCAGAACAGTGCACAAACAATGCATGATAAGGTGAAGAATTTACACAAGAAATGGGAGAGATAATACATAAGAAATAGCAACTTGAACGATAAACAGTAGCAATTCACCTTGTTGCCTTGCTCAGGTCCATATCCAGAGTAACCTTGAACCGTTGATAGAGAAGATACTTGCTGCAAAACAGTATAGCATATTTTATATCTTTCATTAGTGATAAGAAAAAGGGTAAATACTCAAGAAAATCCAGCTTATCTATCAGCTGTAATGAAAAGTACAGTAACAGAGAAATAGCCAATACAATCATCACTATTACATGTCATTCAAAACAGCAAGATATTATCATATTAACGACAATGTCTATATATATAACCATTTCTGCCCTGGTCTTCTACTTAGACAGCAGCAATTATCTGGCCGCACAGAATAAAGATGTTTTACAATATTAGTGCCACCAATTACCTCAGCCATAGCAGAAGTTATGATGTCTGGTATAGGCTCTGTTGTATCACCAATGCCAAGTCTTATTAACCTTGCATGTGGATTGTTCTGAGTATGTCTAGACTCTTGCATGAATATCTGGTGAAGATGAAGATGATTATAAGACACTGAAGCAACAAAGTTGCAATGAGAAGATACAGAGAAGAGAAATAAGAATAACCATTAGTTAGACTGTAATTGCAACTTAATTCAATCAAACTTAAGATATATCAAAAAATGGGTAGCGGATCAGATCTAACCAGGAGGATTTCCCAGTGATAAAACATAAACTAAAAAAAGCTGGTTATGAGCCAGGAAGTTCAGGATCCACTGACCTCAGGAAATAAATATCCACTCTTCAGACTCTCCATATTGACACTGCGCGGGATTTTTGTGTGATAACCTGTGATTGTGTTGCATGTCAGGCTAAGACATAAAATAATTTTATTGGTTACATGCTCCTAGACCAAAATAAACAAATGAAGGCAATATCATTCTTAGTAATTAGATGGTAGATAGATAATACGACTTTTCAAGTCACATAAGGACAACTTTGAAGAAACACCATTTTGGTCACATGTACAGCCAGAAACTCACCAATTTTGGTCTTCGATTCAGACTTTGAACTGTAAATCAAACAGGAAATACAAATAAGTATATTTGTGCCATACATACACATAATATATATAAGCAATGCAAATAGTAGTAAAAAGACATTTCGTCAAATGGCCATGTCAGCTAATTTAAAGCAACCTCGGATAAGTTGTTTGAGGTTGTACTGAAACTGCATTGGGTAAGCAAATAGAAGATGACATCTGATAAATCATAATTTCTCAATTGCAATGCTGCGATGCTCGAAATGTGAAGGTATAATGAGTATTTGAGGATGAAGCTGATGGGATCAATGAGACTTCTTATACTTGAGGGGAATTGGCAAAAACCGTAAGCGAGTCACACACAGCTCCTAAAATGCCACATTAACGTGGCACATGGGACCACTATGTATGCAAGTGGGTTATCCAAACAGAATCTTGTCTGGTAGTTCAAACTTGAAAGAAAAAAAAACTGCGTTACCCGCCATCATTTTTCAGGTTTTTATCATGTAGTTTCCTGCCCTAAGATTTTTGTGGACATAAATCTCACAAGGGTCTTTTACTATACAAGTCGCGAAATTGGAGTCCCTTATGAACCCAAATATGTGCCCTTCAATTGTCCACAAAAATTGTGAATATTCCAAAAAAGGGAGGGTAGCAAAGGCTTGGTGAGTTGGTGTGTTGGGAAGTTGATTTTTGAGAAAAAAACAAAAAAAGAAAGGAAGAGAAAAAAATAAGGGAATCCACTCCTTTGTTTTGGATTCCAAAATTACCATTCCCCCGATTTGGGATATTTTTAAAAGGACAGATCGAACAGAGGGTATTTTTACTATTATACCCACCAGCACGCACAAGATGACAACATATTCTTCAACCGCTAGTCGCTAGACATGCCTCGCAGTTCGCACCCATCCTCCGCTTCCCGGGCCATCATATGCAATTAATTTGCTGCAATTCCACACGACCCACACTAGCATAGACCCATTATCCCAAACAAACGCAGAAAAGAAAAACAACTCTACCAGAAGCTAACCTTTTGGTAATTGATATGGTGGTTATCTTTGCCTTTTTCGTGCTTTATCTTTTTTTTTTTTTTTTATAATATGTTTTATCTTGTTTAGTGTAGGAAAGAGAGAAAATATTAGTATGATCACTGTATATATATATATATATATATATATATATATATATTTTAAAAAAAAAGTTTATTCATAAAGAGAAAAAATGTATTATATTTAAATTTTATCTTAAATATATTTATTTATTAATAAAATAAAGTTAAAAAATATTATATACTTTTATTTTTTTGATTTTTTAAATATGAAATTAATCCTATTGATGACAGAAACAGTAACAATTGCCCTTATATTTGCTAATTACCTGACACGCTGTAGTTATCGTGGAGCACATGCACTCATCAAAGATGTGGTCTGAAAAAAGCAAAAGAAAACATGGAAACTGCTTGAGGGAATGGTAAAGAGAAGAATTGATACTCGACCTCAGGTAATGATGTTGACTTGTTTAGTACAAGGAATATTTTAAACTAAAAGTTGCAAATCATTCTCAACAAGGAATTTTAGGTAATATTCCCACTAAAATATGCTACTTAAGATCTGTTTGAGAGTTTAAAGTGATGGAAAATAAAAAGAGATGAGAGAAAAGAGAGAGAAAGGAAGGAAAGGAAAAGGGAAGAATTTTTCTTTTTTTATTTGGATGATTAAAATGAGTAAAAAGAGAAGAAAAAAAAATTTATTGTAAAATATTTTTACTAGTTTATTATTTATGATTAAAATAAAAATATTTAATATAAATTTAAATAATATAATAAACTTATTTATTAACAAAGGGGTGAAGAGTTTTTAAAAAAAATAAAGGGATATAATAATTATTTTAATATATTTTCTCTCAAAACTCTCTAATTTAGAAGAACATGAAAATAGATCAAAAAATGAATGTTGGGGTTGCATCTTATCCATCGATCTTATCTCATTTTTAAAGATAAATCTTTTAAATAAAGGAGATGAGAGTTTTATTTTATTTTCTTAAAGTAACTCTTAAACAAACTCTTAAGAGTTGGAGGGAACATGAGAGTTGAGGGAATGGAAAGGGGAAAGAACATAGTGCTAGATTTACAATCGTATAGTCAACACGTTACCACAGCAAAATTCTACAACAGAGCAACATCATCTTGAACACTCTAACTCTAACTAGGAGATTGCGCCATCTCTGCACTAAGAATAGTCAGGATCTGTTTCTCCTCCACTCGAGGATCAACCTAATACATTCCATTTCAGTCAACTAGTCTTGTTCTTTTTCTTCCTTGAGGGATTTCCCCTAAAGCAGCTGTATTACAATTTGTCCAAATCAACTCAGCAAACTACGTATTCACGTTCAAATTTGCAAATCGTTTTTGTTACGGAGAGCCAAACATTTATGGCGCCTTTACAGTTTAGTTACACAAGTTTCCAAATTTTCTTCAAACTTTTCTGAGTTCTTTCTATTTTTCAGTTTTATTAAGAGGATTATTATTTACTTGCTCAATTATTTCTAAAATTATGTATTTTTTAGTGATCATTGAAATAGGACACATAATAACAATTATTTTTTGTTCATAATGACCAATGAGCAATATTAAGGTATTTATTTGCTTACAGTGATTACTTTCGTATGTCTTTTGACTAATGGTGGTGATTGTATACTCATAAGTCATCATTTTATGATTGCTCATAATGACTACTAAAAACATATGATGACCACTCTAAACAAATGGATAATTTTAAAAATTTATCCAATCAAGTGTCACCTACTAAAAAATGTTTTCATAAAGGATTGCTTTGAGTTTTAAGAAATTTTTAAAATTTTGGAAAAAGAATACAGAATTTTATTTCTCTGTGCCAAATGACACTTATATCATGTGACTCAAATACTTGCTTTCCTTTATAGATATTGAAAAATGACCAAAATATAAAATTATGTAGTTTTAATTATTTTTTTCACATGATAACTACATCGAGCTCGAGCAGAGCAGTAGTAGGCTGGCGCTTTTGACCCAAAGAAAGGAACTTCAAAATATTTTTCCCAAAAAATTTGACATTTCTTTTATATTTGTTTATGGATTTGTTCTGCGAACTGAACGGGCATAGAAAATATTATAAAAATTAGCTCACGCCAACGCTCAAGTCCACGTTGTCTAAAATTTGAATGCCCATACAATTTTGCCCTTGTCTATCACCCACACAAACGTGATCCAAAAGCAGAAGGCCCAGATATAGAGACCACAGAATCAGCCCAAATCCTAAAATCCCGTTTAAACCAGCGAAGCGGAGAAGAGCGAAGTAAAAATAAAAAATAGTCGCCACAGCATCTAGTTGTTGTACACAACTTTCTATTGTATAGACAGGATTCAACCCTTAGGTGCGATTTTGGAGAAGAAGGATGCTGCTCGGGAAAATGAACATTCAGGAAGATGAAGATGTTAGTTAAGGTTGGTGTCATTTTAAATTGATTAATGTTTGTTTGAGCTTCTGAGCAAAGAGGGAAGAAAATAATTCCAGCTTTATGTGGTTACCATGAGATTCTAGCAACAAAATTCAGATAAGAATGATGGTGCAAAGTGTTATCTAGTTTTTTTGAGGTAAATATATAGTTAAATCTGCAAATTTCATCCCCTTGCACGGTGATTAAGTTGCTACTTATTCGAGGAATGCATGGATAAAATTCATGTTACTCTCGAAATTATATCAACTGCTTCAGATAGTATGGTGCAAGTTCTTTTCGGGGAGATTGGGCCACCATGAGCCCCCTTGAGATTCTCATTTCTCAAAATATGCAGCAGAGGTCTTTAAAAGTAATGGTGAAGGAATTATGAATATTCTGAACTAAAAAAGTATACAGTGTGCAATGTTTATTAATCAACTGGATTTGAAGGTGCATAGTAACGGTCTATTGCTTCACTGCGGCTACTCTATCTTTCGAAGTTAAACCTTCTGAAATCTGAAAGTACGTAGGATAATGCAGAACTTACTATGTTTCATGTGATGTAACATGCATGCTCATGTTTGCAAGATGCATAAGCTGATTTATAAATTTTTTTTTTTGGCTTACTTTTTGCAGGTTAGCATCTGGAATAAACAATGCTAAAGTTGTTGGTTGGTTTTTTGACAAATCAAACTGGCGTATCATTCTTGAGAAGATATTATGACCAAGAAGAAGCCTAGTTGATACGTCAGAAGTTTCAATTCTATGATACTCTTGCTGGGAAAATATTGAAGAGAAGCAAAATTGGTAGAGTATTGACAATTTTGCAGGTTCCACCGCAATTTTGGAGCCGCTTCTTTCCTATGTTTGTGCTTGATCCCGAGTTATCCATCAGAGAACATGTGTCTATGGGCCTTAAGAGGGTTATTCAATTTTGTATGTAACATATTTTGACATTGATGTCTTGATGGGATGCAAGGCCAGACAGCAGAAAAAAGAAGAGACACTTTGAAGTCACTAATCTGGTTTAGTAGTGAAAGGTCAGTGGTTCAAACCATCAAACATTTATGCTGTCCACTTTGTTTAATAAGATGTCATTTATTCTCAGCCTGAACCATTACATCGGCATGTGCATGTAAAATGTTGTTGCAAGAAAGCTGATTTACCATCGACTTGGATCTTAATTAGTCATGCGTCGATACAGTACTTGATGGGACTTCGTTACACTCAAGTCATTTTCCCATTAAATGAATCGCCTCTGCCGATGTGCAAGGGTAACAGGTCCCAAAAGAGTTTAACGTGTCCATATATAATCCACTCCATGTAAATGGAAAATAGGAAAGGAGCCAGTGAGATTTGAACATCAGAGTGCACTGGTGCTAATAAATTATCAGAAAAATATTAAATATGCTATGCAGGTACACTTATGGGAAAGGAGCCAGTGAGATTTGAACATCAGAGTGGACTGGTGCTAATAAATTATCAGAAAAATATTAAATGTGCTATGCAGGTACACTTAACTTCGTGTCTCCCTCTCTTATTTTGGAAGCGTACGAAATCTTCAAGGAATTGACCTAATGGTGTATTCTTATATGTAATATATGGTTGGGTACATATATAATCACTTAGTGGAGCCCTGTCATTGCCAATCTGAATTTAATAGGGCTAGATCATGAAGAAAATTTTCCTTTAATTAACTTTTAATTCAAAAGTTTATCTAATTACCGTATGATTGTCGAACTAGAAAAAGAAAAGATGTCGAATTTCTTTATGTTTTCTTGTCTTGAATAAATGATCAGAAGGGCTAAAACTTGTCCAGTGTTTCATACAAGGTAAGTTGCATTGTTAAAGAACCCAGACCGGAAATAATATTGACTAATAGAGTCAATTATACTGAACTTCTCTAGAATTTGATGAAATTACAAAAATATTTCTAATTGTTTGGAAATCACAGAGACCTCCCTTCAGGTACAATTTTAAAGGGGGTTATGCTATTGATATGTGAAAGCTAAATGAAAGAGAGAAGTCTATAACTTAGAAATCAAAAAAGAAATTTTTTTGTTATATATATGCTAAACTGCTAAGTAAAGGAGGTTAGTGTATTTTCTGAAATAATTAAGAAGAATGCTTCGTGTATTTCATTAAACCTCAAGGAAAATCAGTATAATTTACTTTGACTAGTAAATCTTCAACTTCTCGTCCTCAGGATCATTTTCCATTCATTCCTAACGAGTCAGATGGAGGAAAATAATAGTGGTACAATCATTTTGTATTTTCTTTCCTTCTAGTTTTAGCTGTGCTAAGGAAGCATAGAGGACACACTATAGCTATGAATCATAAATATTCCCCCAAAATATTTAGTCATCCTTTTCATAATTAATCACATCAACCACCACCACTCTCCGATCTACACCATCTTTTTCCTTAGCAACATGTAGAGAGTTCCATAATGCTCCATTCTACACTTCGATTTTCAGACCTTGACGAACACTTGGTTGAAAGATGAGCTGGTGAAAACTGAGATGTCTCTCTTAAGCCCCAAAAAGAGAAATGAAGTGTCTACATCATCTTACTCGTGATTTAGAGTTTGATAATTGTTCACGAGGTTGGTGGTTTCATATTACCCTTTTTTTTGTAATCCGTTCTAATGTCTTGTAATTTGGTAGCAACGCTTTCTATAACCAATATATATATATCACTGCCTAACTAACCACCATTGATCGAGTACACTGACGTTATACATATTTTAGTTTAAATGCACTTCTGAAATGGTAGATGAAACATAACTTCTTCTTTACAGACTGTCATCCCCCACACCCCCCTCCCCTTCTCTTCTCTTCTCTCTCTCTGAAGTTTCCATTTCTTTCTGTGCCTGATGAACAAATTAGTAACGCAACGTATGTTCGTTTTGGTTTTATCCATATGTAGCACTTGTCGGCGTGGGGGACAGAAGGACAAAATTAGATGAAAATACGGGCACACGCATACAACTTAATAATGAACCTATGGCGTATAGACAATTTTGAATAAGTATATCCATGCATTAGGGTCGAATTATATATGGATGGCAGCTAAGAGACCCTATTTGTATTTGTATTATTAATATGACGGCCGGTGGAACTTGGAAGCATATGAATGTGAATAGAGTATTACTACTAGACCATCTCCCCCTAACCCTAGCTAAGTTGAAAATTGAGAGGACAGTAGACGGAGGATAACTAAAAATGGTTGATGTATGCAATCAAATGTAAACATCTTTAATAAATGAAAAGTTGTGTTACAGTCTATGTAGATTTAATAGGCTTAATTCATTTGAAAACTCTCTTTTGTCCAAGTTTTTGAACATTTTGTTATTTCACCATTAGTTGGTGCTCTTAAATTTGTACACTACGTATATAATTGTCAGTGACTATATATGTACGTTTATTGGCGTTTGTATATTTATTCTTCTATTCATTATTAATGAAAGAAAGTGATGATTCAATAGAGCTTATCCTTACAGCCGAAAGTGGAATAGTGAAAAATAAAACCGGTTTAAAATTTGAGAGGAACTCTTTGCTCAACCATTTGGATTTTGGGGTATCCCTAATTAAGGACATAATGCGCTTTATTTTCATTTTCCAGCTTCTCTACTAAATTAGTGCAAGATTAAACATGAAAACCAGTTGGCAGTTCCATGCAGGAATGATCTAAACATAAATATTCCTCCATAATTTTGAAAGAAATTGATTTCATCACTAGGTCTTTAATCATGTAGATACAGTTGTGAGGGTGATTACCCTTCACGAATGGAATCACTACTTCATCAGTGTCCTTTATCTAGCTATGGCCCAATGTAAGGGTAAATTAATGCCGAACTATTTAAGTAGGCAGTTAGCCCCTGCCACGTACCTCTTGCTCTTATTTATTTGCTTGCTTTTGTGACTGCCAAACATTAAAGTCCAACTCTCTACTGATCTACAAGATTAGCTTTTTACAAGGCCTCTTTGTTTAACGATAGCAACTATTGCACTTGTACTCCAAATGTGTAGAACTAGATTCTCGTCAAAAGTTTTTCTATTCTTATCTAAACCTTTCAAGAGGCAAGGTCACCCATCCTCTTACACAAGAAAGCAAAGCAACATGAGAAGCTTCTCTATTGTCCACAAAACAGTAGTTTTTCATTTAGAGGGTGCTCTTTTAAGATCAACTTCATTGTTTCCTTACTTCATGTTGGTAGCTTTTGAAGCTGGTGGGTTATTAAGGTCTCTCATTTTGTTTCTTTCTTATCCTTTAGTCTGGCTGGTTGGGGAAGGTCAACTGGGCTTGAGGGTTATGGTTTTCTTATGCTTTTTTGGTATTAAGAAGGAGACATTCAGAATTGGATCATCTGTTCTTCCAAAGTTCTTTCTAGAAGATGTTGGCTGGGAAGGCTTTGAAGTTGTAATGAGTTGTGGAAGAAAGGTCGCAGTGAGTAACTTGCCCAGAATTATGGTTGAAGGTTTCTTGAAGGACTATTTGGAGGTTGATGCTGTTGTTGCAAGAGACGTGAAGTCATTATCTGGGTACTTTTTGGGTTTAATGGACGAAAACAAGGCAAACGAAACCCTTTTAGGTGAGCTTAACGAGGGTAAAAGAGGAGATATTGTTATTGGTGTAGTCAGCCATAATAAGCATGTTGACCAGAAGTTATTTTCTCATTGCAAGGTTTGTCATCCTCAAAATAGAAACACTCGCAAAAACACATATATGCATGCCCACACACACACTATTATTTATATCCTAATCAATAGTTCTGTTTTCTGACAAGATCTCTGTCTGTGCAGGAGGTTTACTTGGTGAGTGAAGCTGAGAAGAGAAATTGGCATGTGCTTCCAAGGGAGAAATACCCGAAACCGTTGATCTTCCATGATGGAAGATTAGCTTTCAGGCCAACCCCTGCTTCTTCTCTAGCTATGTTCATGTGGATACCTTTTGGATTCTTTGTTTGCTTCATCAGACTCACATTCGGTTTATTATTGCCCTTCAATATGTCAGCTCCAATATTGGCCTTCTCAGGGACTAGAACAACACTATCAAGATCCCAGAACTCTGTGACCCAGAACGAAGAGAACCCAAAGAGCATGCTATATGTCTGCAATCACAGAACCTTGGTTGACCCACTTTATATTGGATATGTTCTTGATAAACCGGTCTCTACTGTCACATACAGTTTAAGTAGATTCAATGAGGTAATTACCCCTATCAGAACTACCCGATTAACAAGAGACAGAGAGAAAGACAGGGAAACAATGGAGAAGCTGTTAAGTCTAGGCAACCTCGTGGTTTGTCCGGAGGGGACAACTTGTAGAGAACCTTATTTGCTAAGGTTTAGTCCTTTGTTTGCTGAACTTACCGATGATATTGTCCCTGTTGCTCTAGATGTCAAGGTTAGCATGTTCTATGGAACAACAGCTAGTGGCCATAAATGTCTCGACCCTGTGTTTTTCTACATGAACCCAAATCTTTCATACTTCATAAAAATTCTTGAAAACTTGCCGAAATCAGAGACATGTCAGGCAGGTGGGAAAACGAGGATTGAAGTTGCAAATAACGTACAAAATAAGATAGCAAATGCTTTGGGGTTTTCATGCACCAGCTTGACCAGGAAAGACAAGTATATGATCTTGGCAGGTAACCAGGGCATCTGTCACGAACCTGGGAGGCCATGCCAATAGTGGAGGTAAATGGACATCTCAGCCTCCTACTGTTTCTAAGTTTCTCAGTTGTCACCTTAATTACTTAGAAAAATTCCGATGTCTTTCTATATCTATCAAATTGATTAACTTTGTAGCCAGGATCTTTTCTCATCATCATGAAAAGTTGACCTCATTGTGGTGTTAGAATTTTTTTTGATGAGACATTAGTGTTAGTAATAATAAAAAAAAAAAGTCATTTTTTTCAGACATCTCATGTGTTAAGACTGTTTTTATTTTTTTTTAAAAAAAATCGTAAATTAAAGAGTAAATTAGACCGTTCTTTTTTTTTTTTAATTTTTTTTTTTGGAAATTACAAAAACTTTTTCTTATAGTGCAATTAAAAGGGAAGGATTTTATTATGTTAAGATTTAATAGAAGGGAGGAAAGTATAATTTATGAAATAAATGGAGGTTTTTGTCATACTAAAATATAAAATAAGGGAGACGTAAGCAATTTCTAAAACAAAGTGATATCTCTATAATTTTATAAACCTCGAGTGTAATTTACTCTAAATTAAATGATTTGTTAAGAAAATAATGTTAAATCCATTAGTCATTTGCTTCTTTTTTTTTTGGGTCCTAATCTTGAGTAAATATCATGTATTCAATTTTAACACAATCGGCTAAGGAGACATGTGGGAAAATAGATAAATATAATAAGAGATTCAAAATACTATATATTTGAATTTGTTCAAATATTTTGTTAATATCTCTTAAAATACTAATACTATTAATGATCAAATGAAGTAGATGATAAAAATAGCGTGATATTTCATTTCAAAAAATCCCAAGAGGAGGGTGTAATTTACTTATAAAATAAATAAGATTACAAGATTATCCTATGTTTATTATATAAGATAATTGTACTTTTTGTTTGGTTACGAAATTTTTTGTTGTTGGTTAAACTGGAATATATTAAAACAAGTTAAATTATAGTATAAAGTCTGGGAAATATAGTTTCCTTTACATTTACAATAAAGTAAAGTAAAATAAAGTCTGGTATAAAATTTGGGTATGATGAGATACACGACGATATTACTACTATATATTTGAACACGTTTCAGCTTTCAAGTTTATATCCTGGTCTCTGCTTGGTTTCACAAAACCTACAACAACATCAAAATGAAACAAATAAGAATACACATGACATGTCAAACAAAATTTGAGTTTGACAAAAAAATAAAAATCACCTAATTTAAAATTTTCCAATTATATATAATTTTTTTTATGTAAATATTGTCCTTTTATATATTTCTGGCTATTATACATATTCGTGACTAAACTTTTTTCCCGCAATGAAAATGCAATATGTTTCTGGAGAGGGACATTTAACACATTACACCATGTTCAGAATATATATATATATATACTTTTGAGGAGTTATTTATTTATTTTTCATTTATTGAAAATTATACAACAAAGAGTAACATATCCTCTCCCAATAAAATTTGAACACATTTTTATAATAAAATACAAAATACTCAACCTGTCAATCATTGTAATGTCCCTTTAAAGATTTTGAGAAACCTTATTATCCCATAATATTTTAATGTATACTTTTATCTTTTTTACTTATTATATAGAAGCAACAAGTGCTCATTATTAAGATAATGTCGGCTATAACTCCTTTGGATCATATGGTTTTGCATATTTAAGTTGTCTTAGCTAATTCCAACCAATTTGAAACTGATTAGATATGCAAGGTACTATATAGCCCAGTGTTTTAATGTTGCCATTATTAATTTTCAACTGGTAAACATGACTTGTGTTATGTCTTAACTTTATAGAGTAACATCTCTTTATCTTAAATTTTTTTATATAAAAAAAAAAGAAGTAGCAGATATTTTTGTGAGATTAAGAGAATTACGTGAATTTCCCTTTTAACTCAATCTAAAAAAGAGATTTTTATTAGTTAAATTTTAAATAAGGAAGGTATATAGAATCATAAAATGTGTTATATTAAAATTTAAAATAAGAAAAAAACTATATAATTTTAAAAAAAGAACAAAAACTGTATGATACTAGTCAAAACTTGGCAGGAATTTTTTTTTTGTTTTTTAACGAGGCAATTGTAGGCGGGATCCATATCTAGTCTAGTTCTAAAGAAACGGTTAGAGCTACATGGGCCAATAAATTTTAGCCCAAGAAGAAGCGTGGGCTTGCCAATTACCCCAAATTTATAATTAAGTATCCCCATAAAGAGTTCCGCAGTCCAGCTAGAACTTGAAACCGGCCATCGTCACCGCCCTTGGCACCGGTTTGAGTTTGAGTCTGATGCTTCTTCATCAGACCCAGGGGGAAATAAAAAGGTGATTAGAAATAGCGTAAGGAATCATAATCCATAAATGCCCAAAGTTTTATTTACCAAAAACTGTATCATATTGTCGAATTTGGCCAAATTCTTCTATAAATAAACCGCGGAAATTTCTTGATGAGAATGAAGCCCCTCTCTTCACAACTCCGCGGGACCGTATTCGCACTATGTATAAAATCCTGAAGGATTCAAATTTCCCAAAATTCAGTATAGCAAGNTAAGTATCCTCATAAAGAGTTCCGCAGTCCAGCTAGAACTTGAAACCGGCCATCGTCACCGCCCTGGGCACCGGTTTGAGTTTGAGTCTGAGTCTGATGCTTCTTCATCAGACCCAGGGGGAAATAAAAAGGTGATTAGAAATAGCGTAAGGAATCATAATCCATAAATGCCCAAAGTTTTATTTACCAAAAACTGTATCATATTGTCGAATTTGGCCAAATTCTTCTATAAATAAACCGCGGAAATTTCTTGATGAGAATGAAGCCCCTCTCTTCACAACTCCGCGGGACCGTATTCGCACTATGTATAAAATCCTGAAGGATTCAAATTTCCCAAAATTCAGTATAGCAAGAACCTCATGAGAGCTTCTGCAAAACCTAGCTAGGTTATTAGTAGGTGGCACATTTCTCCGGAGGGCGACAACGTCGCCGGCGACATTTGATCGTCGTTGTTCAGATTCTGCAGGCGAGGTTGTTCTACTTTTTTGATGAGTGATTTTGGTTTTGCTTTCCGCATAAGTTAGCTGATAATCACTGCGCATAATTAACTTTCAATCCAATTCAAATTTTAAAGATGTTCCACGAATCTCTGGTATTTATTTAGATGACTCAGTTTTTGGATTTAGAGCTATCTAATCGTCTTCATGTATCTACTTCCTCGATGATATGGATATTGCATTTTTAAATGAAATAAATCTTACTCTGAATTATGTTTCCAGAAATAGAAGATAATTTCCCAACCGTTCCGACTTGAAAGTGTAGTTGTTTATGAGAAATCAGATATGGCGAGAAAAAACAGTAACTGTGCGATTTGTGAGAACTCGAATATTGCTTCGATATGCGCCATTTGTGTTAACTACAGGTATTTGAATAGATTAAATACTTCCTACTACAATTTGGATTCTCAATTATTATTTAAAACTTTTTAGAATCAAGCTCAACATGTTGTCGATTTTTCAAATCAAGCATTTTCTGTTGATACGTTTCTTAGAGAGAAGTGTTTCATTAGATTGTTTTGTTCATGTTGTACATTTTTCACTGTGTTCCTTCTCAATAGTCCACAGAACAGTATCTGGTGCTAATTTTTCCTATTTTTGTTTCTCTTGACAGATTGAATGAGTATAATAGTTCCTTAAAATCTTTAAAAGCTCATCGGGATAACTTGTACTCAAGATTGAGTGAAGTTCTCGTTGCCAAGGTTTGAAGTTTATTTGTGATATTATCCATTCTTTCTTTTATTTCTCATATGGTTCGACTTGTATTATAATACATATTTACTACCTTGAACTAGTAACGCTCTATAGAAAGTGTTGATACGTCTAAGAAAATTTTCTGATTTATGATAGGCAGAATCCCATCAAAATCCCTTTTCCTTCGTATGTATGCATATGCCAACTCCTTTATGTCTCTTTTGAGTTTGCATCAATCAGTTCTACTTTTTCATTTTGTCATTTTATATGGCAATGGTTCCAAAGTCATATTTTCTCAAGGGATACTGCAATATTGTTATCCAGTTCAATTAATTTATAGTTTATCATGTTGTTCAGGGGAAGGCAGATGATCAAATAAATTGGAGAGTGCTTCAGAATGAGAAGCTTGCACGGTTGAGGGAGAAGCTCTGTCATAGTAAAGAACAACTTGCACAAGGTTAGAAATCTTTCATACCAAGAAATGCTAGAGTTGCACTTTTCACTATTTGGACCTAGATTAATGAGCAACCTTACAGGGAGGACAAAGATAGAGAGTATGTCTGTGGATCTGAAACTTAAATATGGAGTGCTTGAATCGGCCCTTTCTACGGTATTTTGGAAACTATTTTTGACCTTTCTGATGTGATTGCCATGGTCATTGCTAATGTTGTGTATTGGTACTCAAATTTAATGTGAACATATAAGAAAATGTTTCTTGTATTTATTTTTCTCTTTGCAGTTGGAAAAGAATCGGGTGGAACAGCTGGAGAAGTTCTATCCTAACCTTATCTGCACCCAGAGCTTAGGGCATGTGAGCACCATTATTTTATCTACTTCCATCACTTGGGGATTGTTTTGTGTATTTTTGCTAGTAGAGGCTTTCCTATCTAAAGTTGAAGGATGTACACATGTATATATATAACCAACCTTCCTTCTGTTTATGCTCAGTCCCATTTCATGGTTGGACATATGTGTCCCTCATGTTTGGTCTCCAAAATGCATCTGTGAGTTGTTTTTCCTTGTCTAAGAGCTGCATAATTTATGCTCATGGTGATTTCCATACTGCAGATGGCGATTACCTCTGAACGTCTTCATAAACAGTCTGTGGTCATAAAACAAATATGCAAGTTGTTTCCACAACGTCGGGTAAGGTTTTTGAAAGGGGGGAAAAAGGTTTACCTATGGCTATCAATATTTTGTTTGGTGTTTTTTGTTTGAAAAACTCTACTAAGTCTTTTGGCAACAATTTGCATGTGGAGTGCATTAGACCAGTTATTTGGTTTGGTGGTTCAATACTTGTTCTGCAATGTCAACAGTCTAATATACGAACTTTTAAGATCCATACTGTCACTTTCATGTCAGTAAAAGAATCATAAGACAAATTGTTTTAATATTTAGAATCCAAGGTGTTTGTATCAAATCTTATCCATGGCCAAAAAATAAAAGTATCAAATCTTATCTGTTATGTTGTGATCCCTCTAAATTGAGAAGCTAGGTGTGTGCCTCAAAGGTGATAGCCTAACCCAGTTAATATTTGGAAACAAAATTATCTTAATTTAAGTAAATAAATTTTCTAGACATTTCTGTATATTAACATGTTAAGGTAAAGACACGTGATTATCAAATCATCTCTAATTTGTCAGGGGCTGAGGTTTGAAGAGATTAACTTCACTATACAGTGTAGTGTAGTCTTGCCCTGATTATGTGCTGCCATCAAATCTATATTATAAGTAGAGGGGTGAGAAAGGAAAGGATCAAAGTAAATGTGAAAAGGAGCTATGGTTAAGTAATAGTTAAATGTCTTCAAAGACAAGTTAGTGATGGAAGAAACCTGTTTTTCATAACATAAATTCAAAGTTTGGTTATTTTTATCAGACACAGTGTGAGAAGGTGCAAAACATGTACCTTTCCTGAAGCCTTAGCTTACAATGACCCAAAGACTTTTGCCTTTCAGTTTTTTTCTCCTCTTCTCTCTCTTTCATCTGATCCAGAAGGTGCTTGCCTTGTTAAACTATCTCTCATCTTTTAGGCCCCAAGGTATTGTGTTAATATCATGCAACCAAGCCCTGGGAGGGTGAAATTCATAATGCCATAACTAATCTGTCCATAAATTATGTATATGATGCTTTCTCTTGGTAAACATGCATATTTTCTTTCCCCTTCCTCATTGTAAAACCTATCATGTTATTTAGAAATGCCTTCAAGAAGAATTGCATGACTTACAAATTCTGTGATTATGATTTTAAAACCAACAAAAAAAAAGTAATTGCTCACAGAAATGTTTATTATACAATGTTGGAAAGAGTATCATTTACAATAATGTTTTGACTATGTGGAAAAAAACATGTTGTGCTTAAAATTTGAGAAAAAATTTCCCTTTAGGAGAAGCAACTGTCTCATTTAGTGGCTAATCTTTGGTCCATAATGATTATTGAACCACAATCATTTTGTATCAGATTATGAGACTGGAATCAAATATAGTGTTATTTTGTAGTCGATAATTTTCATTCCTGGTGAAGTGATCATATACACTCCTCTGATGCTCATGTCTTTTATATGTCTCAGGTTGTCATAGAGGGAGAGAGAAAGGATGGATCTAGTGGTCAATATGATCAAATCTGCAATGCACGCTTACCCAGAGGACTTGATCCCCACTCTGTTCCATCAGAAGAGCTTGCTGCTTCTTTGGGGTACCTTTTTTTCCCCCCCTCCCTTTAAGTCCATATCTGCATCCATTTCTACAACCAAATAGACAATTCTGTATTTGCATACTTAAGAAAATATAATTGTATATGTATGATAAGTATATAAATTGTATCCCATTTCAGTTACTTCCTCACGTGTCTAGAATCAAATGTTGCCAGACTTAACTTTTATGTTACATATTAACTTGTTATTACCATATTTGTAAAGCAGATACATGGTGCAACTTCTAAATGTTGTTGTTCACAACCTGGCTGCCCCGGCACTTCATAACTCAGGTTTTGCGGTACGAACTGTTTTCGCATCTAAGCAATGGCTTAATATTTCCTCCAAGATTATGGTTTTAAAATTTCCTTAAATTTTTTTGTCATGAAGTATTGCGATAGCTAATAGCTTTTGTCTTTGCTGGTTGGAAGAGATTGGTCTTGATACAGTGTTAACTAGTTATTACCATAGATATGGCCTGCTATCTTCATAAGAGTATTCTTTTTGCAGAATTATAGTGATTTTTTCAAAATGCTGTCTCTGTTTAGTTCAAGTTTTGTTTGCTTTAAATGGATTATAATTTTTTAAAGAGTTCAACTTGTTGGAAGTATTAGCCAAAAAAAAAAGAGTTGCTGAAAATATTGTTATAGAGATTTTTGATATGTTCTATTGATATATGACTGCAAGATCAAGTTCAAGCATTTCCAAAGGTTCATGATGCATATGAAATGTAATTTTATGTTTAAGTATCAAACTCTTCTTCCTTTCCCTTTATTCTCCCTAATTTTCATTATATGGTTTACTATTCAGCAATGGTCACCTATCTGATAATATGCCCTCAATGATGTACATTTTGCTGCAGAAGGGACCTTCATTTTTTAATGCTTATTATGCTTTTACTTCAGGGTTCTTGCTCTCGAATATGGCAACGAGATTCTTATTGGGATGCACGACCTTCCTCCAGGAGGTAATTTAGCTGAAATTGTATTTGGCATGGTTAGCTTGAATTTATTGACTTTTTGACCCTAAATTCTTTCTATATTTCAGCAATGAATATCCCCTTTTTATACCTCGGCAAAATTACTGTTCTGCTAGTGGGGAAAACTCATGGTCTGATAGAAGCTCAAGCAATTTTGGTGTTGCTTCAATGGAATCTGAGAGGAGGCCTCGCCTGGATTCCTCTGGAAGTAGTAGCTTTAATTATTCTTCAGCTTCCCCACATTCTGTTCAAACACACCAAGATTTGCAGAAAGGAATTTCCCTTCTGAAGAAAAGTGTAGCATGCATCACAGCTTACTGTTATAACTCCCTGTGTTTGGATGTCCCTTCTGAGGCATCTACTTTTGAAGCATTTGCAAAATTATTGGCTACACTCTCATCATCCAAGGAAGTTCGATCTGTTTTTTCTTTAAAAATGGCTTGCTCCAGGTATGTTGCCAGATTTATCCCTTGTCTGTCATATGAACCTGTAGACTATATTGTGACTGATGTTTTCTCTTTCAATTTTCAGGTCATGTAAGCAAGTTCAACAGTTGAACAAATCTGTATGGAATGTGAATTCTACCATTTCATCTACTACTTTGCTGGAAAGTGCACATTCTGTGCCCGCAACAGTACAGGTTTAGTAATCACTTTTGTTTTGAAGGAAATTGCTTGAGGAGTTAGCTGATGGATCTTGTTCTTTTTCACCCTCTCTCACTTTTATTTTGAATTGTACCATTTTTTTTTCTTCTTTTTGGTAGTTCTAACTTCTATACCAATGATCTGAATGGCTGTGTTGAATAGCTTATTATCACCCCAAAATGCGCCTCATCTTCTGTATGATGAGTCATGAAGTTCACCTGTAGGTGTAGTTTGGATATTTGCACATTGTACTTTAATTTCATGCTTCTCTTCGTTTGCAGAAAATTGAAAATTACCTGCCAAGTTCTGGTGCCAGTTTTCTTTTTGCAACTGATTTATCTGATGGGAAAAATGAGTGCCTAATCGAAGGATGGGATCTTGTAGAGCATCCTACTTTTCCTCCTCCACCATCACAAAGTGAGGATGTTGAGCACTGGACTCGAGCTATGTTCATTGATGCCAAGAGGAAGTGATCTTCATCTGTAACAGACTTTCACTTTCTGTATGTCTACTTCCAAAACTCTTTCTTTTGACAATTTTTAACTAGAACTCATGGATATAATCTTTGCCTTCCATCAGCATGGAGTTTACACTTTAGGTAGCACCAAATTTATTGTGTAATTTCTAGAAGGGCGAATTAACTGAAGACAGTTGACTCGAGTCAAGTGGTTATTCAGTCATATGGACCAAATTGTCCTGTCTTTTGTCAACTTGTATTTTTTGGATTTGTCGTTTGATTAACTTAATTTGTGCATAGAAGAGTCTATATACTGTTAGAATGCAATTGAACTAAGCTGAAGTTTGTAAGGTTCAAGAGTGATGGATTCAAGTTTATTAAAAGCTTGAGCTTGAGCTGCAACTGCATATACGAAGCTTCAAACTCAATATTTGGGCCAGCTTAGTTTTCTATTAGTATGTAACTTTTTTTTGGCTATTTTTATTGGTGTATGTATTAAAACTTCAAAGTCAACATTCATAACTTAGGGAACGGTCTTCAACAATAAATCATTCTGCATTGTACCTTCTTTCTAGTTTTGGTTTGTGTTAAAAACTCTGATTGAGTTATTCATGTTCTCTTTGCTGACTGGAAAATTCATTATATTATTCTTCAACTGTCAGGTTTGAGGGAGAGCAAGCTGACATAACATTTGGGAGGTTTAATTTGTCAAGCCATTATCTGGAACCTTTAGTCTTCTCTCCCCCATTTTTCTCTCTCTCTTCGTCTCTCCCAATCTCCCCCTGTATATATAATTTATCTCAGAATTGTGAATTTGTACATATCTATAGGTTAGGCTCATGTAATATTATATACCATTCTCTTTATGAATTTTTTTTATTGGATCCTTAAATTCAATCAAGGAAGGGGTATTGGTCAAATTCCGGGATTGGAATATGAAGGATAATCAAAGTTTTATTTTGTAGAGATTTCATGGGGCTTCTAGACGTCTGCCTTGATGTTTTTTAGTTCTGAAGAATATCTAGAAGTATGATGATGATGATGATGATGATGTGGAGAGCAACCTACAGGAACTCATCCATTACTGAATTTATCTAAGTTTCAGGGCTTAATGGTTTGACCGGATCCTTTTTTCGACTCCATTATGAAGTATAGAATTTGCATTTAGCCAAATAGTTCGAGTCATGTATGGTGGCTTTCTAATTCCGTAACCTTAACCAATGTTTTACTACCTAATTAATGCCGTATTCATGGGGATTCAGCGGTTGCATGTTACAGGTGTCAAATTCTTACCTTAGGTTTTTTTTTTAAAAAAAATATTACTTGATCATTTGAGTTATGAGTTATGACCATTTTTTTGTTCTGATTCTATGTGAAAGCAGGAAAATTAGGGTCGAAACCGTAACAACTTTTTTACAATATTAGAAGTACAGATATTTCATATTTGCTATGACTGAGGGTGTCTTTCTTAGAAGCCCACATGGTGAGGAATTGACTAGTTAACTAATTGATGATGCCAAAGCCTCAAGAAACACTAGCATCCCAATTGAAAACTCAAAAGTACGCAATGTTTTTTTTTTTTGGGTCTCATAATGGGTCTTCAAGTGCCCATGAACTTTTTTTTCTGATCTGAAATCAAATTCCTCCAAAACCCAACATAAATCAAGCTTTTGCAAAGAATTTTATTCATGAGAAACAATGAAGAAAAATGAAAAAAGTTGACTTGGTTGTAAGAAACCAATGCTAGAATGTTGCCGAGCTGGTACGCCGTAGTTGGTATCTTGGCAGGGGAGTTGTAACTGAAAATAACTGTGCATCCACTTCCTGCAATACTAACACCAAGATCGTTAAGAAACAAACTATGAGCAGCCACATATTCATCACTTTTGAATTCTAACTACTGTATGCATATCCACTATAATCTTATAAAATCGCCAACACCAAGTTGCACTTACAAAAACTCAGGATCTGCGTAAATGGATGTGATGCTGTTGAATTTTGCAGATTCATATTTATCTGGTAAGGCTAATTAGAAAAAAACTTGTTTGGCTAATTAGAAAAATGGATTTGTTAGTGCTATATCGTAAACTGTCTGGCAAAGGCTATACAGGGCACTAAAATTATAAGTATAGTGTCACAGCAAGAGGTTGTAATAGACCAAAGTTTAGTCATAAAACAAGCAGAAATCAGGTATAAGACAACACAGAAGTATATGATATCTGAAAACCTTGGTGTTTAAAAAGGTTACTGAGCGTACCTTTAGCTTTTTGAGCCAGTTATTTGTCTTCTGCAACCGGAACTTTTCATCCTCCAACTGATTTGTATAGGCCTTGAAGCATGAGATAAAAAATATTCATTTTTCAATGTGAAGAAGATACTGTCGACTAGATAGCTTCAATACTAACCTGCTTCCTGGCCCTTGATCTGGCAGCCGATTCCCTATTCTTGATCATCCTCTTCTGCCTCCTTTCAATAGTCTTTTCCAACAACTCATCCGAATAGCGCCGCTTCTTTTCATCAGCAGCTGCCTGAGAATCTGAAGAAGTGGATGACATTGTTGGCATTGGTATTGAAATGGCTAGTGGGTTCTCTGAGTAACCAATATCCACAACTGGGTTCTCAATCTCATGTTCTGATTTAGAAACACTGAAATCTGAAGTTATCCCTCTCATTTGCTGCTGTTGCTGGTTGATGGTAGGCATTTTCATTTGCAGTGGCAACCAATCTGCCTGCTGTGACACCATAACCATTGGGTCAATTGTCATAAGGGGGTGAGCATCAGCGACAATACCATCTTGATTCCCCATGAAACTGGCACGAACTAGGAAATCCTCAAGGGTGGTTCCCCCCAAATTTGATTGTTGCAATTGCCTGTTGTTGACATGATGTTGCTGATTCATTTTCCTCTACACTTGCCCAATTATTTTCTTACTCCATCTCCCATTCAAGTTTATCTTGTCAAGAAAAAATTGAAGCTAGTGAAAGAGTGAAGGGTTCTACTTCTGCACTATTTCTCCACCACTCTGAGCTCAAATCACATTTTTCAGCAGCTCATGCACATTCATACTATACAAAGAGGCTTTGGATACAGAGAGAGCCTTGTCTAGTCAGAGGCAGATAATATGGCTGTGGCCACTGAGCTCTTTTAGGAGAAACCATAGTTCTGTTAGCAAAAAATATATATATAATAACAAAAAAGATGGTTGGAAAAGTTTAAGAGAACAAGCCAATAGAATACAAGATATTATTGGACTAATACTGAAATCTACAGAGTTAGACCCTTTTTTGTCGAAGAAAGTGAATAAAAATCTAAATTAGGTTTGCTGCTAAATTAGATTTAAGAGTAGTTTGGGTGTAGACTGAATAGTAAGAGGAGCGAAATATGAGCCGCAATTAAGATGGAGGAATGCGATGGAAACAACCAGGCTGACACACAGTTAGTGAAGAAGATCCTATTTTTTGAGAATTCTCATCTCAACAGCCATTCCTGATTTTCATGCTAAAACTATTCATCAAATTTATTCAACTCTTTTTGCTTTTATTTCTGTCGCATTCCTTTTCTTTTTTGTAAGGAAAAGCTTCACTTAATTCTATATCAAAAAATTTATAGAATACACACCACTCCACTCTTGTAACTACATACCAACAGGAATATATGACCGTTGATGACAGTTATTTCTGCAAGGCCCTCGCGGGCTATGGTCGGCCCGCCCAATGAGAACTTGCCACGTCATGGATCCCCATTCTACACCCTCTAGTGGGCTGGATAATTGAGCTCTCTTGGACTTAAAATTTAAATCTAGCCCAGCAACTCTGTTTGGATAACAAACAACATTTTGTCAAGAGTAGTAATTAATTCTGACTAATAAATTGCTTTTAACAGTTTTTACTTTTTATATACTCATCTTAAATATTTTCTTTTAAAAAGTTATCTATTCAAATGCACTCTATACCAAGAAACTTTCTGTTAATATTCAAAATATTCATTACCCATTGCTACAGTAAGAAGACTAATATACCCCTACTAAGGTATGCATCTCCTAGATAATCTCTTAAAAGCTCACATAGAAAGGGGCTCTCTCTTACGCTCTCAGCCTCTCCTTTCTCTGGAGTTCCCTCACTCCCTTTGCTCACCTTGCTAACTTGAGCGTCGGAGGTGGCGCCGAAGCTCCGGCTACGGCTTTCCCTGACCGTACTTCTCCCTCCTGCAGGTTGCTCAGAACCGGTCATCAACATCGACATCGACATCTAGCTCTTGACTTAAACTTTGGTTTGCTAAGTATACTCATGTAACTTCATGCACTAGACTTCGCAAGCTACACCAATTATTAAATAGAACTTGCTGCCTATAGAATTTATGTACAAATGAAGAGTATATGATCTCTTTTATTAAGATGCAGGGGCTACAAAGCTCGAAATAGATGAGAAGCAAGGAGCTACGAAGTTGAAAACACACAGCTTGGGACCAAAGAGCCATGAAACAACAGAGAAAATTCTCTAAAACCCGATATAATGATGCAATTCCATAATGCTTTATTATTATCTTATTCATTACGATCATGCAAGTTCTTTTACCTGTTAAAGAATTTCTCTCAATGTTGGAAATCGCATGCTATTGCATTAAGAGCTCGAGCTCGGTATTTCATTGGCTACAGTTCATATAACTTGATGCATTATTATTTTAAATGCCTACAAATCTAATACAGAATCATAGTGCATGACAAATTCTCACTCAAAGAGTGCCACCTCTAGCTCACACTTATTCTAAATGCATTCTAATTACATGACATTGCATACTCAAAAGTTTTATATCTGCTTGCCTAACAGGGCTTCAAAAGCCAAATATGCTTACTTTACAGGACTTAAACTTTAGTCTTAATGCCTTGAAGCCAAATATGCTCACTTTACAGGACTTAAACTTTAGTCTCAATGCTTTGACTCCCTCAAGTCATTGGACTAGGGGGCAAGTGTTAATACCCAAATTATTCACTACCCATTGCTACAGTAAAAAGACTATAATACCCCTGCAAAGGTAAACAATCACCTCCATAATATCTTCACACACACACGGAAAAGGGGCGCTCCCCCTTTTCTCTCTCGGGTTTCCTTTTTCCATCTCCCTAACTTGAGCGTCGGAGGTGGCGCCGGAGCTCCGGCTCCGGCCTTCCCTGACCGTATTTCTCCCTCCTGCAGGTTGCTCAGAACCGGTCATCGACAATAGCTTTTGGAGTTTGGTTAATTATGGGTATAAATTGGTTAGAGGATTCATTACAAAGAAATCGCCACATCGAGTGACGACTTCCTTGTAGAAATCATCAAGTCATTACTGATTTCCTGCTTGTCACTGAAAAAAGGAAAATTATTGATGATGTAGCAAAAATACCCTATAAAAGGGAAATCATTTGAAAAANAAAAAAAAAAAAAAAAAAACTATTTGAATAACAGTTTAAAAAATCACGTTATTGTAGACTCCAAAAACTTGATCTTTCAGACAATTCATTCCACGGTTCAATTCTTTCTACTTTGGGAAATTTATCATCATTAATAGAACTGGATGTTAGTGACAATCACTTGAATTCTAGTCTTCCAGAAAGTCTTGGTCAACTCTCAAGCTTAGAGACTTTAAAAGTTGGAAGAAATTCCTTGACAGGGGTACTCTCTGAATCCAATTTTGCCAAGCTCTCAAATTTGAAGCACTTAGACTTGAGCTCACCTTTCCTGTTTCATTTTAGTACCGACTGGATTCCTCCTTTTCAACTTGAGGAAATTATTCTAAATTCTTGTATGTTGGGTCCGAAATTTCCTAGATGGATTTATACACAAAAATCTCTCAGTACTCTAAAAATTTCCAGCTCAGGAATTTCGTCCATCGATCAAGACAAGTTCTGGAGCTTTGCATCCAATATCACAGATGCTCTCGATATATCCAACAACTCAATCAGTGGGAACATTTCAAATCTGGTTCTTCATACAAGTTGGATAGATCTAACATCAAATAATATCACAGGTGGACCGCCGCATTTATCACGTGTTAGTGCTTTCTTAGCTCGAAACAACTCTAATATGATCTCTTTTATTAAGATGCAGGGGCTACAAAGCTCGAAATATATGAGAAGCAAGGAGCCACGAAGTTGAAAACACACAGCTTGGGACCAAAGAGCCATGAAACAACAGAGAAAATTCTCTAAAACCCGATATAATGATGCAATTCCATAATGCTTTATTATTATCTTATTCATTACGATCATGCAAGTTCTTTTACCTGTTAAAGAATTTCTCTCAATGTTGGAAATCGCATGCTATTGCATTAAGAGCTCGAGCTCGGTATTTCATTGGCTACAGTTCATATAACTTGATGCATTATTATTTTAAATGCCTACAAATCTAATACAGAATCATAGTGCATGACAAATTCTCACTCAAAGAGTGCCACCTCTAGCTCACACTTATTCTAAATGCATTCTAATTACATGACATTGCATACTCAAAAGTTTTATATCTGCTTGCCTAACAGGGCTTCAAAAGCTAAATATGCTTACTTTACAGGACTTAAACTTTAGTCTTAATGCCTTGACTCCCTCAAGTCATTGGACTAGGGGGCAAGTGTTAATACTCAAAATATTCATTACCCATTGCTACAGTAAGAAGACTAATATACCCCTGCTAAGGTATGCATCTCCTAGATAATCTCTTAAAAGCTCACATAGAAAGGGGCTCTCTCTCACACTCTTAGCCTTTCCTTTCTCTGGAGTTTCCTCGCTCCCTTTGCTCACCTTGCTAACTTGAGCATCGGAGGTGGCACCGGAGCTCCGGCTCCGGCCTTCCTTGACCGTACTTCTCCCTCCTGCAAGTTACTCAGAACCGGTCATCAACACTTTCCAAATGAAAAACAACAATGATAATAAAGAACATCTTATGGTTAAACATTGGCATTATATTCACTTTATTGTGTAAGGCTAATAGCCTATATAAGCTAATAAAATTTTTCCTTATCAAAGCCATTAAGTGTTATTTAGTTATGAGGAGTTTAAATAACTTGTAAAAAGTTAAAAGTTTAAAATTTCATAACTTACTAGCAAGGCCTAATAGAAGAACATGGTGTTATGGGTCCTCCTCAAGTGGCCCACATAACTTAAAATAAAATTAAAAAAAAAAGAAAACAAAAGAAAAGGAAAAAAGGGTTTCCGTGTTATGTTCCTTTTGGGTTTTAGCAAGCCGCCGACCAGTGAAGAAAAAATAGAAGAAAAAGAAATAGGAGATTTTTGCTCACCTTGTGCTCTTGATTGGAGGATCATTTGTGCTCCAATTCTCATGAAATTTCAGTATGTTATTCTTGGCACTGTGAGTCTTTTATCTGTGTAATTAGATTATTTTTTTCTCTTCCCTTTTGGCAAGGTTTCTATATTGTTGGCTTGCTTTTGTGCATTGACATTGTAGTGAGTTTTTCACTTTGTTGATAGTGAGTAAGGGCTGGATTGAGTCATGATAAATTGTTAAAGACTCTTTGCTGTACTCATTGATCAGTTGATAGTAGAATTTTTCTGGACTAGGTCCCGTGGTTTTTACCTCTCATATTGAGGGGGTTTTCCACGTTAAAAATTGTGTGTTCTTCTGTATTTATTTATTTGTGCAATTCTATATTATTTTAGCTCCTCAAAGGTTCTTTCAAGCAGGAAAAAGTTTAGAATTTTTCTCAATTATTATTCTACTGCGTACATCCTTTCCCAACAAGTGGTATCAGAGCTCTAGCTCTTACATGTGAGTTTTGCTTGATTGAAAGATGGAGACTAATTACAGTAGAATGATTAGTTTGAATGGCACAAATTATCATATATGGAGACAAAAGATGAAAGATTTGTTATTTGTGAAAAGGCTACATTTACCTGTATTTGCTACCTAGAAACCTGATTCTAAAACTGAAGAAGATTGGTTTTTTGAGCATGAGATGGTATGTGGTTTTATTCGGCAATGGATAGATGATAATGTTTTGAATCATGTCTCCAATGACTCAAATGCCAAAGCTTTGTGGGAAAAGCTTGTATCCTTGTATGCTTCTAAATCTAGCAACAATAAATTATTTCTGCTTAATCAAGCTATGAATTTGAGGTACAAGGAGAACAGTTCTATTTCTGATCACTTGAATACATTTCAAGGGTGCTTTGACCAGTTGCTTAGCATGGGCGTTAAATTTGAAGATGAGATTGTGGGACTTTAGTTACTTAATACTTTACCTGACTATTGGGAAAATCTTCGAGTGTCTTTGACAAGTTTTGCTCCCAGCGGTACTGTGTCTATGGATTTGCTGAAAACTGTCGTCTTGAATGAAGAAATGAGACGAAAAACACAAAAGGCATCAACTTCCCAATCTGAGGTCTTGGTTACCAAAAATCGGGGGAGAAGCAAGGAAATGTATCAAAGAGAACATGACAGAAATAACAGTAGAAGCAAATCAAGGTCCAAGTACAAAAATCTTGAGTGTCATTATTGTAAGAAAAAAGGGCACATCAAGAGGTTTTGTTACAAGCTAAAAAGGGAGAACAAGAATAAAGGCAAGCATGACAATAAAGACAGTGACAGTGATGATCGTGTTGCCACCACTACTTTAGAAGATCTTGTGATTGTTTATGATCAAGACCTGATTAATGTTGTCTCTAATGAATCTAGTTGGGTTGTTGACAGTGGTGACTGCTTTCATGTGACATCAAGGAAGGATTTCTTCACATCTTATACTCCAAGTGATTATGGTGTATTGAAGATGGGTAATGATGGTCTGTCAAAGGTTATTGGCATCGGGACTATTATATTGCAAACTGGTAATGGGGCAAAGCTACTTTTAAAGAATGTTAGACATGCACCTGACAGTCGTTTGCATCTGATTTCTACTAGTGTTCTTGATGATGATGGTTACGTTAGCTCCTTCGGTGATGGACAATGTAAAATTACTAAGGGCTCTTTGGTCGTGGCACGTGGTAAGAAGTTCTCTGGTTTGTATTGGATTAAAGGTTCAATTTTCTTTGATACCGTTAATGCAGTTGAGAATGATAACTCCTCAGCATTATGGCACAAGAGGCTTAGCCACATTAGTGAGAAGGGACTTAATTGTTTTGCTAAGAAAAATTTCCTTTCAGGTTTAAAAGATGCAAGATTAGGAAAATGTGTTCACTGCTTGGCTGGGAAACAAAACAGAGTCTCTTTCTGGGAAACAAAACAGAGTCTCTTTCAAAAACCATCCACCTTTAAGAAAATCAGAGTTGCTTGAGTTGGTGCATTCAGATCTCTGTGGTCCTATGAAGGTAAAGACTTTTGATGGGTCACTTTATTTTGTGACTTTTATTGATGATTGTTCAAGGAAACTTTGGGTTTATGCCTTGAAGTCAAAGGATCAAGTATTTGGTGTCTTCAAACAATTTCAGGCTTTTGTTGAGAGAGAAACAGAAAAAAATTGAAATGCATTTGCACTGACAATGGTGGTGAATATTATGGATCATTTGATGAGTATTGTAGACATCAAGGCATTAGACACCAAAAGACACCTCCCAAGACTCCTCAGTTGAATGGCCTAGCAAAGAGGATGAACAAGACATTAGTGGAGAGAATCAGATGTTTGCTTTCAGAAGCAAAGTTGCCTGGTTCTTTTTGGGGTGAGGCATTATACACTGCTGCACATGTTATTAATTTATCTCTTGTTATTGCTTTGCAGTTTGATGTTCCTGATCAAGTGTTGTATGGCAAAGATGTTTCTTATAATCACTTGCGTGTGTTTGGCTGTAAAGCATTTGTACATGTACCTAAAGATGATAGGTCCAAGTTAGATGCCAAGACAAGATAATGTGTTTTCATTGGCTATGGTCATGATGAGTTTAGCCATAGATTTTATGATCCAGTTGAAAAGAAGCTCGTTAGAAGTCGTGATGCTATTTTCATGGAGGATTAGACCATTGAAGATATTGATAAGGCAGAGAAGTTAGAGTCTAAGAGTACTGCTGGCCTGGTTGACTTAGAACCAACTCTAACTCCAACTCTAACTTCTGTGACACATACACCTGATGTAGCCGAGTTTGACAATAATGATAGGCAGAATCATGTTCAGGATGATTGAGTTGAGAGTGGTGGTGGTGATGATACTGAGATAGATGCTCCTGCTCATAGGATTGCTGATGAATCTGCAGTTTCACCTAGGAGGTCTACAAGACATAAAATTCCTTCTACTCATTTTTCATCAAAAGAATATATACTCCTTACTGATGGGGGAGAACCTGAGTCCTATGAAGAGGCTTTGGAGACTGAGCAGAAGGATAAATGGATTGTAGCCATGAAGGATGAGATGAAATCTCTATATGATAATCACACATTTGAGTTGGTCAAATTACCTGAGGGTAAGAAAGCTTTGAAAAATCGGTGGACTTATAGGTTGAAGAATGAAGGGGGTGCTTCATCTCCACAATATAAAGTTAGATTGGTTGTCAAAGGCTACGAACAGAAAAAGGGTATTGACTTTGAGGAAATCTTCTCACCTGTTGTTAAAATGTCTTCTATACGAGTTGTTCTCGGTCTAGCAGCCAGTCTTCATTTAGAGGTTGAACATATGGATGTTAAAACAGCTTTCCTTCATGGTGATTTGGAGGATAATATTTACATGAAGCAGCCTGAAGGTTTTGAGGTGAAGGGTAAAGAGAATTATGTTTGCAAGTTGATGAAGAGTTTGTATGGGTTAAAACAAGCTCCGAGGCAATGGTACAAGAAGTTTGAGTCTGTTATGATCCAGCAAGGATACAAAAAGACCACTTCTGATCATTGTGTATTCGTGCGAAAATTCTCTAATAATGACTTCATCATTTTAATGCTTTATGTTGATGACATGCTGATTGTTGGTCATAATTCTTCAAGAATTTATTCATTGAAAAAAGAGCTTAGTAAGTCTTTTGCAATGAAAGACTTGGGATCGGCAAGACAAATTCTAGGAATGGAGATTATTTGTGATAGAGAAGCCAAGAAGCTGTGGTTATCTCAGGAGAGGTACATTGAGAAAGTACTTCAGCGGTTCCACATGGATAAAGCTAAAGCGGTAAGCACACCTCTTGCTAATCACTTTAAGCTTAGCACTAGACATGCTCCTTCTAGTGATAATGAGAAAGAAAGAATGCAACGTACTCCCTACAGATCTACAGTAGGAAGTTTGATGTATGCAATGGTCTGCACAAGGCCAGATATAGCTCATGCAGTTGGTGTTGTTAGCCGTTTTCTTTCCAATCCAGGTAGAGAACATTGGAATGCTGTGAAGTGGATTATAAGATATCTCTGGGGTACTTCTTGTCTGAAACTTTGTTTTGGAACTGGTGAACCTGTTCTTTATGGCTACATAGATTCAAATTTGGCTGGGGATGTGGATACTAGAAAGTCTACTTCTGGCTACTTGGTTACCTTTGCAGGGGGAGCTGTAGCATGGCAATCCAGGTTGCAGAAGTGTATTGCATTGTCTACTACAGAGGCTGAGTTTATTGCTATTACTGAAGCATGCAAAGAGTTGCTCTGGATGAAGAAGTTTATGTGTGAACTCGAATTTACACAGAAGAGTTATATTTTGTATTCTGATAGTCAGAGTGCTATCTATTTAAGCAAGAATCCTACTTTCCATGGTAGAACTAAGCATATTGATGTGAAGTATCACTGGATACGAGATGTTTTGGACTCTAAGTCACTTGAGCTTGAGAAGATTCATACAAATGACAATTGTTCAGATATGTTGACAAAGTCTCTACCTAGGGGCAAGTTTGAAGCTTGTTGTGTGGGTGTCAGTTTGGCACATTCCTCCACTTGAGTCGGAGGGGGAGTTTGTTGTGGGTCCTCCTCAAGTGGCCCACATAATTTAAAATAAAATTAAAAAAAAAGGAAAACAAAAGAAAAGGAAAAAAGGGTTTCCGTGTTATGTTCCTTTTGGGTTTTAGCAAGCCGCCAACCAGTGAAGAAAAAATAGAAGAAAAAGGAAGATGAGATTTTTGCTCACCTTGTGCTTTTGATTGGAGGATCATTTGTGCTCCGATTCTCATGAAATTTCAGTATGTTATTCTTGGCACTGTGAGTCTTTTATCTGTGTAATCATATTATTTTTTTCTCTCTTCCCTTTTGGCAAGGTTTCTATACTATTGGCTTGCTTTTGTGCATTGATATTGTAGTGAGTTTTTCACTTTGTTGATAGTGAGTAGGGGCTGGATTGAGTCATGATAAATTGTTAGAGACTCTTTGCTGTGCTCATTGATCAGTTGATAGTGGAATTTTTCTGGACTAGGTCCTGTGGTTTTTACCTCTCATATTGAGGGGGTTTTCCACGTTAAAAATTGTGTGTAGTGGAATTTTTCTGGACTAGGTCCCGTGGTTTTTACCTCTCATATTAAGGGGGTTTTCCACGTTAAAAATTGTGTGTTTTTCTGTATTTATTTATTTGTGCAGTTCTATATTATTTTAGCTCCTCAAAGGTTCTTTCAAGCAGGAAAAAGTTTAGAATTTTTGCCAATTATTATTCTGCTGCGTACATCCTTTCCCAACAAGTGGTATTAGAGCTCTAGCTCTTACATGTGAGTTTTGCTTGATTGAAAGATGGAGACTAATTACAGTAGAATGATTAGTTTGAATGGCACAAATTATCATATATGGAGACAAAAGATGAAAGATTTGTTATTTGTGAAAAGGCTACATTTACCTGTATTTGCTACCCAGAAACCTGATTCTAAAACTGAAGAAGATTGGTTTTTTGAGCATGAGATGGTATGTGATTTTATTCGGCAGTGGATAGATGATAATGTTTTGAATCATGTCTCCAATGACTCAAATGCCAAAGCTTTGTGGGAAAAGCTTGTATCCTTGTATGCTTCTAAATCTAGCAACAATAAATTATTTCTGCTTAATCAAGCTATGAATTTGAGGTACAAGGAGAACAGTTCTATTTCTGATCACTTGAATACATTTCAAGGGTGCTTTGACCAGTTGCTTAGCATGGGCGTTAAATTTGAAGATGAGATTGTGGGACTTTGGTTACTTAATACTTTACCTGACTCTTGGGAAAATCTTCTAGTGTCTTTGACAAGTTCTGCTCCCGGTGGTACTGTGTCTATGGATTTTGTGAAAACTGCCGTCTTGAATGAAGAAATGAGACGAAAAACACAAGAGGCATCAACTTCACAATCTGAGGTCTTGGTTACCAAAAATCGAGGGAGAAGCAAGGAAATGTATCAAAGAGAACATGGCAGAAATAACAGTAGAAGCAAATCAAGGTCCAAGTACAAAAATCTTGAGTGTCATTATTGTAAGAAAAAAGGGCACATCAAGAGGTTTTGTTACGAGCTGAAAAGGGAGAACAAGAATAAAGGCAAGCATGACAATAAAGACAGTGACAGTGATGATCGTGTTGCCACCACTACTTTAGAAGATCTTGTGATTGTTTATGATCAGGACCTGATTAATGTTGTCTCTAATGAATCTAGTTGGGTTGTTGATAGTGGTGCCTGCTTTCATGTGACATCAAGGAAGGATTTCTTCACATCTTATACTCCAGGTGATTATGGTGTATTGAAGATAGGTAATGATGGTCTGTCAAAGGTTATTGGCATCGGGACTATTATATTGCAAACCAGTAATGGAGCAAAGCTACTTTTAAAGAATGTTAGACATGCACCTGACATTCATTTGCATCTGATTTCTACTAGTGTTCTTGATGATGATGGTTATGTTAGCTCCTTTGGTGATGGACAGTGTAAAATTACTAAGGGCTCTTTGGTCATGGCACGTGGCAAGAAGTTCTCTAGTTTGTATTGGATTAAAGGTTCAATTTTCTTTGATACTATTAATGCAATTGAGAATGATAATTCCTCAGCATTATGGCACAAGAGGCTTAGCCACATTAGTGAGAAGGGACTTAATTGTTTAGCCAAGAAGAATTTCCTTTCAGGTTTAAAAGATGCAAGATTAGGAAAATGTGTTCATTGCTTGGCTGGGAAACAAAACAAAGTCTCTTTCAAAAGCCATCCACTTTCAAGAAAATCAGAGTTGCTTGAGTTGGTGCATTCAGATCTTTGTGGTCCTATGAAGGTAAAGACTTTGGGTGGTTCACTTTATTTTGTAACTTTCATTGATGATTGTTCAAGGAAACTTTGGGTTTACGCCTTGAAGTCAAAGGATCAAGTATGTGGTGTCTTCAAGCAATTTTAGGCTTTTGTTGAGAGAGAAACATGGAAGAAATTGAAATGCATTCGCACTGACAATGGTGGTGAATATTGTGGATCACATGATGAGTATTGTAGACAACAGGGCATTAGACACCAAAAGACAGCTCCTAAGACTCCTCAATTGAATGGCCTAGCAGAGAGGATGAACAGGACATTAGTGGAGAGAGTCAGATGTTTGCTTTTAGAAGCAAAGTTGCTTGGTTCTTTTTTGGGGTGAGGCTTTATACACTGCTGCACATGTTATTAATTTATCTCCTGTTATTGCTTTGCAATATGATGATCGAGTGTGGTATGGCAAAGACGTTTCTTATAACCACTTGCGTGTGTTTGGCTGTAAAGCATTTGTACACGTGCCCAAAGATGAAAGGTCCAAGTTAGATGCCAAGACAAGCCAATGTATTATCATTGGCTATGGTCATGATGAGTTTGGCCATAGATTTTATGATCCAGTTGAAAAGAAGCTTGTCAGAAGTCGTGATGCTATTTTCATGGAGGATCAGACCATTATTGATAAGGCAGAGAAGTTAGAGTCTAAGAGTACTGATAGCCTGGTTGACTTAGAACCAACTCTAACTCCAACTCCAGCTTCTGTGACACATATGCCTGATGTAGCTGAGTTTGACAATAATGATGGGCAGAATCATGTTCAGGATGATCGAGTTAAGAGTGGTGGTGGTGATGATACTGAGATAGATGCTCTTGTTCATAGGGTTGCTGATGAACCTGCAGTTCCACCTAGGAGGTATACAAGACATAAAATTCCTTCTACTCATTTTTCATCAGATGAATATATACTCCTCATTGATGGAGGAGAACCTGAGTCCTATGAAGAGGCTTTGGAGACTGAGCAGAAGGCTAAATGGATTGCAGCCATGAAGGATGAGATGAAATCTCTGTATGACAATCACACATTTGAGTTGGTCAAATTACCTGAGGGTAAGAAAGCTTTGAAAAATCAGTGGACTTATAGATTGAAGAATGAAAGGGGTGCTTCATCTCCATGATATAAAGCTAGATTGGTTGTCAAAGGCTACGAACAGAAAAAGGGTATTGACTTTAAGGAAATCTTCTCGCCTGTTGTTAACATGTCTTCTATACGAGTTGTTCTCGGTCTAGCAGCCAGTCTTAATTTAGAGGTTGAACAGATGGATGTTAAAACATATTTCCTTCATGGTGATTTGGAGGAGAATATTTACATGAAGCAGCCTGAAGGTTTTAAGGTGAAGGGTAAAGAGAATTATGTTTGCAAGTTGATGAAGAGTTTGTATGGGTTAAAACAAGCTCTGAGGCAGTGGTACAAGAAGTTTGAGTCTGTTATGATCCAGCAGGGATACAAAAAGACCACTTTCTGATCATTGTGTATTCGTGCAAAAATTCTCTAATAATGACTTCATCATTTTAATGCTTTATGTTGATGACATGCTGATTGTTGGTCATAATTCTTCAAGAATTGATTCATTGAAAAAAGAGCTTAGTAAGTCTTTTGCAATGAAAGACTTAGGATCGGCAAGACAAATTCTAGAATGGAGATTATTTGTGACAGAGAAGCCAAGAAGCTGTGGTTATCTCAGGAGAAGTACATTGATAAAGTACTTCAGCGGTTCCACATGGATAAAGCTAAAACGGTAAGCACACCTCTTGCTAATCACTTTAAGCTTAGCATTAGACATGCTTCTTTTAGTGATAATGAGAAAGAAAGAATGCATCATACTCCTTACAAATCTGCAGTAGGAAGTTTGATGTATGCAATGGTTTGCACAAGGCCAGATATAGCTCATGCAGTTGGTGTTGTTAGCTGTTTTCTTTCCAATCTTGGTAGAGAACATTGGAATACTGTGAAGTGGATTATGAGATATCTTCGGGGTACTTCTTGTCTGAAACTTTGTTTTGGAACTGGTGAACCTGTTCTTTATGGCTACACAGATTCATATTTGGCTGGGGATGTGGATACTAAAAAGTCTACTTTTGGCTACTTGGTTACCTTTGCAGGGGGAGCTGTAGCATGGCAATCTAGGTTGCAGAAGTGTGTTGCATTGTGTACTACAGAGGCTAAGTTTATTGTTGTTATTGAAGCATGCAAAGAGTTGCTTTGGATGAAGAAGTTTATGTGTGAACTCGGATTTACACAGAAGAGTTATATTTTGTACTGTGATAGTCAGAATGTTATCCATTTGAGCAAGAATCCTACTTTCCATGGTAGAACTAAACATATTGATGTGAAGTATCACTGGATACGAGATGTTCTGGACTCTAAGTCACTTGAGCTTGAGAAGATTCATACAAATGACAATTGTTCAGATATGTTGACAAAGTCTCTACCAAGGGGAAAGTTTGAAGCTTGTTGTGTGGGTGCTGGTTTGACACATGCCTCCACTTGAGTCGGAGGGGGAGTTTGTTGTGGGTCCTCCTTAAGTGGCCCACATCACTTTAAATTAAAAAAAAATATAAAACAAACAAAAGGAAAAAGGGCCTTCGTAGTCCTTGTTTTTTAAAAAGGGTTTTGCAAGCCAGCGCAGGGGAAGAAAAATAGAATAAAAGGAAGAAGAGATTTAGCTCACTTTGTGCTCTTGATTGGAGGATCATTTGTGCTCTGATTCTCATGAAATTTCAGTATGTTATTCTTGGCACTGTGAGTCTTTTATTTGTGTAATCAGATTATTTTTCCTCTTCTCTTTTGGCTAGGTTTCTATACTGTTGGCTTACTTTTGTGCATTGACACTGTAGTGAGTTTTTCACTTTGTTGATAGTGAGTAGGGGCTGGATTGAGTTATGATAAATTGTTAGAGACTCTTTGTTGTACTCATTGATCAGTTGATAGTGGAATTTTTTCTAGACTAGGTCCCGTGGTTTTTATCTCTCATATTGAGGGGGGTTTTTCACGTTAAAAATTGTGTGTTCTCCTGTATTTATTTATTTGTACAGTTCTATATTATTTTAGCTCCTCAAAAGTTCTTTCAAGCAGGGAAATGTTTAGAATTTTTGCCTATTATTATTCCGTTACGTACATCCTTTCCCAACATAAACAACAATCCCAAATGGTGCAAGCCTCTAGATCGGGTCTTCAAGTTGAATGTTGATGGTGCTGTGCTCTCTTCCATGGGGGAGGTGGTGCGGTTGGAGGTGTCTTAAGGGATTCAGCTGGCTGGTTTTTGGCAGGGTGGGCTAAACCTATTGAGGGAATTCAAGATGTTGATGTTATGGAAGTGATAGCAGTGCGGGATGGCTTGCAAATGGCTCAGGACCTGGCGTTCTTTGATTTGCTGGTTGAAGGTAATGCTCGGAATATGATACAAGCTGCTGCAACAGCCCATGTAATGCAGTATGCGGTTGGCATCGTGCTGCATGATATTGTAGTGCTTGCTAGCACAATGAGATCTATTTCTTTTCAATGTGTTCCTTATATAGCTAATGGAGTAGCCCATAGATTAGCTCAGTAGGAAAAAACTATTTCCTCAAGACTAATTTAGGTGGAGGAAGCCCCTATTTTCCTGTTAGATGTTCTTGCTTTTAATGCTTAATAAAAGTTCTATTCATATTAAAAAAAAAAAAAATACAATCCAACTTCTTAATATCAAATTTCTGCTTAAGCATGTTGGCATTCAAAGGACCAAGAAAAAAATGTGGAAGGAAAACAAAAAACATAATGAACAAGTGGTTTTGGTGGTGATTGATTAGGGTATGCTGAACTCACAAATAACACGAGAATAAATCATACCGTAAATGTACCATCAACCAAAAGAAAGGGAACTCTAAGCCTTTGATGCCCATCACTAATTTAAAACCATATATGGGAAAGCTTCCAAATAGTTGATAGATAATGTAATTTCTGACCATCAACACTCTTTTTCTGGCAATAGCAAATAAATCTATTTCTGTTAATATTTATTTTATTTTAAATAAACCCTTCAAAACGCGTCATTTTAAATAAAAATAACTAGAAGACAGCATATGCATATATATATATATATATATATATATATATATATATATATATATATATATATATATATATGTGTGTGTGTGTTAATTAAGTAGTTATTTTGTATATTATATGAGTATTATATTTAAATATAAATATAAAAATCACGTAATGTTNCTAATTTGTCAGATAGAATAATAATTCAAAAATCAATTTGTCACCGAAATTTTTTAGATGATGAATTTGTTAGTAGCTACATTTTTCAAGGACTAAAAAAGAGCTTTACTTAAAGAAATATGTTCCATTATACTCAATAAAGAATTTTATTGGAAAAACAAATTAAAATAGTAAAGTTAGGGTACACATCAAAACTTTGAGTCTGTTTTAGTTAACTCAATTGTTTATATACCTTTTTTTTTTTTTTAATTATAGGGGTTTAGATACCCTTCTTTAAAGTTAAGAGTTATTCAAACTTCCTTTAACATTTGCATTTTTTGTAGTAGTGGTAGTTGTTAATTTACATAAATTTATTTTATTATTTATTTTTATATTTTTAGCTACGACTCTAAATTTAAACATAAAATTTATAAGTTTTGAATATTATTTATTTTATTATTTTTGGTTCAAACAAAAATTGTAATATAATATCTAAGTGGTTCATTTTCTTCTCATAATCTCTCCACGTGTTTTTAATAAAATTTAATTTTAATTTTTTTTAATTAGATGTGGTAAGATAATAGCTCAATTGCTCATAGCATCACATACAAATATTGGGATTTTAATGTAGATAAAGATTATATTAATTAGAAAAAATCTTTATTATGACTATTATTTCTTTTGACACATAAATTGATGCATTTCTAAGAGGAACGGTGAAGAGAAAATCCTAGGATACTTAAAACCTCAAGAATCTGAGGTTGAAACGCAGACATGTTGAGTCGTTGGCGCGTTGACACCTCATAATATCAAGGTAGGTACACAGTCCAACATCATTTCCACGTACAAACACACGAGGTTCACATGAACATGTGGTTGGATGTTAGGAACGCAAGATGCAATTTTGCCACCAACTTCAATTAGGTGAAAAATCTAGAAACTCATTTGCACCGTGAAAATTTTTAGTTATCATTTTTGTTGTAAATAACTTTTTGCATATTATGGGAGAAAATGCATAAATTTGAATCATATACTAAAATAAATTTTATTAAAATTTAAGTATATTTAACTAAAGTTTTTGATAAAATAATATTGTAGTTATTTTTAAA
>QAOA01001112.1:0-14072 GCA_003255065.1 Cercis canadensis
TTTGAGAGGCAAAGTGATTATATGAAAGCTAAAATGATACAAAAAATAAATGAAGAACTAAAATGACGTTTGAGAAATAAATCAGGGAATAAAAAAATATTAACTCTATTATTTATTAGGATAAATAGTTATCTTTTAGTTTAGATTTACTATAAACAAGAGGTAACTAGTAAATAGAATATTTGTCTTTCACTAGTTTGTTCCACCCCCAATTGTAACACCCTTTTCTATAATCAATAGTTATTTCCATTCCGGATTGTAATAATTGAAATCAAAGCCATATCTCCCACCACCATGGATTGTAGAGATATGATACTGAAAAAAGTTGAAAAGCTTCTTCAAGATGTGAAGCATGAAGTGCGTTGGCAAGGAGTTTTGTAAGCACTTGGAGAATAATAAAGAAATCATTCATGGCCTTAAGGGCTCCGAAGAGGAAGAGGTTTCTCAAGAACACTCCCTGAAAAAGGAAACTGTGCTAATCACTCCATGAGCGATTTTCAAGGGGAGACCTTAAAGAAATTCTGGTTGAAAATTTGTATGCTTTATGCAATTCGATAAGATGATTTGAAAATAAGTTATCACTGACTTTATTTAGCTGTTCTTCCACAAGGGTGGTTTATATTGGAAAGCAGAGATGCACGTTCACCTGGAGAATCTGAGGAGGAAATTGCAAGATAAGGAAAAGGCTCTCGAAGCTTTGAAAGCTCAATTAGCTTCAGTAAAACATGAAATATTAAAAAAGGAGAGAGATTTATAATTGCTTTAAAATTAGTTGGATCATTTAATGTACACATATATATGCTAACATCAGTAAGGTCACATTCAAGAGCATTAGGGGCACTTCTGCAAACCAAAGAAGGAGTCCTCCTTCCTTGTAGCCGTGGTGTATCATGTGAGGGTGTGGAGCTTAGCGATATTGATCTTACATTCAATAGAACTGAGGCAGCAAAATGTGCTAATGTCAAGCCAAAGTTCATGGGAAAGTACCTATTAATTCGTGCAGCATAAACTGTCATAGCCGTGATGTATCTTCCTAGTTTGTTGAGAATAAAGTTTGAAATATGATTGTTATATAGTCATGTAATTTTCCTTTCTTTTAGAGATATAGTTATGTTAAATTAAAAAGCATCAAACCCAAAATCTTGACCTTTTTGTGACTTTAGAAAAGGAAAATTTGCATTTTGGGGATTTTGATGAACAAGACTTGACCTGGAACACCATAAACTTCTCGTGTCTGGTATGGATTTTGAAGACATTACCAATTTCCAATGACTAATGTAAACAATCCAATCATCATAGATTTAGAATATTGCCCATCGAAGCAGTGCACATAAATGGTGAACCTGAGTTTTGGATTAGGACAGTTCCAATTAATTGTAAGTTAACAAAAGTATTTGTGGTCATTATATATATACTCATGCATATATCATAGTTATCAAACAAACTTTACAAATTTTCACTTTCAAAAATATTAACAGTGCTTCTGACAACCCAATAATGTGTTACTCTTATTTTTAGCAATGATGTACCTTGTAAAGCTGTGAAGCTTAGTAACATCGGTGTTGCATTTAATGCCACTTGCGGCTACAAGGCATTAAATTGACTTAGCCAAGAATTTGAACTTAGATTATGCAGAAACTTTGAGATTATAGTACTCTGTATTCTACTCTCATTAAAGCCATGGACTCCCACTAGGAGAAAAATTTTCCTTTTTCTGGGGAGAAAATCCATCCTATAATATGAAAATTCTATCCCTAAAAAATATTTGGCGACGGATTAACTGATCAGTTTAAATGGGTAGGCACTAATTAAAAGTTAAACACAAAAACTATTTTAGGGTGCTAGCTACGGAGAGAAACATTTCATAGGTAAACTAAATGCTTCCATCACAACGGGTGTAGTATTAAATAAATAACCAGAAAAGCAATAACTAAAATTTTAAACTTATTTCATATTAAACTATTAAATAAAAAATCACTAGTAAATCAATAGTACCACAACTAAAATTTTGGACCTCACAGTCAACAAGATTGGTACTATAGAAGATTACATCATTCTACAGTTCGGGTAGGTTTATTTGATATATGCTAGAGCAATCATACACACTAAAATTTAAACACGTAAAATTACATACAGTATCCTCAGGTTCAGGGGATAACCAGGGGAAGTAATCCAAAGGATAAAAGTAAACATATGGTACCAAGAGATGACAATGCAACCATCATTGTTGAGAATCATTTTCATGGTTTTGAAGCATCTCTACAATTTGACTCATGCTGGGCCTCACACCTTTCTCTTCCTCTACACAATCCAAAGCCACTCTAGCCAAAATTTCCATCTTCTTTATGTCATAATTCCCTTTAATTGCAGGGTCAATGATTTCTTCCACCCAGGAAGTCATTTCTGATCCTCTCCTGTTCCTCTCTCTCACCCATGTTACTAGTCTACCATGATGTGATTCTGCTCCTTCAGCGATTTCGATGCTCATTGATGGGCTCTTTCCGGTTATCATCTCCAAGACAACAATTCCATAACTGTAAACATCCACTTTGGAGGTGATTGGTAAGTTGAAAATCCATTCTGGAGCCATATAACCTCTAGTTCCTCTTATCCTAGAGAAGCTTGAGTTGTTGATATCATTTCTATTTTGTAGCTTAGACAAGCCAAAATCTGCTACCTTAGGGTGATAATTAGAATCCAGAAGTATATTTTGAGGCTTTATATCACAATGCAAAATCCATTCCAAACATTCTTCGTGTAAATATGCTAGACCTCTGGCTGTTCCCAAAGCAATGCTATACCTCTTTCTCCAGNGATATCGAGCTTAGAGATGATGATAAACTTTCCAAAATTACACTACAGCCCAATTTTATCAACCTTCTTATTATGCTGACAACCACGAACAACAAAAGTAAATTTTTGGGTATGATATATAAATTTAATAATCAATTGGGCACATATGCAAGCATGGCAAAATTGTTTGCCCAAGTTACGTGTATAAAAAAACATGACGGTCCATTCACAATCACATGGTGGAAATGCAATTCTACATGGATGTACACCAATGTACATCTCTGTTAATGTGCATTGTGGACTTAGCCGATCAGTGAACTTCAAAGTCTTCGTCAAGTCTATGCTTGCTTAGAGAGAATTAGGATGCTCTTGCAGGTTTGAAATATAAAGTGAGTTGAACGTGGAGATAAGATTCTTCCGTCGTATGGAACAAGGCAAAATGTCCTCTTAATAATAGATATGCCAGATTTCCATTTTGCTCTGTATTTGAATTTCAAAGGCTATTGGATATTTGGCATGACTTGCTTATATTCATTGCAGGAAAGCTTCTACCTTCCCTATTATTATAAAATTGTTTGAGTCCCATATACCACGACACCGGCGGCTTCAACAGCAGCTTCTACCCTAACTTTTTTCTACCCCACTGAAGAACTTTTTTCTATTTCATTTTCAATTTTTTTTTTCGGTTTGATTTTTAAATGGCCCATTAACATAATTTCCAATTCAATTGGGGTAACATTTAAATACAGGCTAGAACCACTCTAATAGATTGACCTGTTTTAGTTGGTGATGCCATAACCTTCATCAAATGACTGAGATTAGATAAGGGATTATGTAGCGTTATCACCTCTTTTGGGGTGTAACTTAGCGCTCACCATATTTTCAAGAGCTAAAATTATCAAAATACTACATCATTGCCACTATTGAGTGTTAAATCAATATGAAATGACACAACTATTCATTTAATCTGAACAGATACAGTAGTCATCTTTGAATAAATAATCCTCAGTTAAAAAATTAGTGCTAAATGCTCTCATAAACTGTGTTGAGTGGATTTTATATCCACTTTATAGATGTTTAGCTTAATACTGTGTAAGTTTCTTGAGGATTTTATGTTGTAATTGAAGATGCCGAATATAAGTGAAGAGAATTCTTTCACATATTTTATTGATGTATTGTGTGTCATATTTATACAGTGAGCTAGTAATAACAGAAAGCTATATATCAGTAATAGAATAAAGGAGATACGTGAACCTAATCGTAAGCCTATAGAAACCAGAGGAATGGTTACTCTCACTTCTTGACGAGACAAGTGGTCTATATTTGGAGAGAATTTGGCCAGGAAGAAGTGTATTTGTTGGATAATCAAAACTTTGCCACAAAATGGCACCACCGTCATGTAGAATAAGATTACCATTATTGTTGAGATCCAATTCTACCAAGGTGGATGAGGAAGTGTTGGTGGCCCAAACGTTGAACTCATTGGCATCTGTTAAGACAAGATTACCTGTCTCTTGAAGAGAGAGCGTTGAGCGCTTTCCGTTCACAGGATAGTCACGGTTGGCCATCCAAACTACTGTAGGATTCTGGCCATGAGGTTCGGTGAACCAAATGGCAAAGCAAAAAGCATTTTCACCAACCATATGAAAGCCAGCAGAGAACATGTGATTTGGTGAGTGTATGACATGATCTTGTTCCTCCACTGAGAGGGAGAAGCCTTTGGTAGATGATGAAGATGAATATTGGAACGGGAAAAATGTAAGGAAAAGAAACAATAAGGTTGAAGAGGCCATGAACTCCATGAAAGCTCAAGAGAGGGTTTGCCTTGTGCTATCTGAAGATTTAAGTGGCTTTTATAAGGAGATAATATACTCCCATCGTATAGAACAAGGTAACAGTAGCAGTAGAACTTATTGGTCAATGGTTATATGTAGTCAATCATCTTCTATTGTCTATGATGAATTTTGTGGTGTCGCTCTTCCTACTGTACGTAAAGGAAAAGAAAATGCTTGTAGCATTTAATTAACTGACGCTACACTTGCTTGATCCGCGGGGCTCTGTCCGTACATCTTTATTAATGTGCACGACTGCACATTCTAGCAAATGTTATTGATTGAAGCCAGGTATATGTGGCAAAACTGGCTATTTCAATTTNTGAGTATTTTGGTTATTTCACACAAAGTGATAGTCACTTACTTAAAAATATTTGTCTTTGGAATTTCTTAGCCTTTTTTCTCAAGTATTAATACCTGAGAATAATTGTCTTAATATTCTATCATATAAACTAAAGAAAAAAAATTGATTTAAACCCATTTTTTATCTATAAAAAATACATGCATAATAAGTTTAGTCTCTAAATATTTTTAATATCACTTTAATCTTTAAAAAATAATTTTTACCATCAAAATAATCTTAAATTCCCCTCTCAGGTGAATGGATTGTTGATCTAATGTGAAGTCCATAGTAAGTGAGGTGTAATCTTTCACTAGGGGCCCAAGTGATTGAAGCCGATGGACTTGTAAAGCAAAGTCAGCACCTTTGATGGGCAAAAGATATAGGTTCACCACAAAGTTGTGGGTTTGAATGGTGATATTGGTACAACCTTACACATTGCATCATAGCCCAATATCTCTCCATTTCCTATTTGCACATTAAACTTAGGGCATGGTTGGGCTTGCAAGCTCAAATATTTGGCAACTCTACGATTTTTTTTTTTTGTCAATAAATAGTGAATATACTTATAATTAAGGAGATTCGAATTGGAAAAAAAAGAAGATAAAGAAACTAATCCTATGACTGAGAGCATGTTTTATTGAGTTAAGACTCTTCTTTAAAGATAAAATTGTTAATTGAGTCATCATCTTTAACATGTGAATGAATTGAATTAAGAGATTTTTTTGCACAACGGGATTCCATACATTGTATCTTAAAACCTTCAAAGAAAAAGTTGTCCTCATTGTCATTATTTTAAGCGATTGGTTTGACGATTTTTGTGAAATGATTTGGTGAAGAATATATCCTTCACGCAACTGAAATTTTTATTATATATTTAGAGAAACGTGGCACTATATGGAAGAGATATGGCTACAAATTAAATAAAAATTGAGATTGAAAACAATAACAAATCCGTAAACTAAGAACTTAATAATCAATTTTATTCATTCAAATGCTTCAAATATATATATAGAGAGAGAGAGAGAGGAGAGAGAAAGAGTTGCGTATGGTTATAAACTATAAAGCGCGTGGCAAAAATAAGTAGCTAATGTTAATGTACATTAGTACTGTTAGGAAAAACGTTAATGAAGACTAAATAAATTGGCTTTGAGGCATGAATAATTATATTGTCTTGAGTATAATATTGCTTAATTATAAAAACAAGTTACCCCAAGATACAACAAAGCCCTTAAAAACTCTCAATGAAAAAGTAAATTTTAATGCATTAAGGAGTTCCCTTTTATAAACTTGAAAATGCATTAATTGAACAAATATGGCTGGTCAGTAATTAACAAACATGATTGTTTATTCAGAATAGACACAATTGTCTATTTGAGTTTACTCATAAACCAAACAGATATAACTTAATTAATTGTCATCCGAACTAGGTCAAGCCGATCTGAACCGGTTCAGTCCAGTTATTAAAACCGGACTTTAAAATATTTGTCCAATCAAATGCTCAAGTGTCAATCAAAGACCATTAATTGAACATTATGGAGTTCCCTTTTCTAGACTTGAAAATGTACTAATTGAACAAATATGATTGGTCAGTAATTAACAAACATGATTGTTTATTTAGAATAGACACAATTGTCTGTTTGAAACAGACACAATTGTTTATTCGAGTTTACTCATAAACTAAACAGATATAATTTAATTAACTGTCATCTAAACCGAGTCAAATCGACCTGAACCGGTCCAGTCTATTTATTAAAACCAGACTTTAAAATACTTGTCTAATCAAGTGCCCAAGTGTCAATCAAAGACCATTAAACATATTTGACTTGCTAAGCATTGGACTTAGCCTAATGGGCTTATGTCCATTTATCTAAAGTTACTCTATAACTTTAGTTTACTTTTATAAAGCCTTTTACATTTTTAATTCAACCATGGGACTTAATTTTATAAGCACATTTACAAACTATTCAACAAGTACTCATTTTCTTTGGCTTGTTGGGTGATTGTAACAAGGGGGAAGAAATGACTGCATTGTAACGGTGTGCAACCTGCGTTGCCCATTGTTAACATGTTGGCTCCGAGAATAAAAAGCTCTTAAACACAAAAGATCACAAAACTGCGACCACCCATTTTATGTGGTTCTTATTATCGACACGTCTATAATTTGAGTGTTAATAGTTTCTCAACTACTCTTCGTGCGCCTTTTGTCTACCTGCGTTGCACTTGTGTGTTTCCCTATGAACTTTGGCCTTGTGTGATTTACTGAATGGCTGCCATTTTCCGGAAGGAAAGTTTATCTAATATTTAGAGTCACATTTATTAAGTTAAATTTATCAATTACTGCTTTGAACAAAAATTAGTCTCGATATAGAAATATTATGGATGTAAACCAAAAAAAAAATTAACAAAGTTAATTTAATTTAATTTTACTGAATTAATATCTTAATTATATTAAAGAAATTTAAGTGAATTCATTGAAAATTAAATCAAATTAATTGTGTTAGTATGATATAATATAAAATCAAAACAACATAAAAAATTGTTAAACAAGATATGTCTTGTCCAAAATAGTGTAGCATACCCACTCTCAAGTTTGTGACACAAATAGGATTAATTCCCTTTCCTTTTCATGGATCTGAGATAAAACTTTTTTTCTACAAGTATAGCAAAAAGTAAATTTTTTTAATTTTTTTAAAAATTTATAAGATAATTGTTAAGCTACTTAATTCTCTTCTTAAAGATAGCATTACACCACTTTATCATTAAAAGGTTTTGGTGACACTCGCATATTAAAATTTGTGTTATTATAAAAAAAATTTATAAAAAAAAAAATCACCTAATATGAGTCAAAAGACTTAGAATAATTAATTTATTGTAAAATATATAAAAAATAACAATACAAGAAAAGTGCTAAAAATATTAAAATAAAACACATAATAATAATTTTTAATGACATAATTTAAGTTTCTGTTAACTTATTTTGAAATTTGATCCACATTACTTGATTGATTTTTTAAAAAAATTTATAATGACGTGAATTTTAAGATGTACTTCCTGCTAAAACTGATTAAGATGCTGTTTAAGGCTACCCCTTTAAAGAGGGAAAGTAACTTGACAGCACCAATTGTTAAACCTTCACCTAAGTGTTTGTAATTTATTGCATCATTCAAATGTATCTGACCCAACTTAGTAATTAAGTGGAAGATGCATGTATGAGGTAGCTATCAAGCACGTGCACAATTTCTTCTATATATATTTCTATTGATCCTCGTGCTACCACTCAGAAACTCGGTAGTGTTAACATTGCATACAAGTGATTGTCTTATTCATTTCCCAGAAAGTCTCTTTCTATAGTAGTAGTTAAACTTTAGTGTAATGGAGTATTTCCAAGAAAATTTAGCAGAGCCATTGAGTCCTATGGCACAAAACTTCAGCAGCTCTATGCTACCCGTCTATATTCTTCTTGTTTTCGAATTTGACGTTCCCATCGATGACTTGAAAATTGTATCTGCGCTTGGAGATATGTTCCTGTCCACCCACCCACGCCTCTCCTCTGTAATGGTTGTTCCTCTCTCCTAATAATCATTCACTTCTTGATATTTTCATTGGATAAGTTCATTGCTCAAAAAATGATACAATAGCTCATAGTAACGTATGATATGTGGTAAAGTCATGATGACAGGGAAATCATACAATGGGTTGGAGGCCACTATCTATGAATGTATACATCATTTAGAAGCTTTCTGAATGAGATTTTATTTTATTGGTTTTCTAAATATAATTCATGTTATGTTCATATAAGTGGTTTATTATTTATCATATATATATATGATTATCGTGTGTAAATATAAATAAAATAATTTTATAGTGTTGAGTGAGTATTTTGGTTATTTCACCCAAAGTGATAGGCACTTACTTGAAAAATATTTGTCTTTGGAAGTTAACCTTTTCTCTCAAGTATTAATACTTGAGAGTTGAGAATAATTGTCTTAATATTCTATCATAAAAACTAAAGAAAAAAATTAATTTAAATCATTTTTATATAAAAATACATACATAATAAATTTAGTTTCTAAAATTTTTTAATAACACTTTAATCTTTAAAAGATAATTTTTAACATCAAAATAATCTTAAATTCCCCTCTCAGGTGAATGGATTGTTGATCTAATGTGTAGTCCATAGTAAGTGAGGTGTAATCTTTCGAGAATAAAAATCTCTTAAACACAAAAGATCACAAAACTGCGACCACCCAGTTTATGTGGTTCTTATTATTGACACCTCTATAATTTTAATGTTAATAGTTTCTCAACTACTCTTCGTACGGATGAAAGCTAAGCCTTTTGTCTACCTGCGTTGCACTTGTGTGTTTCCCTATAGACTTTGGCCTTCTGTGCTGTACTGAATGGCTGCCATTTTCCGGAAGGAAAGTTAGTCGTGGCTATGCTACATATATGTCTAATATTTGGAGTCACACTTTCTAAAAGAAATTTATTAGTTATTATTCTTATTTTGAACAAAAATTAATTTTATATTTAAAGAATATGAAGATATTTTAGGTGTAAATTAAAAAAAAATTAACACAATTAATATTTTATTTTAATTTTATTGAATTAATTCTTAATTATATTAAAAAAATTTAAGTGAATTCAATAAAAATTAAATCAAATTAATTGTATCAATATAATATAATATAAAATTAGAATAATATAAAAAATGGTTGAACAAGGCATCTCTTGTCTAAAATGGTGTAGCATACCCACTCTCAAGTTTGTGACATAAATAGCATTAATTTCCTTTCGTTTTTATGCATCTTAGATAAAACCTCCTTTCTACAAGTATAGCGAAAAGAAAAAAAAAAATTATAAGGTAACTGTTAAACTACTTAATTCTCTTTTGAAAAAGTAGTTTTTTTTTTTTTGACACTCACATATTAAAATTAAGGAAAAAATCTAAAAAAGTCCCTTAAACTATACACTTTGTGTGCTTTAGCCCTCATCTTTCAAAAATGTAGGGAAGACCTCCTTCAACTATGAAAATGTGCATTTTACCCTCTGACCCTGACGTCCGTCCACTAATGTGTACATGATGTCATTAATTTAGGTCATAGTGTAATTTTATAAGGGTATAAATAAAAATAAATTTATAAAAATTAAGGTCAAATTAAAGAGTTTTAAGGTCAAATTATAATATTCAAATTCTTTCATCCGTCCATTAATAAACAGATGTTAGGGGTGTGGGGGTAAAGTGCACATTTTGAAAGTTGAAGGAGGTCTTTTCCACATTTTTTAAGGATGAGGGCTAAAGCGTATAAAATGTATAGTTTAGAGGACTTTTTTAAACTTTTTCCTAAAATTTAATATTATTGTGAAAATTTTTTTTAAAAAAATAGTCATCTAATATAATTCAGAAGACTTAGAAAAGTCACCCAGTTTCTGTGGTTCTCACTACTCGACCGCCCAGTCTATAATTTTAGCTTTTAGGGGGGTGCTATGCTACACCCCCTGAAAGTGACATTCAGCTGCTCTTCGCAGCTTTTGCTAGTTTATTAGTTTTTAAAGGGCAAGACTACCGGTTAATAGTTGGAAAGAAAGAAAGTTTAGATAATTAAAAATTTGGCTGAAAGTTTTTAAAATTTTCAAAAGCTGCCCAATTAGTGGCGTCACAGACTCGGTCAACAGATTCCAAGAAGCTACATTCATTAAATTGATCCCACCCCATGGTGACTCGTCTTGTGAGCTTTTTATTCCACCAATGACAATTGGAATGCACAAATGAAAACGGTCCACAAGGACATGGAGATGGAGAAAAATAAATAAATAAAACGTTTTCGTAATTTAATTAAAAAAAAGTTTGGAAATTTTTCTCTTTTCTCTACTGTTTTCTTTCCCTTTTTACATCATCAAAATTCAATTATTTATAAGAACATCTTCAACAAGAAATAAGTGCTTCTAATTCTTACTAAAAAAGTTGATTTGATTCGAAGTTACTAAGAAATTCTATGTATTATTTCATTCTAGTGTCATCGTCAATTAACAAAAAATGAATTTAGATTTAATAAAAGATGAATTATTCTATATATTTAGTAATCAAATAGTTTATAATTAAATAATACTAAAATTATTTTTAAAATTTATAAATTTTGTGTTTGAATTTAAAATCATAATTAAAAATATCAAAACAAATATAAAAATAATAATACTATTATGAAGTCTATGTATACTATCATATAACAAAAAAAAAATGAATTTACTTTTATTAACTCACTCACTAGTATTATTTTTTTTTCCAAAAATTTCAACAATTCTTTTAATACATAACATATAAGTTATAGCTTGTGTAGAATTTTCTATATTTATAATAGATCAAAATATTTTATTTTAAGTAAATTATTATTTTTTGGACACTATATAGATAACAAATTTAGAAAAATGAATAAAAATTTAAACTTAAAAATCTGAAATATTCAGTTAGTTATTATTTCATATTTTAGTGGCATAAAATAAATTTAAATTTAAATGTTGAAAATCAGAAATGCAAAGAAAACGTGTATAATTTATAAAATTGTTGCATTGCATTTGATATGGTGAAAAATGTGGCATATTAAATGATAAAAAATATATATATATGAAGGAATAGAAAAATGTTTTCTGTACCGCCCACCGGCAAGGGCCACAGTTGTGGAAGCTGCATAAGATGGGCTATAACGTTGTACTCGAGTAGCTGAGTCCACAGACCCCGTGTTTACTGAAGTGATTACAAAAGATCTTGTTACGGACGGTGACAAAACGACAATGTTTAGTGATATCACATCACAATCTATCCAACAAACCCCATTCGGTTCGGGTCGGGTCGGGTCAGTCAATTGCGTTTAGTTTACTAACTCGTTTTCATCCACGTTCCCCACGTGGCGGAACAGAGAGTTATCTACGTTATTTATACTTGTCCTGTTGTTATCGACCACGTAAGCAAACCTTCAGGTCCTGTCCTAAGATTTTTTTAATATCTGGTTGGGTCAAATTTCGCCAAGTGCACTGGTACAGGCCATTAGCACGGAATAATGTTATTATCAAATATCAAATCGCTCAATAAAAATAAATTAAATTTTAAAATATTTTAAGTTAAAGATTATAAATTTATATTTTAGAAATCACATTTATTAAAAGAGATTTATTAGNAAGTTTAAATAATTAAAAATTTGGCTGAAAGTTTTTAAAATTTTCAAAAGCTGCCCAAAAGTTGAAATATCTCCTTTTTGAGTTCTTTCTAATTGTAATTGCCCATTTAGTATATTGAAGTAATGAAATAACATTATTTTTAATTTTTGAAGTACTACTAGTAATTAGTTACGATTTTTCTGTTATGTTCTTCTTTTTTAGTACATAAATCACATACATGGTTATATATATATATATATATATATATATATATTAATAAAGTGTTTAGTAAACATAGTACTTAAAAATAACAAAATGGATATTAGTATTATAAATAAATTAATCTATACTATATATAAAAGTATGAATGTGGCAAAATCATTTAGATTGTCAAATACCTATCTTTTTTTAAAAAAAAAAATCTTTATGAAGATAAATTACAAAATTATCTTTCTAGTGTATTTTATGTTTTATCATGAAATACATTATGGGGATTATTATACTTCATATTTTATCATCAATTCAAGTCATTAAGAAAGAAAAAAGAACTCTAAGGATTAGCGTATTTAAGTTATATCTAATTAAAATAAGACACTTAAAATGTAAAATTGATACTTAAGAACTTTTCATGTCACATCTTATTAATTAAAGCCATTAGAAAAGAAAAATAAATTCTTAGAAGATTATTGTATTTTATGTTAATTGATTAATATAAAATTACTTGAAACGTAAACCCAACACTTAGAGCCTTAGAGATTTAATGCATTTTATGTTATATATTTATATTTAAATACACATTTTTTAATTATTTTCTTTAAATAATTAGAATATTTTTCATTTAAATCTTAATTAATGATACATTAATCTTTTGGGCCTTGGCCCAATTAAAAATAACACATGGGAGTGACTTGATTTTATATATTTATATTTTAAAACAATTAAATGGAGCATATATCAAGTTTAACAAAATGACATCAGCTTTCAAAAGGAAAAATAAAATATAAGCAAGCAAGACGAAAAAAAAAAAAAGATTGGGGTTTAGTTGAAAATATACTCTATTATTTTCTTATTTGTACATATAGTTTCTTTTGAAAATATTTTTTTTGGTAAACTTCGAAATTTCTTTTAACAAAAAAGAGATAGCAAATATAGTATATTTTAGAAATGGTTAATTTACACAAACTTAGATTTTTACATTTATAAATATATATGTTTTTTGAAAATCATAAATATATTTTTTTCTTATAATGCTAACTCCTCAGTTTATTAAGCATATTTATGATTTACAAAAAAACATAAATATTTTCAAATATAAAAATTTAGGTTCGTGTAAATTGACCATTACTAAATTATATTATATTTGGGTTAGTTACTCTCTTAAATATTATAAATTGACTATTACTAAATTATATTTATATATTTCAGGGGTAAAGATTAGATTTCATGCAAGCAAAAAACAGAGAGGAAGCCCAAGTCACTGCAGTCATTTGGGTGGGTTCAATGGACAATAAAAGAGGAAACCCAATAATTTGTATCGTAAACATATGTTTGCAAGTGTAATGGTTAAGATCTGTTTGCAGTAATTTGATTAGCAAAAGAAAATGGTTAGCGTAAAAAAAAGTTTAATTTAAGGCCTCATGCGATTATCCTCGAGAAATGGTCTTTTTTAAAAATCAAAATCGTCTGAAGAGCTTAGTTCTAAAAAAATGAGATGTGGACTCCAATTCGGTAGACCTCCGTCGGTTTATTTTGTGAAAGTACAAGAGTAAATGCAGAAGTGTAATTCTCTAGCCAAAAAAGAAAAGAAGTGATTCTGATAGGCACATGAATATCAAAAAGAAATTAGAAATTTTATATTTTTAAATTATTTTTGACATCTAAATTGATAATAGTTACCTATCTTTGTTTCATTCTCCAATTAAAAATTATTAGTCTCTCTTGTTGCACAATGC
>QAOA01001117.1:13182-35103 GCA_003255065.1 Cercis canadensis
AGATGCCATGGGATGCAAAAAATGCTTTCATTTTAATAAATTCGCCACCATTATCAGCATGAAATGAAGAAATAGAATAATTGAAAAACTTTTCAACTAAAGCTTTAAACTGAATAAAAATGGAGGAAACCTCAGACTTTTGTTTAATGGGATAAAGCCAGGAATAACGAGTAAAATGATCAATAAAAACTACATAGTATTTGAAACCATCAACAGAAATAAGAGGTGCAGGGCCCCAAACATCTGCAAACAAGTTTTCTAATGGCCTAGAGGACTTGAGACTTGAAGTAGCAAAGGGAAGTCGATGGCTTTTATTGGAGGAACAAGAGACGCAATCAGGCAAGTTTGAAGGCAACGCAAGTTGGTGAGAGGCAGCCACATGCTGGAGGATTCGTAGGTGTGGATGTCCAAGGCGATGATGCCACAAGGAAGGAAGAGAGTGACGATGAGCAGTGAGTGCACAGGGAGAGAGTGATGACTGTGAGACTTGGACAGGGAAAGGGTATGTTTGATGCTTACTCGGGCCGTGGAGCAACAGCGCCCCCGTAGTCATGTCCTTAATAGAGTAAGAAGAAAAGGTAAATTCAACAGAGACATTATTGTTAGAACAGAATTGAGAAACAAAAACAAGATTGTGTTTCATGGTAGGTACACAATACACATTATGCAGATTAAAAGAGGAAGAGGGAGTGTGCAAGTGAGTAGAGCCAAGATGAGTTATGGGAAGAGCCTTACCATTGCCAACAACCATGTTATCAGGACCTGGGTAGTCTTGTTTTGAGTAAAGGTTGGTAGGATCATTGGTAACATGGTGAGAAGCACCGGTATCTAGTAGCCAGGGATTAGGATTTAGTGGGGGTTGAGTGGTGGTGTAATGGGCTTCTGGATTTCTTTTAGGTCGTAGGTGGGGAAAGAATTTGTAACATCGGGCGGCGGTGTGGCCAGTTTTGAGACATAGTTGACAGGTTATGGTTGTGGTGGGAGTAGACAGTAGTGGTTTAGTGAAGTTTGATCTTTTTTTGAATGGCATAGGGGAAGTGCGGTTGGTAACATTGGCAGTGAATGGAATAACGGTAGATGAAGAATCATCAGGTTTCATGTAGTTTTCAAAGTCAACAAGTTTGTCTCTTAACTCCATAAATGAAATGGGAGTATCGCGAGCTAACAGTGGACCAGTGATGTCCTTGAATTCAGGGCCAAGACCTTTAAGGGCATATATAACCAGGTCTGAATCATTTGCAGGTTGATTAGAAATTTGTTAGATTTCTTCTGCAAGATTTTTGAGAAGTTGGAGATAGGCAGAAACAGGTTGGGTTCCACGAGAAGTGGTGATCAGCTTTTTCTTTAGTGACATAAGCCGGGACTGTGATTGATTGGCAAACATGGTTTGCAAATGATCCTAAGCTATCTTAGAGGTGGAGGGATGGCCAAGTAATATCAGTATTTCAGGTTCTAAAGAGGTCATAATTGCATGAAGAATGAGTTGATCTTGGCGGATCCAAATGGTGAATTCAGGGTTAGGTAGGGAAATACCATCAGTGGAGATTGTGGATGGAGGACAAGGCTTTGAACCATCAACATAGGTCAAGAGATCATGACCTCGAAATAGTGCATCAACAAGAGCTCTCCATGAAGGATAATGATGGTGTGTGAGCTTGAGTGGAATATGTTGAGCAGTGAAGGATATGAGAGTAGTTCCTGGGTGATGAACAAAGAGAGAGGAGATGCTGGAAGGTGTGGACATGGATGAGTTTGAGGTACTGGAAGCCATGGAGAATGTTGTTAAGCGCCTTGCTCTGATACCATGAAAAGGTAGAGTTTGTATGCGGAAGAGAGATATCTTTCTATTGATTCTGTAAGTATATATATACAAGTATTGACTGGTTTGAATTTCAAACTGTAACAGAAAGATAACAACTAGATAGATATAAGGTGAGATGATAAGTTCGTGGCTGGTGCATGTGGAACATGTGCCCCGAGTTGACTCAGTTCAGCTGAGTCAAGTGTGCCCCGAGTTGCTTATCTCTGCATGGCTTTGTATCAGACTTGTTACTTCTGGTTTACGTGGCTGGGTGCAATGCTGTGACGTGGCTTGGGCATTTGCTGTTGCTTCTACACGCCCCCGCAAGATGGAGGCTCCATTGGAGACACCAATCTTGTCTCTAAGGTGACCGAAAACGGAGGTGGGTAGTGCTTTTGTGAGTATGTCAGCGAGTTGATCCTTGGAAGAGACATGTGAAACTTTTAACTGGTTGTTTTGAACCCGTTCCCTGACAAAGTGGTAATCAAGTGCAAGGTGTTTCATCCGGGAGTGAAAGACAGGATTTGCACACAAGTAGGTGACACCTATATTATCACAGAATATGGTTGGTGGTGTTGACAGAGATACACCCAGTTCCTTAAGGAGATGAATGAGCCATTGTAGTTCAGCAGTGGTATTGGCAACGGAGCGATACTCGGCCTCAGTGCTTGAACGAGCAACCCCTCTTTGTTTTTTTGAAGACCAAGAGACTGCATTTGCACCGAGAAAGATAAGATAAGCTGAGGTAGATGTGCGATCATTAGGGTCTCCGGCCCAGTCAGCGTCGGAGTAGGCAAAGAGGCGAAGAGGGCAGTGGCAGTAAGAGAGAGACCATAGTCGATGGTGGTCTTAAGGTACCGCAGAACACGTTTCAAGGCAGTAAGGTGAAGCACTGTAGGTTTGTGCATAAACTGAAATAGCTTGTTTACTGCAAACCCGATATCAGGACGAGTAAGTGATAAATACTGTAAGGCACCAATGATGCTTTTGTACTCGGTGGGATCAGTGAAAGAGGATCCATCATTTAGAAGTAAAGGGACCGAGGTGCTGAGAGGAGTGGAGACACCTTTGGCACCATCCATCTTCGTCCGCTGTAAGAGGTCAAGTATATATTTTCTTTGAGATAGAAAGAGCCCAACAGATTGCGGAATAAACTCGACGCCAAGGAAATACGACGGAGTACCTAGATCCTTGAGAGAGAACCGAGTGGCCAAGGCTTGGCAAAAAGAAGAGAGAAACATGGAGTTGTTCCCAGTGAGCAGCAAATCATCAACGTAAATGAGAAAGTATGCATGCACTCCAGACTTGTTGTAGATGAAGAGAGAGCCATCGGAGAAGGAGTTAACAAACCCGTAAAGAAGAAGGAAGGTGGCCAGCTCTTTGTACCAGGCACAAGGGGCCTACTTCAGTCCATAAATAGCTTTATGCAACTTGCAAACATAGGTGGGATTAGCAGTATCCACATGGCCAGGGGGCTGAGACATGTAGACTGTATCATGGAGTGTGCCTTGGAGAAATGCATTATTGACATCCATATGTCGAAGGGGCCACTTGTTGCTGAGAGCTATAGAGATTACAGCTTTAACAGTTTGAGGACGGACAACGGGGCTAAAGGTTTCAGTGTAGTCGATACCAGGTCGTTGGGTGAATCCTTTGGCTACCAATCGGGCCTTGTACCTGTCAATGTCACCATTGGGTTTTCGCTTTATTCTATATAACCATTTACAGGCAATGATATTGGCATTAGTCGGGGAAGGAACAGGGTCCAAGTGCCATTGCGAAGGAGGGCATCAAACTCGGTGGACATGGCTTGGCGCCAGGCAGAGGATTTGAGAGCATAAGTGAGGGAGGTTGGCTCAAGGGACTCTGTAATGGGGTTTTTAGTGGTGAAGAGGGTGAAGGGCTGTTTTGGTTTGAAGATGTTGTTTTGTGAGCGGGTAATCATGCGCGTAGGTGGGTTGGCTAGTGGAGGTGGAAGGGATTCTTTGGACGGAGTGGAAATATGAGGAGTACTGTTAGCTGGAAGTGGGTTGGCATTGGATAAGGACTCTTGAGTGGGAGAGAGAGTATCAGATGTGGAGGTGTGGGTGGGAGAGAAAGAAGGAGTAGGTGATGAGAGAGGAGGTGATTCGATGGGTGTGAGAGATGGAGTCAAAGGTGAAGTAGAAGTGTTTTGTGAGGTGGACACTTGGTAATATGTAATTGGAATATGATCAATATCAGGGACAGAGGAAGAGAATGAATGTGACAAAGGAGAACCATGAGATGTAAAAGGAAATATTGTTTCAATAAATTTGACATGACATGAATGATAATATTTTTTGTGGTGAAAGTCATAGCAGAGAAAAGCATGATGGGGGATGGAATAGCCTAAAAAAATACATGGGTGAGACCGTGAGTCAAGTTTATGAGAAGCATATGGACGTAACCAAGGATAACACAAACATCCAAAGGATTTAAAGGTGGAGTAATTAGGAGTGTCATTAAATAATTTGAAGTAAGGAGAGGACATATTAAGAATTGGAGTTGGTAATCTGTTGATTAAATAATTTGCAGTAACAAATGCAAATAACTGGTTGTTTTGAACCCGTTCCCTGACAAAGTGGTAATCAAGTAATTAGGAGTGTCATTAAATAATTTGAAGTAAGGAGAGGACATATTAAGAATGGGAGTTGGTAATCTGTTGATTAAATCATTTGCAGTAACAAATGCAAAAGACCAAAAAGATGGAGGTAAGGATGCATGATGTAGAAGAGAGAGTCCAGTTTCAACAACATGACGATGTTTTCTTTCAGCAAGTCCATTGCGTTGAGGAGTATAGGGAGGCGAAGTGAAAAAATAGATGCCATGGGATGCAAAAAATGCTTTCATTTTAATACATTCGCCACCATTATCAGCATGAAATGAAGAAATAGAATAATTGAAAAACTTTTCAACTAAAGCTTTAAACTGAATAAAAATGGAGGAAACCTCAGACTTTTGTTTAATGGGATAAAGCCAGGAATAACGAGTAAAATGATCAATAAAAACTACATAGTATTTGAAACCATCAACAGAAATAAGAGGTGCAGGGCCCCAAACATCTGCAAACAAGTTTTCTAATGGCCTAGAGGACTTGAGACTTGAAGTAGCAAAGGGAAGTCGATGGCTTTTATTGGAGGAACAAGAGACGCAATCAGGCAAGTTTGAAGGCAACGCAAGTTGGTGAGAGGCAGCCACATGCTGGAGGATTCGTAGGTGTGGATGTCCAAGGCGATGATGCCACAAGGAAGGAAGAGAGTGACGATGAGCAGTGAGTGCACAGGGAGAGGGTGATGACTGTGAGACTTGGACAGGGAAAGGGTATGTTTGATGCTTACTCGGGCCGTAGAGCAACAGCGCCCCCGTAGTCATGTCCTTAATAGAGTAAGAAGAAGAGGTAAATTCAACAGAGACATTATTGTTAGAACAGAATTGAGAGACAGAAACAAGATTGTGCTTCATGGTAGGTACACAATACACATTATGCAGATTAAAAGAGGAAGAGGGGGTGTGCAAGTGAGTAGAGCCAAGATGAGTTATGGGAAGAGCCTTACCATTGCCAACAACCATGTTATCAGGACCTGGGTAGTCTTGTTTTGAGTAAAGGTTGGTAGGATCATTGGTAACATGGTGAGAAGCACCGGTATCTAGTAGCCAGGGATTAGGATTTAGTGGGGGTTGAGTGGTGGTGTAATGGGCTTCTGGATTTCTTTTAAGTCGTAGGCGGGGAAAGAATTTGTAACATCGGGCGGTGGTGTGGCCAGTTTTGAGACATAGTTGACAGGTTATGGTTGTGGTGGGAGTAGGCAGTAGTGGTTTAGTGAAGTTTGATCTTTTTTTGAATGGCATAGGGGAAGTGCGGTTGGTAACATTGGCAGTGAATGGAATAATGGTAGATGAAGAATCATCAGGTTTCATGTAGTTTTCAAAGTCAACAAGTTTGTCTCTTAACTCCATAAATGAAATGGGAGTATCGCGAGCTAGCAATGGACCAGTGATGTCCTTGAATTCAGGGCCAAGACCTTTAAGGGCATATATAACCAGGTCTGAATCATTTGCAGGTTGATTAGAAATTTGTTGGATTTCTTCTGCAAGATTTTTGAGAAGTTGGAGATAGGCAAAAACAGGTTGGGTTCCACGAGAAGTGGTGATCAGCTTTTTCTTTAGTGACATAAGCCGGGACTGTGATTGATTGGCAAACATGGTTTGCAAATGATCCCAAGCTATCTTAGAGGTGGAGGGATGGCCAAGTAATATCAGTATTTCAGGTTCTAAAGAGGTCATAATTGCATGAAGAATGAGTTGATCTTGGCGGATCCAAATGGTGAATTCAGGGTTAAGTAGGGAAATACCATCAGTGGAGATTGTGGATGGAGGACAAGGCTTTGAACCATCAACATAGGTCAAGAGATCATGACCTCGAAATAGTGCATCAACAAGAGCTCTCCATGAAGGATAATTATGGTGTGTGAGCTTGAGTGGAATATGTTGAGCAGTAAAGGATATGAGAGTAGTTCCTGGGTGATGAACAAAGAGAGAGGAGATGCTGGAAGGTGTGGACATGGATGAGTTTGAGGTACTGGAATCCATGGAGAATGTTGTTAAGCGCCGTGCTCTGATACCATGAAAAAGGTAGAGTTTGTATGCGGAAGAGAGATCTCTTTCTATTGATTCTGTAAGTATATATATACAAGTATTGACTGGTTTGAATTTCAAACTGTAACAGAAAGATAACAATTAGATAGATATAAGGTGAGATGATAAGTTCGTAGCTGGTGCATGTGGAACATGTGCCCCGAGTTGACTCAGTTCAGCTGAGTCAAGTGTGCCCCGAGTTCCTTATCTCTGCATAGCTTTGTATCAGACTTGTTACTTCTGGTTTACGTGGCTGGGTGCAATGCTGTGACGTGGCTTGGGCATTTGCTGTTGCTTCTACACTAGTGTGAATTTTTTTTTTCTACCATAATGTCTTGACTTTTGTGAATGAAAACGGCTAAGAAATTAAAATAATAAGAAGAGACATACCTAAGGTGCTAGAGAAAGAAACTAATCACTTATGCAAATAGTGAAAACATGACAGAAGTCCAAGCTACAATATGAGAAGGATCTATATTGAAAGAGGCAAAGGAACAAATAAATATGAAATTGGGGGTAGAAAAATTCTTACCAGATTTTTCCTGGTGAAAACTAATCTTTTTGTATCTTCTTGTGTAATTTTTCTTGTTCTTTCTAGATAACACAGGATTGCTCGGCAATATGCATAGCTGAACCATGAAACTAACCCAAAACTTATCTCATTAATTGATTGAACCAATCAAATAAAAATTTCAACAGCAGGAATAACCCTTTGGTTTATTGCTTCCTTCAAACAACTCCAATTCCACTTCAACTATTTACTTATGCACAATAGAAGAAGAACCTTTTTGCATCTTCTTGTGTATTTTCTCCTGTTCTTTCTAGATAACACAATATTAATTAATGACCAATAAATGAAACCAAAACTGAGTAAAGCATATGGCTATAAAATAATACCAGAAAAAAATCCCTCTACCATATTTGAAATTTTATATGACAGTCATCTAATACCACAATCGCACTACAAGAAAATTGCTGGATTCCAACGAAATTTTTCCGTTGGAATTTTGAATTTCAACGGAAATTCTAACGGAATTTGGGTCGTTAGAAAAAAGCCCGTTAATTCCGTTGAAATTCTTCAAAATAAAAAATTTAGACATTTCCAACAGTAATTCTGACGGAAAATTCTAACGGTAATGTAATTCCGTTGGAATTACCGTTGGAATTTTAACAAAATTTGTTCCGTTGGAATTTCCGTTAGAATTTTTAGAAAATTCCAACGGTATTTTTTTCCGTTGGAATTTTCCGTTAGAAAACTGTCTTTTTCTTGTAGTGTCGGAGCCTAGATCTGGTAGAGAAAAGAAAAGAAAGTAGGCTCTCACCTTCACTCTGATGAAACCCCTTGTATGGAAATTCTATTTCTAAGCAGCACAATGGAGGGGGTGGGGGCAGCCAACAAAAAAAAGGGTAACGTACCAAATAAAATACAAAACAACTGTAGCAAACATATATACAATCTAAATAAACAAATATACCAACATAAAAGGAATGACATTTTTACCTCCGATGGCTGTCCACAACAAAATCAGAAACCTATAGCACAAAAAAGAAAAAAGAACATGAAATGTGCAATGGTTATTAGCAAAAAAAAAAACCTTTGGCTAAGGTTCTCCCTTGGTAAAAATGTACAATTAAATTATCTCTCCCTTGATGTGACTATATAGTTAAAACTATAAAATGTAAAATAAATTGCAACCCATAATAATAAAAAATAAAATTATGATTAATATAACATAATTCTAATTAAAAATCATGCTTTATTTGATAAACACGCAATAAATAATCTTCAATGATAAACATTTCTCTTCCTCTATATATGCCGANTACAATTTCATCGTGAATAGAATGGTACCTAATTTGAAAGGGACAAGAAAAATATTAAATGACATACACATCGTACGCCTATGTATTACATTTATAAGTTTCTTACATTTCAAATGTCATTTTGACTTGCCAAACTGCACGTGGAAAGACAAACATGTGATTTTATTTTTTAATAATTTAATATTAGAAATTCTTTCAAAATATATAAACTTTCAACATAAAAAAAAATCTTAAAATTCTTTCAAAATATATAAACTTTCAACATAAAAAAAAAATCTTTTTATTATTATATTTTCATTTCTATACGTACGATTTAGTCACCGTCATCAAACAAATTATTTGTGAACTTCATTAAAATGAATACGTGGAGTAAAATGAGATGCTCTACCTTTGAACTTAATTCAAATGATTGCGTGTGGTGCAATAGAGTTGACAAAATGGGATGCTCTACCTTTGAACTTAATTCAAATGATTGCGTGTGGCTGTCAAAATAAGTTAAGCTTGATGCGTTGACCATTTTGGCCTATTCTAAAGAATGACTAATTTGGCCTATGACTCATTTGAATTCGGGCTAGATTGGTTCAGTTAACCTGTTTAACTTGTTTATCTTTTTTTTTTTTTTTTCCTTTTACGTTATATCATATTAGATTTTGGTTTTTCAAATTTTCATTTTTATCGCAAAATTCCAAATTAGTATGTGTTTATTTCAGTGTTATTCACTACTATTTGGATTTATTTAATTACTTATATACATTTTTTTGTTTTAATTTTACACTTTAATACATTCTTTTTTATGTATCTTTGATTATTTATTTTAGTTTTATTTATCACTTTAAGCATCAGTATTTTTGTTTAAGAGATCCATTAACAATTTAGCTCAAATAACCCAAACCCCTAAAAAAATGGCCCAAAGTCTTATTCATTTTTAGCCCAATTTCAAATAGTTAAAAAAATAAAAAGATAGGACCAACGAATTGGCCCGTTTGAAAATTAGCCCACGCTATTTTGACAATGTAGACCATGGCAAAGTGCTATCAATATTACACTTTTACAACTTATTTACATATTTATTACACTTTTTAATATATTTATCTTAATATTATATTTTTAAAAAAATTAAAAATAAAAAAAGGAAAAAAAAATTATGGAAAAAAAGGAAAAAAATTCTGGCCCATGGGGCCCACTAGGCACGCCAATGACCCTACGGTGTGTCCACGTAAGACCTTCCAAAAGAGCCACGGCCTGTCCCTTTGTAATCCAACACATTGACTTTAAATTGTACAGGTCTCTTATGTTGAATACCCTCAATCCTCATCTTCAATTTAAATTATATGGGTCATAATTCACCGGCAACTTTTTGCCTTTTTTTTTTATTCTTAAAAAGGTAATAATAGGGGACACACCGTGGGCCTACTGGTGTGTTCAGTGAGACCCACTCACTCTGATTTTTTTTTTTTGTAATTTTTAANTTGTAATTTTTAATTATTTAAAAGTATAATATGTAGGTAAATAAGTTAAAAAGTGTAATAAATGTATAAATAAGTTGTAAAAGTATAATATTAAAGTCACTTTACCTATAGACCATATCATATTTAGAGCCAATTACAATTTCTAGATATAAAATGTTTTGTGAATGTTATTCACCACGTAAGCATTTTAGCTTCAGTATTTATTTATGAGATAATGTAACTTAGACTATAGTTCATAATTTTTCCACTAAAACTAAAAAATTAAAGGTTCTCATAATTATTCGAGCTTATTCGAATTCTTTTGAGGTTCGTTATTGTATAAACAGTTGAGATCACTCACAATATCATATTTAAATTTTATAGATTAGTTACTGATTCCTTATATTAGAATTACTTGATTCACCATATCAATTCCCTCTGCGAAACTCCAAGTTAATGCATAATTTTTCAGTTGTTTATTAAAAAGAAGGTCGTGCAAAGTATGGGTTTAAGAAAAACAATGTAAATGGATTGCTTGTCTTCGTGCACTGAATAAAAGGTTTGTGCCTTTTCATCTGGGCCAAGTCAAAAGCCTTCTTTCACAACCTTTGGTTGTTGATTTTCTTTCTTTTGTTTTTTTTGAGTAAAACCATTTTTGAAAGATTCAAAAATTAATAAAATAATTCTTAAAAGAACACTAATTATAAAATAGTCATCGAAAAAATTGATATACGTAGCAAAATAATCTAATATTTGTTAAATTTTAAATCTTTCAAAGACTATTTTGTTACGCATATCAATTCTTTTGAAGACTATTTTGTAATTAACATTTTTTTAAGGACTATTTTATTAAATTTTGAATCTTTCAAAGACACAAATGTAAGTTTATTCTTAATTTTTTTTAATGGTTTTCCACGTTGAAATGATAGAAATATAACTTCTCCTCCAATCATACTATCTCACTCATTTGTAAAATGGTTCTTCTGAGCTTCCTTAGGTATGATATTGTTAGAAAAAAGTAGAAGGATAAATCAAGTCATTATTGCTTTCATTCTTTAGAGAGAGAGAAGGAAAAAAGAAAGTAGAGAGAGAAGGCAGGAAGAGGAAAGATGATGATGTGGAAATTTTTGTGCCACTTTGGCACTATGTCAGTTTCTTTTATGGCTACATAAACAATATATTTGTCATATCAATACTAAACTAACGGAATTATAACCGGAGGTAATAACAAAAATCTAATTAAAAAAAATTTTAAACTATAAGAACTTTAAAAGAAAAAAAAAATTATAGAGACCTAATTTAAAATTTGCCCAAACTATAAGGACATGCAGTACAATTAAACATTTTATATATGCGCCAATTACATTGAAATATCTAATTAAATCATGTCTATTTTCAAATGAACAAAACTTAAATAAAGTTCTTTAGGTGTTGATGGTCATATTCTCTTATTAAAATATTACATGTGTATGCAACCACGTTTTCCTTTCATTATTTCTCAAAATTTCATCTTCACTTACGTCTAATTTCTCTCTCCCCAGCAACCTCCAATGGGATCTCTCCCTCCCTCTGCAACAAAACCCAGAAAAATAAAATAGCTCTGATTATTTTCAGACCCAAAACTCCCAAAAACAGAGGACCCATTCATTACCGAATTCAAGAAAGCAAGAAACGAGCAAGAAAAGCTTCTGTGTAATTTTTGGTGATGGCGTCGGTGGCATTGGTGGATGTTCTGACTTCTAAATACTTTTCAGAGAAAAGCTTGGGTGTTGTGCTTGTGAATGAGAGAGGAAGAAGATGAGGGAAAATGAAGAAATATGACCAAATATGAAGAAAAGAATGGTGTTAGGGAGCTAGTACCAGGGGTAATGGAGTTTACTAAAACTAAAAATAAAAAATTTAAGAATCTTGTCAAAATTTCTTAAAAAAGTTGAGATCTTAACTTTCAATTTTCTTTCTCATACATTTTCAATTTTCAATTTTAATTTTATTTATCTATACTAAAAAAGAATATGATTGTTGGAGAAAATTAAGTGTCAGGTACCACATATCATGAGTGGCTAAAATTCCACAACAATATAGTAATAACTTTGGCAGCTAAATTATTGCTACCTAGCATATTAGTACAAGAATTCATTTCATTTTCACATAAAAAAACGATTTATTTCATTTATCAATTATTTTGTATGTTATAATTAAATGACAATATCTATAAATCCTATATTTTTTTGTGTGATTCGCAAATCATTTTTAAAAAAAAAAAANTCCTATATTTTTTTGTGTGATTCGCAAATAATTTTAAAAAAAAAAAAATCAAAACAATATCTCGCATAACCAAGATAGGATTTATAGATCTCAATGCAGAAATCGTATAAAACTCATTGAGTATTATTTATTGTCAATGATTGGAGAAATCGCACTACTTCTTCCTAAATTCAATAGGACATTTTTTTTTTTAGGAAAACTAGTACTAGAATAAGAATGGTTATTCGAATAGTAAAAAGTTGGCGAATTGTTGTGATTTGAAAGGGAAAAAATATTGGGGGGATCATCTGGTGGAATCAAACGGATACATCGAAAGGTTCATCTGGTCTCCTGAAATGTTATGTTTGCCTAAAGATATAGGAGGTTTATGATTTTGGCAAACCCACTTGTTTAGTAGGTTATGGTCTTGATATACTCAGTTGGATACCGTGAGAGGCATGCTGCATGCATATCCATGAAGAAACGGATACTTCCTAGAATGAGGGAAACCAAAAAATGACAATAAAACTAGTATTAGGTCTGTTTGGATAGCATAGCTTATAGCTTATTAGAGCTTCTTTACTAGTATAAGTGTTTTTATGTAAAAAAAAAAAAAATTGTGTTTGGATAAGTTTATATAAGTAGCTTATTAACCCCCCAAAAAAATTATTTTTAGCTTATTTTATTAAGCCATTTTTTAGGCTTCTTAAAAAAGTCTTGTGCGAAAGCTAATTTAAGTGATAACTGGCCAGCTCTTTTGCAAATTTATGGGACAATTATATCCCCATTATAATTAGAAATTACATGAAAACCAACCTTTTGTCTCCCTCCTTTAAAGCTGACCATCGACCTTCTTTGTGCCTCCCTCAGACCATTTATATTCTCTGTAACTCCCAGTTTCTTCCATTGACATTTTGAGACCGTTCATGGCTTCTCCATCTCCATTTGTTGCTTCTGCCACACCTAGCAAGTATGGCTTTTTGCAGATTTTAGTTTCATTTGCTTTCACTTTCATTTTTGTTTCTGCTCTCTTTTTTTTATTTTTTTTTTATTTTGCACTTTTTCTTTCATACTCGTTGTTTCTGCTCTGTTTGTCCATCTCCATTTGTGGCTTCTGCTGCACTTTATTTTGAGACCCGTCCATCTCCAGTACTTCATTGCACAGAGAATCGCACATGAATATATTAACTAGAACAAACATGAGATAGGAAATTTTAGGGTGAAATAAATCATTTGGCATTGGGTTGTTCTTGCACTTATGACTCAATAGGCTAACTAGAAGGGAACTCTAGAACCTCTAACAGGATTGTAATTAATTTGTAGACAAAGAGTAGTTTTAATTTATTTCTGTACATATTGTTTTCAGAAGCATAACATATTACAAACTATGCTGTTTGAAAGTGGGAGAATTATATATTGGCAGGGCCAGCTAGAGCTAAGATTGAGCTTCAGTTTCTCGTAAATGTACCACTGTATAATGCTTCAACTTTATTGTGAATAAGATGTAATCAGTTTTCCAACAATCTTTAAAGATAATTTATCATAGTGAAGTATCTCTTTAGATTGATGATATACATACATACTCTGCATAAAACATTTCATAAACTATATATTGTGTGGTAGAGTATGAATTTAATTAATCACACTTAAGCATTTTCATTTCAACTCTGATCCTATTACATACCACTGTTGTAGATTGATGTGGCATAAAGATTTGTAGAAACATCATTACCCATCTCCTTATTAGTATATTTCTCCCTTTTTTTCACCACAACCCCCATTTAAGTAGGGCTTAGTTTGGACATAACTTGTATGCAACTTTATTTATGATTTTAAACTTTTCAAGTTTCAACTAAAAGCTACACAATTGTAAAACATCACTCCATAGCCACAGTGTACACCTTCTTTTGTTGTTCACTCCCAAAAATTCACTGCTATCACATAAAGTCTTTTTATATAAGCGTTTAAATAAGTTGTTTACTTAAATGAGACTTTAAAGTTTGATTGAAATAGAAAGAAGAAATGAAATGAGTGGAGAAAAGTCACTAAAAGCAGCAGCCATGAAAATATCAGAACATGAAAGAATTTCATAGCCATTAATTCTTAGAAGAAAATTTACAACACGAAAAAAAAAATCACCCATATCTCATTCTGATATGTTGATAAAAAAATTGTAAGTCACATACAAATTGAAAAAGAGAAAGCAATTATTTTATCGAATATAAGCATAAACACTAATGTTGTGAAAATTTCAACGCAAGTGTATGTTGTCGTTTGCAAGTAATAAAATGAGATCAATTTATCGTTCCCACGAGGACTAATGTATCAACTACCGAAATAGGGTTAACCTTAATTTTATCTAATCAATCGATAAGAAGATATTTCAATGAAACAACTAAAAATAGAATGAAAACAATGTAAACCAGAAAAATGATAGATTCAGCAAGAGAGAAACACCTAGGGTTCCGATTTCACCATAATTACTCCCAGCTTTCATTCCATATTCCATTAACTCCAATTTATCTTCCTATTTGCTAATCAAGATTCCCTAATTTATTCACTAGCCTCTCCCAAGGTCTAGTGTAAATATCCCTTAATTACTAACCTTGTATATCCCTATACGAGTTACAATAATTACGAATTCATTTAGTTTTGTGGATCTTTTTGACTGATTACATAAGCCATGGAGGTATATTCCTATCCTCCATGTAACTCATGGCATTTACCCCAAGGAACTTGACACACAACTCTCCTTCCGGTCTCATTGTGATTAACAATTCATCTAATTATTGGCCAGACAATCAAAAGCATTAAGAGAAGAGATAAACGCTCAAATTGAAGAGATAAATAATAGAATTAACTTCATATAAAACTACATCGGTTCCTAATTAGGCTACATCATATCCTAGATAAGAGAATTAGTTCATACTAGATGAAGAGAACAAGAAAGAATAAAATTTAGACATGATTCAAAGGTAAAAGAGGAAAAACTCTGGTTTGAAGGTCAAATCAGTCTTGCATCTCCTCCCTTCAATCCTTCCTTTTGCCTCATTTGTGCCTCCAAAAGTGTCTAAGGACGAACCCCTTTCTAATTCCCTAGCTTTCCTATTTATACCCCTCACTCTAAAGCCCTAAAACCCATGAGAAAATAAGCCGCGTCTGCAGAATTAAATTCGGGCGCCGCACCTCTGAAGTTTGGGCGCCGCACCTCTGACTCGCTGGAAGAAATTTGCTTCTTTTCACTTTCGGGCGCCGCACCTCTGTATTTTGAGGGGTGCGGCGCTGAGCTGCTGTCCCAACATGTGTATTTTTTCGCATACGGGGGGTGCAGCGCTACTGTTCAAGGGGTGCACCCCTGAGCTGCTGTCCTGGTTTTAAGTTTCATGCTCCAGAGGCCGCGACTCTAGGTTTTGAGTGCCGCAACCTTTGAATTTTGTCTCAAAAACTTCTCAATTCTTCAATTCTTCATTCTAACCTATGAAACCTACAATTTAACATAAAAGATCACATTAGATGATGATTAATCTCAATAAACAATCAAATACTTAAGTAAAGGATATCTAAAAAGTGGATATAAAAGCCACTCAACAACTAACCTCTTCGAGAATATTCACTGCAAAAAGGACAAAGGAAATCTCTGCAATAGAATTAATGCATTATTAGTGTATGAATCAATTTAATATTATTGTAAATTTTCAAAAAAAAAAAAAGAAAGAATTGTAGCGAAAAAATACACAGGTTCAACAATGTAAAATCCTCTACTTGGTACCCATGCATACGCTTTTCATTCTTTATTTTCATACCCTCATGCAAAGCATCTTCCAATGAAAACATTAAACAAGGAAAATCAAATATTATACACAAATAACTTTTTCAATGAATATATAGTCACAGACAAACGGATTATAGAACAACAAACTAGCTACAACTTTTTTTCTAAAGCTACAAAGGCTTGAAAGAAAAGAAAAAGAGAAAGAGAGAGAGAGAAAGAGAGAGAGGTGAAAAGGCAGAGTTTGTATGCGGAAGAGATATGTTTTTCTATTGATTCTGTAAGTATATATATACAAGTATTGACTGGTTTGAATTTCAAACTGTAACAGAAAGATAACAACTAGATAGATATAAGGTGAGATGATAAGTTCATAGCTGGTACATGTGGAACATGTGCCCCGAGTTGACTCAGTTTAGCTAAGTCAAGTGTGCCCCGAGTTCCTTATCTCTGCATGGCTTTGTATCAGACTTGTTACTTCTGGTTTACGTGGCTGGGTGCAATGCTGTGACGTGGCTAGGGCATTTGCTGTTGCTTCTACACGCCCCCGCAAGATGGAGGCTCCATTGGAGACACCAATCTTGTCTCTAAGGTGACCGAAAATGGAGGTGGGTAGTGCTTTTGTGAGTATGTCAACGAGTTAATCCTTGGAAGAGACATGTGAAACTTTTAACTGGTTGTTTTGAACCCGTTCCCTGACAAAGTGGTAATCAAGTGCAAGGTGTTTCATCCGGGAGTGAAAGACAGGATTTGCACACAAGTAGGTGACACCTATATTATCACAGAATATGGTTGGTGGTGTTGACAGAGATACACTCAGTTCCTTAAGGAGATGAATGAGCCATTGTAGTTCAGCAGTGGTATTGGCAACGGAGCGATACTCGGCCTTAGTGCTTGAACGAGCGACCCCTCTTTGTTTTTTTGAAGACCAAGAGACTGCATTTGCACCCAGAAAGATAAGATGAGCTGAGGTAGATGTGCGATCATTAGGGTCTCCGGCCCAGTCAGCGTCGGAGTAGGCAAAGAGGTGAAGAGGGGCAGTGGCAGTAAGAGAGAGACCATAGTCGATGGTGGTCTTAAGGTACCGCATAACACGTTTCAAGGCAGTAAGGTGAAGCACTGTAGGTTTGTGCATAAACTGAGATAGCTTGTTTACTGCAAACCCAATATCAGGACGAGTAAGTGATAAATACTGTAAGGCACCAATGATGCTTCTGTACTCGGTGGGATCAGTGAAAGAGGATCCATCATTTAGAAGTAAAGGGACCGAGGTGCTGAGAGGAGTGGAGACACCTTTGGCACCATCCATCTTCGTCCGCTGTAAGAGGTCAAGTATATATTTTCTTTGAGATAGAAAGAGCTCAGCGGATTGCGGAATAAACTCGATGCCAAGGAAATACGACGGAGTACCTAGATCCTTGAGAGAGAACCGAGTGGCCAAGGCTTGGCAAAAAGAAGAGAGAAACATAGAGTTGTTCCCAGTGAGTAGCAAATCATCAACGTAAATGAGAAAGTATGCATGCACTCCAGACTTGTTGTAGATGAAGAGAGAGCCATCGGAGAGGGAGTTGACAAACCCGTAAAGAAGAAGGAAGGTGGCCAGCTCTTTGTACCAGGCACGAGGGGCCTGCTTCAGTCCATAAATAGCTTTATGCAACTTGCAAACATAGGTGGGATTAGCAGTATCCACATGGCCAGGGGGCTGAGACATGTAGACTGTATCATGGAGTGTGCCTTAGAGAAATGCATTATTGACATCCATATGTCGAAGGGGCCACTTGTTGCTGAGAGCTATAGAGATGACAGCTTTAACAGTTTGAGGACGGACAACGGGGCTAAAGGTTTCAGTGTAGTCGATATCAGGTCGTTGGGTGAATCCTTTAGCTACCAATCGGGCCTTGTACCTGTCAATGTCACCATTGGGTTTTCGCTTTATTCTATATAACCATTTGCAGACAATGATATTGGCATTAGTCGGGAAAGGAACAAGGGTCCAAGTGCCATTGCGAAGGAGGGCAGCAAACTCGGTGGACATGGCTTGGCGCCAGGCAGAGGATTTGAGAGCATGAGTGAGGGAGGTTGGCTCAAGGGACTCTGTAATGGGGTGTTTAGTGGTGAAGAGGGTGAAGGGTTGTTTTCGTTTGAAGATGTTGTTTTGTGAGCGGGTAATCATGCGTGTAGGTGGGTTGGCTAGTGGAGGTGGAAGGGATTCTTTGGACAGAGTGGAAAGGTGAGGAGTACTGTTAGCTAGAAGTGGGTTGGCATTGGATAAGGACTCTTGAGTGGGAGAGAGAGTATCAGATGTGAAGGTGTGGGTAGGAGAAAAAGAAGGAGTAGGTGATGAGAGAGGAGGTGATTCGATGGGTGTGAGAGATGGAGTCAAAGGTGAAGTAGAAGTGTTTTGTGAGGTGGACACTTGGTAATATGTAATTGGAATATGATCAATATCATGGACAGAGGAAGAGAATGAAGTGACAAAGGAGAACCATGAGATGTAAAAGGAAATATTGTTTCAATAAATTTGACATGACGTGAAAGATAATATTTTTTGTGGTGAAAGTCATAACAGAGAAAGGCATGATGGGAGATGGAATAGCCTAAAAAAATACATGGGTGAGACCGTGAGTCAAGTTTATGAGAAGCATATGGACGTAACCAAGGATAACACAAACATCCAAAGGATTTAAAGGTGGAGTAATTAGGAGTGTCATTAAATAATTTGAAGTAAGGAGAGGACATATTAAGAATGGGAGTTGGTAATCTGTTGATTAAATAATTTGCAGTAACAAATGCAAAGGACCAAAAAGATGGAGGTAAGGATGCATGATGTAGAAGAGAGAGTCCAGTTTCAACAACATGGCGATGCTTTCTTTCAACAAGCCCATTGTGTTGAGGGGTATAGGGAGGCGAAGTGAAAAAAGAGATGCCATGGGATGCAGAAAATGCTTTCATTTTAATAAATTCGCCACCATTATCAGCATGAAATGAAGAAATAGAATAATTGAAGAACTTTTCAACTAAAGCTTTAAACTGAATAAAAATGGAGGAAACCTCAGACTTTTGTTTAATGGGATAAAGCCAGGAATAACGAGTAAAATGATCAATAAAAACTACATAGTATTTGAAACCATCAACATAAATAAGAGGTGCAGGGCCCCAAACATCTGCAAACAAGTTTTCTAATGGCCTAGAGGACTTGAGACTTGAGGTAGCAAAGGGAAGTCGATGGCTTTTATTGGAGGAACAAGAGACGCAATCAGGCAAGTTTGAAGGCAATGCAAGTTGGTGAGAGGCAGCCACATGCTAGAGGATTCGTAGGTGTGGATGTCCAAGGCGATGATGCCACAAGGAAGGAAGAGAGTGGCGATGAGCAGTGAGTGCACAGGGAGAGAGTGATGACTGTGAGACTTGGACAGGGAGAGGGTATGTTTGATGCTTACTCAGGCCATGGAACAACAGCGCCCCCGTAGTCATGTCCTTAATAGAGTAAGAAGAAGAAGAAAATTCAACAGAGACATTATTGTTAGAACAGAATTGAGAGACAGAAACAAGATTGTGCTTCATGGTAGGCACACAGTACACATTATGCAGATTAAAAGAGGAAGAGGGGGTGTGCAAGTGAGTAGAGCGAAGATGAGTTATGGGAAGAGCCTTACCATTGCCAACAACCATGTTATCAGGACGTGGGTAGTCTTGTTTTGAGTAAAGGTTGGTAGGATCATTGGTAACATGGTGAGAAGCACCGGTATCTAGTAGCTAGGGATTAGGATTTAGTGGGGGTTGAGTGGTGGTGTAATGCGCTTCTGGATTTCTTTTAGGTCGTAGGTGGGGAAAGAATTTGTAACATCGGGCGGCGGTGTGGCCAGTTTTGAGACATAGTTGACAGGTTATGGTTGTGGTGAGAGTAGGCAATAGTGGTTTAGTGAAGTTTGATCTTTTTTTGAATGGCATAGGGGAAGTGCGGTTGGTAACATTGGCAGTGAATGGAATAACAGCAGATGAAGAATCATCAGGTTTCATGTAGTTTTCAAAGTCAACAAGTTTGTCTCTTAACTCCATAAATGAAATGGGAGTATCGCGAGCTAGCAGTAGACCAGTGATGTCCTTGAATTCAGGGCCAAGACCTTTAAGGGCATATATAACCAAGTCTGAATCATTTGCAGGTTGATTAGAAATTTGTTGGATTTCTTCTGCAAGATTTTTGAGAAGTTGGAGATAGGCAGAAACAGGTTGGGTTCCACGAGAAGTGGTGATCAGCTTTTTCTTTAGTGACATAAGCCGGGACTGTGATTGATTGGCAAACATGGTTTGCAAATGATTCCAAGCTATCTTAGAGGTGGAGGGATGGCCAAGTAATATCAGTATTTCAGGTTCTAGAGAGGTCATAATTGCATGAAGAATGAGTTGATCTTGGCGGATCCAAATGGTGAATTCAGGGTTAGGTAGGGAAATACCATCAGTGGAGATTGTGGATGGAGGACAAGGCTTTGAACCATCAACATAGGTCAAGAGATCATGACCTCGAAATAGTGCATCAACAAGAGCTCTCCATGAAGGATAATTATGGTGTATGAGCTTGAGTGGAATATGTTGAGCAGTAAAGGATATGAGAGTAGTTCTTGGGTGATGAACAAAGAGAGAGGAGATGCTGGAAGGTGTGAACATGGATGAGTTTGAGGTACTGGACGCCATGGAGAATGCTGTTAAGCGCCGTGCTCTCATACCATGAAAAGGTAGAGTTTGTATGCGGAAGAGATATGTTTTTCTATTGATTCTGTAAGTATATATATACAAGTATTGACTGGTTTGAATTTCAAACTGTAACAGAAAGATAACAACTAGATAGATATAAGGTGAGATGATAAGTTCGTAGCTGGTGCATGTGGAACATGTGCCCCGAGTTGACTCAGTTCAGCTGAGTCAAGTGTGCCCCGAGTTCCTTATCTCTGCATGGCTTTGTATCAAACTTGTTACTTCTGGTTTACGTGGCTGGGTGCAATGCTGTGACGTGGCTTGGGCATTTGCTGTTGCTTCTACAAGAGGGACCAATCTTACTCACCAACACTTCCATTGTGTGAGAAAGAACTGAAAATTCGTTTGGGACTAGAGGAAGGATAAATCCAAACTTCCACCAGCCTCTGAGATTTCTGGCAGCAGTGGTTCAGTTTCAATGAAAAGAAAAGTTGAGAAAGATGTAGAGAGGAAGAAAACAGAAAAGGTGATGATACTAAGGCAATCGAAAAATTAAGTTTAAGGCCGGAAAAGCGTCCATTCGTAAGGGCAAAGTAGATACTGGAGAGAAGAAGCATTTTAGTTTATGTGTGATTACATTGGGAAATTAATTATTAGTCACCTTCGAGGAGAGAGATTAAGTAGAAAGAATTGTAGAACTAGTAAAAATAATGCAGCGAGAAGATAGAGATGGTTAAAAGAAGCACTTTGGAAGGAGGAGAGAGAGGATAGAATGGAAGAGGGAGCGAAAAATAGAAAAGATGATACGAGCAAGAATTAAACATGATTAAATTTTTAAATAGAGTGAGTTATTCAAAATTAAACACAATTTTAATTTTAATTTTATTGGGTGATAGCTTGGAATTATTTATTTTATTTATTAACTAAAGAAAGATAATTAACTTTACGAAGCATGACAATTAATTCGCTGAAAGTAATTATGTATTAAGTAACTCATAATTATGACACTTGCATAAGANAAAAAAAAAAAAAAAAAAAAAAATTATTTGACATTTTTTTTAAATGAAAAAGAGGTTTTATGGTCAGCTTTCTCTTCTAAAAATATAAAAAATGCATTCATAAAACCTTGAACACAAGATACCACAAATGTCTGAAAATTTTCTAACCACTGTACTAACCTCAAGGATTCTTGATCACTTCCAAATTAGGTCTAGTCATCACCACTTTGGGCCTAGTCTAGGTTTTAGGCCTTAAATAGTATAAGTCCAACCTAATTTAGGTGCACAAGAAAAGTTTATGTCTAGACCCAAAATAAATGAAAAAGTTAGTCTTAAGCACATAGGTTTCAAGTATCGGTTTAGGTGTGGAACCATCTCCAACTGCTAGGGCAAATGGGTTATTGGTAAGAGTACTAGCAGCACCATAAAGGCCTCCTAGGCCAAGGGGGAGATTTCTCCTTTCAAACATCCCAAGATGGGCTTCTTGCT
>QAOA01001120.1:9147-20063 GCA_003255065.1 Cercis canadensis
TTTTTTTAGAGATATGTTATTTTCACACCCTAATTTGCTAATGTCTCATCATTTTTAATGTCTAAATATAATATAGACTAAATTATCCTTATTCAAAAGTAGAAAGTTTTTAAAATTAACAATTATATATTCTATTTCTAACTAAAAAAATAGAGCTACAATTAACAAGAGTTAGAAAGAATATTATGATTAGTCAAATTTTAAAAAATTTCCATTTTTGAATGAGAGTAATTTACTCCTTATCATATTTAAACATTAAAGAATGTGTGACATTAGCAAATTAGGGTGTGTATATAACGGCTCTATTTTTTTATTATTATTAATTTAAAATATCAATTTCTGAAATTTCAAATATCATTTTGTGATGTCATTTTCTGAAAACAAAGAATTTCTCATAGAAATGAGAAAACAACCAAAAATCCACGAAAAAACATGTTCTCAATGACTTTCTTAAGGATTTTGGGGCAGGAGAAAAACCCTCGTAACAAATAATATTTCTCACGGATTTTTCTCATTCCAGAGAAATTTTACATGGATATGTCTGTGAGAAACTCCGAGAAATATCCATGAGAAAACGTTAGTTTAGGCTTGAGAATTTATCCGTGATGTTCTCACAAATTTTGTTTGTGATAATTTTCTTTTGGACAAAATTCGCAAGAAAATCCAAGAGAATTCGTTTTTCTTTTTTTTATAAAAAAAATATAATAATCAAATAAAAATTGAGATATAAACAAAATTAGGAAATTTTTTATTGAAAATAAAATATTCAAGTCTGATAAACAATGGCATATACAATAATGTTTCAAAAATCAGTGGTGTCGTCATCAGCATTAGCAACATCACCATTTGGGGCTGAGGGAGAGGAGGTGCAACAACAACAACTAGCATTTGGGCCAAGTTGGTTGCAAGTCCCTCCATAGACTGTCTTAGTTGCGAGAGCTGTGCAATGAATGTTCCTGACAGCTGCTGCAATGAATGTTCCTGATGCTCTAACCTCCAAGTTAGGGCAGCCAACTAGTCAGTGAGCGTCGAGTAGCGTGGATCTTGTGTGGAATGTGGTGGTTGGGACCTCACCTACATTAACAACAATAGAGTTAGAGTTAGTAAACATTATAATAAATTAAATTAAATCAAAACTTTGTGTATGATTATAATCTTAAACTGGTTCTAGCAAAACTCCTTTACCTCAGCAGGAATTAAGGTGAAGTCAATCCATGACCCGTCATACTTCGACTTGTAGATAGTTGAAAGATAGTTAACGGGCTCTTTCGAAGGAATAAAGCTGTAAAAAAAATGAGTTAGTAATAGGGAACACATATTAATTATTTTCCATAAACAACATAGAGAAAGTGTACTTACTCCTTTTTCCTATGTGGTCAGATTCACACTATAAGAAAATGGAGATTTTCTCACGGATATTCTTACAGAAAATAAATCCATAAGAAATTCTCATGGAAAAAATGAATAATTCTCTCAAAAATTTGGAGATGAGAATTTCTCACAAAATATATACCTGAGAGAAATATCCATGAGAACTTCGCGAAAAAAAAAAATCAAGAGAAAGGGGCTAGAAATGTTTCTCATGAACAAAAACTCGTAGTCATCATTTCTCATGGAAAAATTTTGAGAAGAAAATCTTTTTTCACGAGAAGTAAAATGCACTATTTCAATTAAATAGGATTTTGAAATTGGTTTGTGAGAAATTTCGTGAAAAATCTGGGTTTTATCTTTTTTGATTTCTCTCCTTTTGCCTGCATGAGCTTCACTCTCATTTCTCTCCTTCTCTCATTTGATCTGCAACCCTAACCCTAAATCCTATTTTCCTCCCTTTTGAATCGGTTAAACTCTTCTAGTGGTTGGTAGCCATCTCTAGATGGCGATGATTCTACTCTGGTTGCCTCCCTCAGTCGGTCTCACTCTCTATTAATCTCGGTCTCACACTCTCTCTAACTCAGTATGTATATGTCTTTAGTCTAAGATTTAGGGTTTATTTGAGCTGGATTTAACTTGGTATTAATTTGATTTGGATAGGTTTAAATTCTAGTTAATTTGCTATTTTAAGAATGGGGAATTTTGATGATGTATGTGGTTTAGGTGTTTGGGGTTTAAATTCTAGTTAATGTATTTTGGTAATTGAGGATTTGATTCATGATGTATGCGGTTTAGGTGTTTGAATTGAGGAATTATATGAGATAATGCAAAATAACTCTAATTTGCTCCTTAATTTATGAGGGGTATTTATTTGGCTTAATTTTTTGTTATTTTTGTTGGCTTAATTTGTGTTGAATTGTTGATTGGTAGCTGTTGAATTCTATAATTTAGTTTAATTTGGCATTGAAATGTTGATTGTATGATTTATGGGTTTGGGTTTAGTGATTTATGGGTTTAGGGTTTGGGATTTAGGGTATAAGATTTAGGGATTTATGGTTTTTGGTTTAGGGATTTAGGATTTAAGGGTTTAAAGGGTTTAGGTTTGGGGTTTAGAAATTTGTTATGTGCTTCTTAATTTATTTAAATTGGATTTAGGGTTTACCTGTACAATTGTGTAATTGTTGGTTTTGGAATAAATTGCTACTTTGTTTGAGTTCTTGTGTATTTGTGTGAAATTTTAAATTCTTGAATTGTTTTAGTTTTAGTGGAGATTGCAAAATTTTTGGTAGGGGTTTACAGTTTAGTATTTAGGGTTTGAGGTTTAGGGTTTATAATTTTGGGTTTAATGTTAAGGTTTAGTATTAGGTTTGATGGATTAGTGGTTAGGGTTTATGGTTAGAGTTTAGTGTTTAGGGTTTGGGGTTTAGGTTCTATTGTTTAGTGTTTAAGGTTTGAGGTTTAGAGTAGGGTTTAATAGTTAGGGTTTTGGAATTTAAGGTTTAGGGATTTGTTATGTGTGAATTAATTTATTTAAATTGGAAATTAATTTTGTTAATTTTGTTGTTTTGTCTATTGCTATGTAATTTTTACCTGTACAACTATGTAATTGTTAGTTTTGGAATGAATTGCTATTTTGTTTGAGTTCTTGTGTATTTGCGTGGAATTTTGAATTCCTAGATTGTTCTAGTTTTAGGGGAGACTGCCAAATTTTGGGTAGAGGATTAGGCTTTAGGGTTTAATGTTTAGGGCTTAAGGTTAGGGTAAGCTATTTTGTTGTATTAATTATTTCATGCTTAATATTTAAATTGTATGACAAATGTCAGATGATCATAGGTATTCATCTCTAGCAGTTGCGCCTTCCAGGAGGAGCAAAGGCAAGGCTATTGCTCGACCTTCTCATATTGAGACAGCAATGCCTTTGTTTATGTCAATCTCGGGGTTGGCACACACACCGTCGACCATTATGACGTATGAGGGGTACACAGGAGCCGCCACCTTGGGATCTCCATCGTTGGCCGCTGGAGGGTCATCGCATGCTAGTCCAACAATTTCGGACTCACCATCGCCTGACTCTTGAGCAATGATGGTCAGTTGTGGATCTTGCCACACGGGAAGAAGAAGTAAGTTAATTCTAATACCTGACTTTGAATATTTTTAGGGTTTATTCAAAATTATTTCCATATTGATAACACTTTATTCTTTTTGTTCAGCTTTATTCCTTCGGAAGAGCCAATCAACTACCTTTTGACTATCTATAAGTCAAAATATGAAGAGGCCTGGCTGGACTTCACCCTTGTTCTTGATGAGGTAAAGGAACTCTTGTGGACAAAATACAGGGTAAATATTTTAGCTTTATGAATTTTACTTTTTTTTTAAAATTAACTTCATTTTAACGTTTACTAACCTTAATATTATGTTTTTAAATGTAGAGATAATGTGTCTAGGACTTGTAGTATGAGAGCTAGATTCGTAAGATCTGGCTCTCAAAATGTAGTGACAACATTTACTCATCCTTCTAGGACATTAGGACCCAAAAGACGAAAGGAGAATGGTTATCGCCTACTGTGTTGGAGGCCCTAAAAGCTAATTGGGCCTCTGAACAATACAAGGCAGTCTCAGACCGCAACAAGAAGAATTGATCATTGGATCAGGACCAGACCTATCATAGGGCGGTTCAATAACTGTCTCTGAACACAAACGAAGGTTGGTAAGTTCTTGATTTAATAACGTAGTTTAATTTTATATGTTTTCAAAATATGTTAATTTATATTTACTAATGGTTTAATTTTTTTTTTATAGATGAATGAGTTTGAAAAGGTGCCTAATGCATCAAAGGCCTTTCGTCACCTCTAGCATAGTGCCAACAAGGGTTGGGTCCATCAATGGGCTTAATCCATTTATGTAAGTACTTTGTATGTTCATTAGTTTTTATGTCAATTAATTATATGTATGTATTTTGTACTAACTTTATTCTTTTATCTATGAAAACAGAGTTTGAGAGGCGTCGATATGAGAGCTAGGCCCAGTCCTATTCGTCTTCTATCAATGACACCAGGATATGGCTCAATGTCATCAGCAGCAAGAACAAGAAGGGCCGGGTTCATGGCATGGGCTCTAAGGCCAGTGTGTTGGACTCAACCAACCACATGCTACCCTGCCCTCCGAGCAACCAAATCCTTGCCTGTTGGAGATGATGACGTAGATGCTACCCTTACACAATTGGTCCAACAACTGGAGAGCCTCAACACATTCGTGCAAGTTCTTAGGGCTTCCAGCTCGTCGACAAAAAACCTCGCTGCGATGTTGGTGCAAGTACTACAACGAGGTCAAGATGCGGGGATTAGTTCTTAAGGCTTTGTATTGTACTTTTTTTTTATTGTATAACATTTTTTATTGTAATTAAATTTGATTAATAAATTTGTATTCTATTTCTATTTGATTTATCTCATTTTTATTTTTATATATATTGCATTTCATTAAAATTAATAATTAAATGTTTAAAAAAAATTAGCCATTTTTTTAGAAAAACAAAAAAAAAAAACTATTTCTCATGGAATGTCTCTCAGAATGTTGTCTAAGAGAACTCATCCGTGAAAAAATCTATGACTTATGCAAGAGAAGTTCTCATGAGCTACACTGGTGTTTCTGTGAGAAAAGTCGTGTTAACTTTGTCACGGACAAATGTATCCGTGAGAACATCATTTTGTTACAACTGTTTTTCTCTCGCCTTTTAGTTCGTGAGAAATTCTATGACAACTTTGTTTCTCACGAAATTTAGGTCCATTTCTCACCGACTTTGTCTGTGAGAAAAAATCTTATTTCTTGTAGTGCCAAAAACGACCATTGGCTGACCTGGCACTACGGGAGCGTGAGTTCGAGATGTGTGGACTCACATGAGATGACCCCACAACAATAGAGGATGATGTGTCTGGGGTTACTATCCTTCCCGACCATGTTGACCTCATCCACGATGGGGATGGAATCTCTAACGTCGCAAAAGGTGACAATGATTGTGATGCCATCCCCGTGGTTAGCATAAACAATAGCATCTGAGCATGTGCTATATAAGAAGGCCAAGTTATGACCTTCCTCATGTCCTTCCTCGAGGGCCTAGAAGAGCCGATGCTAAAGTCATGTCCAAACATCTGTAATATAATTGAATAAAACTTTTGTAAATAAAGAAAAAAGTACACCTAATTAAGCAACAATTAATTTTCAACAAAACCCCCTAAAATTGCAATAAATCCTACATTATTCAAAAAAAAAAAAATATCAGAGTCATTCTAAACCTATTTCACAAGAAAAGCCATAGTTCAATTTCACTAAATTACATCGATTTCATTATCAATTTAAATAATGAAATTCAGACATAAACTCCCCAAAATTTTAATAAATCCTACACCATCCAAAAAATTTCAAAAAAATACCATAATCATTCTAAACCTATTTCATTAGGAAAGCCCTAATTCAATTTCAACAAATTACATCAATTTAATCCCCAAGTTAAATAAAAAAAATTGGACATAAACTCTCCTAAATTTTAATAAATCTTACGCTATCCAAAAATGACCAAAAAAATACCACAATAATTCTAAACAATGCACATAACAAAATTCCTAACCTAATTCCTACAAAAATCAACAAATCATGCACTAATTTGACAACCCAAATTTGGTCATCAACCTACACAATTCAACCACATTCAAAACAACTCCAATAACATCTAAAATGACCAATTACATAAGCCTTCTGCAATTCACAAGAAACTCACAAACAAAAACACATAAACTAAAAGCGATTGAACATGAAATTGGGACTTACCTCAATGAGTGAAATAACCAAAAACTTAATCGATAGGAAGAAAGTGGAGGTGGACTGTCACAAAACCCAACTCCCGCCACCTAGAATGATGCAAAAACGCCTTAGGGCAAGAGGGAAGAGAGAATAGAGAGAAAAGCTTGAAAATGGAGAATTGAGGCTCCGATTGCATGAGGGAGATGAAATGTAGAATTTCTCATGAAATTCCTCCTGGATTTTGTCCGTGAGAAAAAATCCTAAAATTCAAATTTTAAGTGAAACGATGTGTGTCATTTCTTATAGAATTTCTCATGGATTTACTCCAAGAGAAATCATATTTCCTTTTCAGATGCCACCAAAACACTGCGTTTATCATTCTTATGGACATAATCAAAGAGAAATTTCAAAATTTGCCATGGGTTAAGTCCGAAGAAATTTTCTCACAACATTTCTCACAGTCTTCATCCGTGAGAGTGATTTAACCACCACTTTCTCATGAATTTTTCTCACAAATTGGACATTATGGGAGAAATTTTGCCATAAATTTTTACTTCTACTATTCCAAGAGAATTTCCACGATAAATCTTGTGATTTTCTCTTGGCTTTTTGTTCTATGAGAAATTTCTATGAGAAAACTATTGTTTTCTTGTAGTGTAAGTTTATTAAAATAATGACTATCATTCTCTCAATTTTATTCATAAAGAAAAATATCATTAATATTTTGACATGAATCATTATAATTTTGTTTAAAATATAAATTACACAAACATATCCTAAGAAATTTTCAAAACAAATTTGAAGAAATCAAATTTTCAATCTTAAAAACCTACACCTTTTGCCGTGTTGAAACTATACCAAAAGAGGGAAAATAAAATAGCATAGTTTGGTTAGTAACAAGGTTCTAAAAATCAAACTAAACTTGTATGTATGTATGTATGTATGTATAGGTAAATAACTATTACAATCGAAGAGATTGAAATCAAGAGAAGGGGTGAAGAGTCCAATTATGATTAGAAGCATGCTCCATTGAACTATAGCTCTTCCTCAGTGAACTAGCGTTGGTTCCAATTCAATTATATATTTGCCTTAATCATAGTTTTGGTCTCTCTATTTGAACGATTTCTTTGAATCAGTCCCTTAATTTTAAAACTCTACGATTTAGTCCTTGTGTTTATCCAAATTTTGCAACTTTAATCCAATCGTTAGTCTTCACTTTATATACTGACTAAGGAAGTTGACATGGCACTAAAAAAATTATCTTTTATTCCGAATATGCTAATGAATTGTCACATAGGCAATCTTTCCTTTAAACACAGTTTAAGTTCGTCTTGTGTTGGGGACTTGACCAATTATCATCTCTAGTAAAATTGAAGATCTGCTCCTCAATTGAAAACTGGAAGCACGCCTTTGAGTGTCTAGAGAGAGAAACCTGTAAGAACTTCGCATAAACTTGATCCCCATTCCATTTAATTTTTACTGAATTGAATATATATAGTCCCCCAAATTCTTTATGTTTGAATATAGAGTAAAACCCATTTTTAGTCCTTCATAAAATTTTAAATTGTTTTAATCCCTTATTTTTTTGTGCCACTTTAGTTTTTATGATCTATCTGCCAATTTAGTCATCTGTCTAGGTCCGTTAATGAAATTGAATAGAAATTTTCATGTGGCATGTTAAGTGCTGACGTGGCCATTAAGTAATGACTTGGCAAGGTGACATGACATGTAGGAGAGTTGCTGGTGTGGCAAAGCTCAAAACGACGCCGTTTTGATTAGGAAAAAAAAAATTCAAAGCCATACGGTGTCTTTTGGTCAAGAGGAAGAAAGGAAAAGAGAATCGTGAGGAAGGAAAAGCGAAAGGCTCAAATGGGTCCGACTATTTTCATTGGGGCAATGATCTTCATCAATAACCTGTGACAAAGAATGCTTCAATATTGATGGGTCAAGCTTTTTCGGGTTCTGGGTGCACTATTGTCTTGTTGCTATGCTTTTTACAACCTTTTATAAACAGAGAAGTAGATAAGGATGAAAGAGATGAGGGAGAGTGCTATGGAGAAGATGGCGAAGGCAAATGAGAAAACAAGATTGTACATTTGTTGTTGATAGTGTTAGAAAAATGATAATGGAAACTATAAATGAATGACTTTGAGTCGTGAATAATTACATTGTCTTGAGTGTAATATTGTTTCTTTATAAAAAGTAAGTTATCCCAGGATACAACAAAGCCCTCAACAATTCTCAATGGAAAAGTGAATATTAATGCATTGAGGAGTTTTCTTTTATAGACTTTGAAAAGGCACTAATGAATAAATATGAATAATCAGTAATCAACATACATAATTGTCTGTTTGGAAATAGACACAACTGTCTGTTCGAATTATTCATTAACCAAACAAATACAACTATTTGTTTTTAATGAAACCTTTTAATTTAATTAATTGCCATCAGAACCGGGTCAAACCGAACTGGTCCGGTTACCAAAATTGGACTCTAAAATATTTGTCAAATCAAGGCCCAAGTGCCAATAAAAAATCATTAATCATCTTTGATTTGCTAGGCTATTGGGTTAGCTTTATGGGCTTGTGTGACCTATTATCTAGAGTTACTCTATAACTTGTTTTTACCTTTATAAAACCTTAAACGTTCATTGTTTCAACCAATGTGGGACTTGGTTCTATAACCAAAGTTACAAACTATTCAACAAATAGTGTATGGAAACTAGGTTATAACGAAGGACATAGGACATAGAGAAAGGCATAGCCGCCGTGGAAGCGCGTCATTCAAAGAGATGCAAAGGTGTGAGGGAAGTGATAAAATTTTGTTCCTAGTAAGAAGCTTTGAAGGTTTTATTTTGAGTGATCTCTATTTCTTTTTGAGTTTTAGGTACTTTAGAGTGACAACAGGCCAATCAGTTTAAAAATGACAAGGGAATTTGTGTCATTGCTACCCTACAATCACTCCTAGGTGTTTTAGTTTCAGAAAAATAAAAATATCTTTTTTTTGGCAAATCCTATCCCAAAGGAAGAAGTAAAAGAAGTTAATATATTCTATTCTATTACATATTAAAAAGAGTTTATTTTGTTCAGGCTGAAAAAAAATAAAAAAATGCAAAAAGCACATGATTTCCAAGCTCGTATTATTTATAAAGTAATATAAAATGAATTTAGTGCTAATTCCAGGAACCTGTCATTATCTGTAATATTATTAAGCATTTCTTCTCATTATAAGTCCCAGTGTAGTCACAGTAATCACAAGAACGAGAAGCTTTATAAGCAGGCCAGTAGCGGACAAGACTCTGTCCATTTAACCATACTTGACCCTTGCCTATGCTGCCCATGTCTAAAGCCAATGGTGCAACTCCAACTGGGTCGTCGAAAGTAGTCTGTCATAATACAAGAAGAATGTTACTGAAGAGGAAGAGGTTAAGTTCATCCTTTCAACAAGTGAATCCCAAACCATCTACTAATTTATTCTTCATATCCATTTTTGTCTAATATAAAAAAAAAACACATGTTTCTATAACCTTGGAGTTGGAAGGAGTTTATGATACTTACTTTGTACCATGTCAATGGCTGACTTCGGGAAACAAAAAAACCCTGAATCCACTCAATTGAGGAACTTGTTAGACTATGAGACTTTTTCTAAGTACTCTAAGCTAAGAAAAAATTTTGTTTTGTTTTATGCATAAAATCTGATATGTTATCATGTTAGTTGTAGATGAATGGTAATGCTTGTTTGTGGGAAAAAATCTGTCAGGTTTGGTATGGACAAAAATCTGCTCTTACTGTAGCTCAAACCAACTATGTATTGTTGGTATTTTGTATATATAGCAGCAAATGAATGAAACTTTTTTTTGAGCCTTTTGCAACATAAAAACACTTATGTTATTTTGTTTTCTGCTGTTTTTCTGCTACTACTCCTCCTCTGATTGTGTAACATGGTATCAGTGCTCTAAAGTTCTTTAAGGACTGTGAGAAAAAGAGAGAGAACTAGCAAGGCTTCCCCTCCTAAAAAACCTTCAAACACCAAAGAGAAAAATTCATGGCTTCAAGTAGTTACTTTGCTCACTCTCTTCCATCCTTCATAGGTGAAAATTACCCAATATGGGCTGTAAAGATGAAGGCATACCTTAGAGCATTTGACTTGTGGGAAGTAGTAGAGACAGAAGGACAACCAGCTCCTCTACCTCAAAATCCAACTATAGCTCAAATGAAACAGCATAGAGAAGAGGTTGCCAAAGAATATAAAGCACTGGTAGATATTCATTCATCTTTGACAGATGATATTTTTGCTAGAATCATGCATTATAAGACAGCAAAGTTGGCTTGGGACAAACTTAAATAGGAGTTTCAAGGCAGTGAAAGAACTAGGCAAATGCAAATGCTCAACTTAAGGAGAGAGTTTGAGCTGTTGAGGATGAAGGAGTCAGAAACTATAAAGGAGTTTGTGGATAGGCTCATGAAGATAGTTAACCAACTAAGGCTGCTTGGTGAACAACTCACTGAGCAGAGGATAGTGGACAAGGTTCTCATTAGTGTGCCAGAGAGATTTGAGTCAAAAATCTCTTCTCTAGAACTTGTGAAAGATCTATCTCAGTTGATAGTAACTGAGGTAGTGAGTGCCTTCCAAGGCTTGGAGCAGAGAAGGGCTTTAAGGCAAGATGAGTCTATTGAAGGTGCTTTTCAAGCAAAGTTGAAGGAAAAGCAAGCTAGCAGCAGTGGAGGTAAGAAGCAATCTGGTGAGAAGAA
>QAOA01001120.1:28754-184249 GCA_003255065.1 Cercis canadensis
ATTAACGGGTATGTGGCAGATTTTGCAGTTCCATTCCTTCTTCTGGACCTTGTTACAAGCAACAACCTCTACAATATGAACTTTCATGTCCTTGTTGCTGATTTTCTTCAGAAAGTATTCATTTTGGTTATTCTTCTACTTTGGAATTTCCTAACCAAGTGTTGGACTATGAGACTTTTTCTAAGTACTCTAAGCTAAGAAAATATTCTGTTTTGTTTTATGCATAAAATCTGCTATGCTATCATGTTAGTTGTAGATGAATGGTAATCCTTGTTTGTAGGAAAAAATTTGTCAGGTTTGGTATGGACCAAAATCTACTCTTACTGTAGCTCAAACCAACTATGTACTGTTGGTATTTTGTATATATAGCAGCAAATGAATGAAACTCGTTTTGAGCCTTCTGCAACATAAAAACACTTCTGTTATTTTGTTTTCTGCTACTCCTCTTCCTCTGATTGTGTGACATGGTATCAGAGCTCTAAAGTTCTTTAAGGACTGTGAGAAAAAGAGAGAAAACCAGCAAGACTTCCCTTCCTAAAAAACCTTCAAACACTAGAGAGAAAAATTCATGGCTTCAAGTAGTTACTCTGCTCCCTCTCCTCCATCTTTCACAGGTGAAAATTACCCAATTTGGGCTAAAGATGAAGGCATACCTTAGAGCATTTGACTTGTGGGAAGTAGTAGAGACAGGAGGACAACCAGCTCCTCTACCTCAAAATCTCACTATAGCTCAAATGAAACAGCATAGAGAAAAGGTTGCCAAAGAATATAAAGCACTGGTAGCTATTCATTCATCTTTGACAGATGATATTTTTGCAGAATCATACATTATGAGACAGCAAAGCTGGCTTGGGACAAACTTAAAGAGGAGTTTCAAGGCAGTGAAAGAACTAGACAAATGCAAATGCTCAACTTGAGGAGAGAGTTTGAGTTGTTGAGGATGAAGGAGTCAGAAACTATCAAGGAGTTTGTCGATAGGCTCATGAAGATAGTTAACCAACTAAGGTTGCTTGGTGAACAACTCACTGAGCAGAGGATCGTGGACAAGGTTCTCATTAGTGTGCTAGAGAGATTTGAGTCAAAAATCTCTTCTCTGGAACTTGTGAAAGATCTATCACAGTTGACAGTAACTGAGGTAGTGAGTGCATTCCAAGGCTTGGAGCAGAGAAGGGCTTTAAGGCAAGATGAGTCTATTGAAGGTGCTTTTCAAGCAAAGTTGAAGGAAAAGCAAGCTAGCAGTAGTGGAGGTAAGAAGCAATCTGGTGAGAAGAAGGATAAAGAGAAGAAAATGGGAGATAGCAGCAAAGGAACAACTCGGAAAGACAAGTATCCCACCTGTCCTCATTGCAAGAAGAAAAACCATAGTGAAAAATTTTGTTGGTTTCGGTCAAATGTGAGATGCAGAGCTTGTAACCAGCTTGGCCATGTTGAAAAAGTTTGCAAGAACAAAGGAAACCAGCAGGGACAGCAAACACAAGTTGCAGAAAATTATGAGCAAGGTGAAGAAAAACTCTTTGCTGCCACTTGTTATGTTACAAACAATGGCAAGAATACTTGGTTAATTGATAGTGGCTGCACAAGTCACATGACTCATGATGCTAGCATATTTAAGGAGCTTGATGACACTTACATCTCCAAAGTGAAGATAAGCAATGGAGAGTATGTAGATGTCAAAGGGAAATGTGTTGTTGCTATTGAGACACCTTCAGGTATAAAGCTCATTGCTGATGTTCTTTTTGTGCCCAACATTAGCCAAAATTTGCTAAGTGTAGCACAAATGCTAGAAAGGCATTATACCTTGCATTTTCAAGATATGTCATGCATTATATTTGATCCCACTGGTTGTGAGTTGATAACTGTTGAAATGAAAGATAAAAGTTTTCCAGTCGAGTGGAAACAAGTTAGTAACCATGCTAACTCCTGTGTTGAAGATGACTCAGTTTTATGGCATAAAAGACTTGGCCATTTCAACTACTCTACTTTAAAACATATGCATTCAAGTGAGTTAGTGTTAAACTTGTCTGCTATTGGTGATAACGTTGAAGTGTGTGATGTTTGCCAATATGGAAAACAGACCAAATTGCCATTTTCAGATAGTACTTGGAAAGCTTCTGAAAAATTGCAACTTATTCACTCTGATGTATATGGCCCTATGAGTATTTCATCTTTAAATGGCAGTAGATATTTTCTGTTATTCATTGAGGACTTCTCTAGATGGTGTTAGGTGTATTTCTTGAAACAAAAATCTGAAGTTCTGGATGTTTTCAAAAAATTTAAAGCTATGGTTGAGAAGCAAACCGGTTGCCATATTAAAATACTCAGATCAGATAATGGAACTAAGTATACTTCTAGGGAATTCAAGGCATTTTGTGAGCAAGAAGGAATTCAGCATCAATTTACTGTTCCTTACACTCCTCAACAAAATGGATTGAGTGAAAGGAAAAACAGATCAGTAATGGAAATGGGCATATGTCTTTTGTTTGAGAAGGGTTTACCTAAAAGTTTTTGGGCTGAGACAGTCAATACCTCAGTATACTTGCTAAATTTGCTACCTACCAGAATCTTGAAAGGTAGAACTCCTTATGAAGTTTGGCATGAAACAAAGCCATCAGTTGAGCATCTCAAAATATTTGGTTGTATGTGCTATGCGCATGTGGCTGATGGGAAGGGGACTAAACTTGATGAAAAGGCTAAAGCTGGAATTTTCTTGGGGTATAGCAGCAATACCAAAGGGTACAGAATTTATAGCTTGAAGACCAAAAAAATTCTTCTTAGCAGAAATGTAAAATTTGATGAATTCTCCAAGTGGAATTGGGATAGAAATGAAGTTGAAAGGAGTGATAAGAGCCATATTGGGGGAAGTATCTTTCAAAAACAAGATGCAGCAGAAGTGGAGATAGATGAAGATAATTATGATGATATACCAATAAGAGGAACCTTACCTCTTGAAGAAATTTATGAAAAATGCAATATAACTTCATTAGAAACTAAAGGCTATAAGGAGGTAGCAAGTAAAAATGATTGGGAAGTTGCAATGCAGGAGGAGATGAACATGATTGAGAAAAATAGAACATGGACACTTGTTGACAAACCTCAAAATCACAAAGTTCTTGGTGTAAAGTGGGTTTATAGAACCAAACTTAATCCAGGTGGTTCTGTGAACAAACTTAAAGCAAGACTTGTTGTGAAAGGCTACTTTCAGTAGCATGGAGTTGATTTCTCAGAAACATTTGCTCCAGTAGCAAGTCATGACACTATTAGACTTCTAGTGGCTTTAGCAACAAAATTGGGTTGGAAAATCTAATATCTTAATGTGAAATCTGCATTTTTAAATGGGTTGCTAGAAGAAGATATTTTTGTTGAACAACCAGAAGGTTTTCTGGTTCTAGGAAGTAAAGACAAAGTGTACAAGCTTCACAAAGCTCTTTATGGCTTGAAACAAGCTCCAAGAGCTTGGTATAGCAGAATTGATTCCTACTTGCTGCAACAAAGATTCAAAAGAAGTGAGAATGAAGCAACTTTGTATGTGAAGAAAGCTGGAACTGAAGTTGATCTAATTGTGTCTCTTTATGTTGATGATTTGTTAGTCACAGGTGGAGATTCGAACTCTTTAAAGCAATTCAAGCTGAATATGGAGCAGGAGTTTGAAATGTCTGATTTAAGTGAAATGAAGTATTTTCTTGGTATGAAAATTGAACAATGTGATGCTGGTATTTTCATTTCACAAAAGAAATATGCTTAGGAACTTTTAAAGAAGTTTCATATGGAGAAATCAAAGTCTGTGTCCACTCCTCTTGTTGTGAATCAAAAGCTGTCAAATTATGATGAAGATAGCAAAGCTGATGACTCACTTTATAGAAGCATAATTGGAAGCCTATTATACTTATCTGCTACCAGACCAGATGTAATGTTATCTGCAAGTTTGCTTTCAAGATTTATGCATTCACCAAGTCAAGTTCATATGGGTGTAGCTAAGAGAGTTCTTAGGTACATCAGGGGAACTACTGATTATGGTTTATGGTATTTGAAGGATGAAAGCAATAAGCTTGACGGCTATGCAGACAATGACCATGGAGGAAGTGTAGATGATGTCAAAAGCACTTCAGGTTATTGTTTTTCATTTGGCAGTGGTGTTTTCTCATGGAATTCAAAGAAGCAAGAAGTGGTGACCCAATCAACAGCTGAAGCTGAGTATATGTCAGCAGTAGGTGCTACTAATCAAGCCATTTGGCTCAGAAAAATCCTACTAGATTTGGAGCAACACCAAAATGAAGCTACTATAATTTGGGTTGACAACAAATAAGCTATTGCCATTGCCAAAAATCCTGTGCAGCATGGCAGAACTAAACACATAAACATCAAGTTTCATGCAGTTAGAGAATATGAAAGACTTGGTGAAGTTAATCTGGTGCATTGCAGTTCTGAAAACCAGATAGCAGACATCATGACCAAGGCTCTTCCTAGAGCCAGATTTGAATTACTAAGAGCAAAGCTTGGAGTCTTTAAGAAAAATCTCAAGGAGGAGTGTTAGACTATGAGACTTTTTCTAAGTACTCTAAGCTAAGAAAATATTTTGTTTTGTTTTATGGATAAAATCTGCTATGCTATCATGTTAGTTGTAGATGAATGGTAATACTTGTTTGTAAGAAAAAATTTGTCAAGTTTGGTATGGACCAAAATCTACTCTTACTGTAGCTCAAACCAACTATGTACTGCTGGTATTTTGTATATATAGCAGCAAATGAATGAAACTCGTTTTGAGCCTTCTGCAACATAAAAACACTTCTGTTATTTTGTTTTCTGCTGTGTTTTTCTGCTACTCATCTTCCTCTGATTGTGTAACACCAAGAAAGGTAGCTTTGAGTGGGTGATTACCATTTTTTCTCTCAACTCTTTCAAACACTCTACTCATTGGAATCCCTATACTCCAATCCATGAATGGGGATACCACAAATAACCTACTAATTCAAATTGTGGTTCTTCAAGATATAATTTGGTACAATCTTTTGCCATCTATATATGAATATAGAGCAGCTAAGCTCCTCATTACAGAACAATTTCCTAGCAATGCGGGGTCTATTGCTTCTGTTAAAGTTGAATCTGATGTTCATTCGTTTAGTGCTCGGGAATCGTTAGAGACTGATACTGAGTTAGGTAGCAATGGGAGACTTCATGTGGTGAGTGGTGGTCAGAAATTCCTCTAGAACATACCCAATAAGGGCCTCTGTATATGGAGACTCTTTGGTCATTAGAATCTCATCCTCAGGAACTTAAGTCAGGGTCTACAAACTCTTTTGCCTTGCAGTCTTCAGAAAGAGCTGGTGCTAGAACTTCAAGGAGTGTATCTTATAGTTCTGCTTATGAAAGGAACTATCATAGACATGGATCTAGTAACAGAAGCAAAGTAGCTGATGTCCCCCATGATGTTGACATCATATTTGAACCTTCTAATCGGTCTTCTCTTCAACATGAAACATCTACTAAGAGGTATTCTCATATTAAACTCCTTTTTAATCCTTTTTTTTTTGGTTATTAATTGTTAAAAGAGAGTGCAATAGAAAGGGAGGGGAGTGTATGACAGGGGTTGAAACCCTAGCGTCAAATACCTTGATATCTCATGGCTAGAAGAGTGCTATTGGATCCGCAATTCATTGGCAAACTTTGCAATTTGAATTGTCTTTTTTCCCCTTTAGTAATACTTATAAAGACTCCACTGTATACTGGTCCCTGTCTTTCTCGGATTGCTGGGCCTTTATTTTTTTGGTTATTAATTGTTAAAAGAGAGTGCAATAGAAAGGGAGGGGAGTGTATGACAGGGGTTGAAACGCTAGCGTCAAATACCTTGATATCTTATGGCTAGAAGAGTGCTATTGGATCCGCAATTCATTGGCAAACTTTTATTTGGGTAGTAACTTGTCTGCATTGGATATTCAACTCTTTGTAATTTTACTTTTAATTATTAACAAGTTTATCACTTTGCGATTTGAATTGTTTTCTTCCCCCTTCAGTGATACTCAGAAAGACTCAGACAAAGAAGATGTAGAAGAGTAGACAAAGCTCCATGCAGATGTTCTAACAAAGTTCATCGTAATCACAAAGAGGAAGAAGCTAATAAGAAATCCAAACACGTATGCTAGTATTGTAGGCATTATATGGTCTCTCATAGCATTCAAGTACGTACTTTACAAATTATTATATTACAATATAACCTTTTAATTTATAGCTTAGTTTGTGTATGATCCAAAACTTACAAGTTTATCCACAAAAGAAGGCAATTGAGACATGCATAGATAGCCCTTAGATTTCTTTAATTTTCTATGATATGTAATTTTTTAATTTTGTTTACAGGTTCAACATCACAATGCCATTGGTTATAAAGTATAAACAACATTTCTTTTTAATTTTGTTTTGCATCATTGTGCACTAAATTAATAAGATACTTTATATATGAATTTAGGTCCCATCTCACTCATTACGGGCTTGTCTCATCTCACTCACAAAACAAAAAAACAAAATCAAAGCCCAAAAATTTCACAGAAAAATTTGACCTTATCAGCCCATATCCCACAAATCAAAATCAAACCCCATGAGGAAAAGGCAGTAACTTTATACCTTGTTGCCAGCATGGGAGAAATGAAGCTCTTCGCCATAAGAGAAGGAATTGATGGTGGGGTAGCCACCTTCTCCTCGGCCTCTCCATGTACCCAAAAGGTAGGAAAGTGGTGCCATCAATGGGTATATCACTGGTGGTGATGATGCTACTGATGCCTCCTTTTTTGCATCCATTTTCTTCGGGAATGTTTCTGATTCTGAAGATTTGCTGCAAAATAATGCTCTGCTCTACAAAGTGTAAACCCACTGTTTTGAGCATAATATTACTATTTGGAAGTTCTCTTTTATAAACTTGAAAAAAATATGATTGGTCAATAATTAACAGACACAACTATATGTTCGAATTAGTCATTAACTAAACAGATACAACTAAATATATTTGATTTACTATGTAATTAAGCTAGTTTCATGAGCTTGTGTAGCCTATATAATTAAAGTTACTCTAAGACTCTGTTTGGGAGTTTGAAGTGAGGGGAAATAAAAGTAGAGGAGAGGAAAAAGAAGGGAAGAGAAAGGGAGAGATTTCTCTCTCATTTGTTTGGATGATTAAAATAAGCAAAATGAGATAAAAGGAAATGAAAGAAATAAAAATTTATAATTTTACAAATTTATCATTTATTTATAAAGTAAATATATTTAATATAAGATTTAATAATATTATCTAAATAGTATTTAAAAATTAATAATATTATCTAAATAATATTTGAAAAAGAATTTGAAGAAATAAATAGAAGTATAATAATAAATTATTCTTTTTTCTTCTCTAAACTCCTCAAATTGGAGGATCACAAAAATGAAAGTAAAAAAGAATGTGAGGGTTTAAGGTTACCCCTTAGTTTTATTTCCTTTTTTAATCTTGAACTCCCAAACAAGGGGATTGACACATTTACTTCTTTTCTTTCATCTCATTTCCCCTCAATTTTAACTCTCTAACAAAGCTTGAGATTTATGCTACTATGTAATAAAGCTTCATTGTTTTAACTAATTAATGTGAGACTTATTCTACAACCAAAGTTTAAACTATTCAACAGGAAGCGGCATGGTGTTAACATTTATGACTTGTGACAAATGAGATAATTAGAGAAGTTTGAGATATAAGTATGAGTGATCATGGCCAAAAAAGAGAAGTTTGAGTGATTAATTTTCCAATCAAATATTACAATTGCACTAAAATCTAATAAACAACAAATACTGAGAAACAATTCCGGTTAGAGGTATTAAATAAAATATGAGACACTAAAATATAATAAATTAATCACTTTTTGTTTCTCACTTCTCTTGCTGTGTATATACTATAAAGTTATCCACTTCATTGGATATGGTGTTGTGATTAATAATTCTCTTTTTTTTTTTTATGTCATTTTAACTTTCAAGTTTATTATATCATTATGAAAAGGTATTGTAAATGATAAAATTTATGGGGATTCTATGATACTACACGAGTATGTCATACTAATTAATGTGAGACTTATTCTACAACCAAAGTTATAAACTATTCAATAGGAAGCGGCATGATGTTAACATTTATGACTTGTGACAAATGAGATAATTAGAGAAGTTTGAGATTTAAGTATGAGTGATCATGGCCAAAAAAGAGAAGTTTGAGTGATTAATTTTCCAATCAAATATTACAATTGCACTAAAATCTAATAAACAACAAATACTGAGAAACAATTCCGGTTAGAGGTATTAAATAAAATATGAGACACTAAAATCTAATAAAGTAATCACTTTTTGTTTCTCACTTCTCTTGCTGTGTATATACTATAAAGTTATCCACTTCATTGGATATGGTGTTGTGATTAATAATTCTCTTTTTTTTTTTTTTGTTATTTTAACTTTCAAGTTTATTATATCATTATGAAAAGGTATTGTAAATGATAAAATTTATCATTTTAAAAAAAACAGTAAGCACAAAATTAGGACTAATTCAGAAGTTTTTATTTTTTTTTTTGTGAAAGAAAATTTTTGTAGTAAAAATAATTTTCCAATATAACAAAAAAGTTGTTTTTAAAAATCTGAAAATAAATTCATTAAAATCCTCTTAAATCAACTAGTAACATTTTATAAAATGATCAACCAATTATATTATGTTACTTATTGGTCGTAGTAACTTAGTTTTAATGTTTTTATGCTAAACCCATAAAATAATTCATATGTTTCTCTTCTTTTGGATTAATTAAAACTAAAATTCATCCACTGAAAAACTAATTTTTTTGGATAAACTGTCCACAATTAAACAATAATTAAGTTGTGGTTTCTATTCCTCATCAGTAACAATAATTCATTTATGTTTAAGAGGGCAAAAATTCATCTCAAAATCAGAAAAAAAAAAAAACAAAGATGGAAGAAATTTAGTTTTTTCTGTTATAGTGTAAGGTATTTTTAATTTACCATATGATAAGGCATTGGATAAGCACGTTATTTCGCTATATAACAACCGAGCGTTTGGGGTACAATATGGTTACTTTACCAAAGCGTTTAAGAAAAAATAGAGAAGAACTAGTCACCCCAACGCTGTGAATTAAGTCCCCAGTCCATAGCTCTCGTTCCCTCTGAGACTTGGGTGCTACCGGCAATCCTTATCGCCGGCAGTTCCAGATTCTCCGACGATCCTCAACTACTCCGTCGTTCTCAGGTACGTTTTCCGGCGACGCTTTTTTTTGTTTTGTTTTGTTTTGTTTTCAGTTCATCTTCATTCATTATTGTCAAACGGGGAGAACCAAATCCGGTGGGGGCTGCCGGCACTGCGCACTTTCCGGCCAATCCTCCACTGTATACTGGTCCCTGTCTTTCTCGGATTGCTGGGCCTTTTTGTTTATATGCATTATCTCGTGCTTTGTTCCCATTTTGGTCTTTGTGACTTACTGATTTATCATTGAATAATCATCGAACAATTACTAGTTATCTGTATAAGTTTGTATATTTCTTGAAATGTGTAATGGAAAAGGAAAAGCTTCTATCTTTGTTCTCTATGCTTCAATCTTAGAAGCAGGCGCATCTCTTCCTCTTGGTGGGTGAGTGAGAGAGGGAAAGAAGAATGAATAAAGGTGGAGCTGGAGCAGGAGGGTAATAGGAAGTGGAATTGGTGGTAGTTCTGGAAGTGGGCCCACTGCAGCGGCTGCCGCTGAAGCAAAATACTGTCGCAGAGAGTAGAAGGTGACTTGCCAACATTGTTGACAATTTCGGCCACCTTGTCAATGTTGCTAGGGTATGTTCAATTACATACTGAATTTTTGTAGCTTGTGAGTATATCAAAGTCACCTTTGGATCGTATTCTTATGATTATACTCTGCTCTTGGTAGCTATCTTTCTTATATTGCTCAGATTGGCGTTTTGGCTGCATGTTCACGTGGAAGCACCAAAACAAATGTAAATGAACATCAATTAGCTAATGACATTCACTCAATCTGAAACTTATTTTCATGTCAAAGAGAATGTTTCTTTCTTTTTCAATCCAATGGATGAATTTTTTAAATTTTGAGTCCTATTTAGACATCACAATATGGTCTAGGGCTGGACAGTTTTAGATTTGAACGTCATAATTTGGAGCCTACACATGTAGTTGTGTCATTTGCAAAATGAAATCATATATATCTTGAAGAAATGTAGGATAACTTCGACCTTTCAACTGCATATATTTTGACATATAGGACTTACAATTAGGGGTGTAAGCCAAATCGACTAAACCGATTGAATTGAACCGAATTGGAGGGAACCAAACCAAATCGAGAGGGTTGGTCTGGTTTTTGGTTTATGTAGTTAAAAAACCGAGGGGGCCGGTTCGATTCTTGATTTTTATGAAGGAAAACCGAGTTTGAATTGAACCAAACCGAGATGCGCAATACGATGCTGTTTTGCTTAACTCTCTTCTCTTCTTCTCTCGGTCGTTAACTCTCCCAAGTCCCAAAATCAGAAAATCCCTAACTCCCTCTCACTCTCCCGGAGTTCCTTCACTCTCGGTCTCGGTGGCTACTGGCTCATCTTCCTTCTCCATCGCTGGTGAGTTATGTTTTTCCCTATCTGTTTCTGTTGTATTTCTGTTTCTACTTTCTGCTTCTGTTTCTACTTTATGCTTCTGTTTGCTTGAGTTTGATAATGAAACTTGAGGATTCTTTCAAGGGAATGCGTGGCTTGGTTCATAGTCAGTAAGTTTGTAACTTGATGGGTAATGGCGGAGGGTGGTTCAATCTCAAAGATCTAGGTCCCTGTTGATTAAATAGTTAGCAGGCTGAAGAGGGAGCAATGTTATAGGATTGTTAACTAGGGTGGTTCAGATGTTTACTATTTTGTTGCTCATAGGGATGTGGTCCTGATTGTAGTTTGCCAAAAAGCTGTTGGGTCTTTCTGTGACCATAGCGAATGGTAAAATTTTGTTTAGTTGTTTGTCAACAACTCTATTATACCACTTACCAGTCGGAAAACAGAGCTTCAGGAAATCGTGGAACATTTTAATGTAGGCTTCTTTCCTACAACACAACTTATATTATCTTGTATCATTTGGAAAATTCTAAATTGAAATTCTTACCTTGTATTACTGGCTTGCATCATCAGTAAGTTCTTTACTGTATAAGCATGCATCTGACAAACTTATGTTATCAAATTGGTCTATATTATAAATTTAGTAAATTAAAGATCAATTTATTTAATTGTGTGATTGACAAAATTTCTTAAACTTGGGTTTTAATCATAGTGATTATTTTCCTGAAAATACTGCCTTTTCCATATATATGAAATGTTGGCATGCTTTTTTCACCAATCATTGTCTGGTTAATGTAGGAAAAAGAAACAGAAGTACAGTATTGCACTGGCAAGCTTTGTGTGCATTTTTTTGACTTGTAACTTGTAAGCATTAAATTAAGAGTTGTGGTATGCTTCTCATTTTCAAAGGCAAGTAAGAAGTGATAAATATAATTCCTTTCAAGAAATCTTGTCAAATATCGGCATTTCTCCTTGAAATTTGACAAACTAATACATCAACAGGTTTCTTATTTTCCTATTTCAGTCCTAGAGTTTAGTTACAAGGAAAAGAATAGCTTGGCTTTATTTTGTTAGGTAAATAAAAAGACTATGGCTGTGTTGTAAAGTAGCCTTTTCTTTGTCTTTCTGATGCAGGATCTTTGTACTTCAGCACTCTCTAAATGAGCATGTGTGCTGTTATTAACTCTTATGTCTAGGATTTGATGGAAATAAGGAAAAACATATAGGATGAGGGTTTAGCGTTTGTGAAGTTGGGGTAATTTATTTGACTGAGTAAATAGATCTGAATAGTGTTGGACCTCAGGAAAAAAAAAAATCAGATTAGACAAGAGGAGAAAGAAAGATGACCTAGGCTTTCATAGCTAGGCTTCTAACCAGCTCCTAAGGAAGGCATCACATGTCTCATGGCTAGGGGTTGTTCAGAGTTTTGAGAAGATTATGAGAGATTCCCTTTGTTCAAGAATGGCAGAAAAAGGAGAGATCATTTGGGTAGCTGGGGGCTTTGTTGCAGGCCTAAAAGAGAGAGGTCTGTCTGAGAATTCATACACACATAACTGCCTGGCTGCTTGAAATTTATGGCATTAATGTCTTCACTACTGTTTCTCGAACACTTGCATCAGGCAGTTCTGGTTCTCAAGATTAATTGGAGTCAAATACAAATCTCCTGAATTTCTGTGTGATTATATTTATTTCAAAATCAATATATATTTCATATTGATAAATATGATATTATTAAGCATATTGGGGTTGAATCAATTGTAGGTTGTGCTGGTGATGTTCTGGATGAGGATCCAGTGGGCAGGTTGAAGGTTTTTGTTTATGAACTTCCAAGCAAATATAATAAGAAAATTCTGCAAAACTGGAAAAAAACCCATATATATGACTTGTGCTAGGTTAGCTTCAGTTTCTGGCTTTCTTGTTCAAAACTGGAAAAATGACTTATGCAGCTTTTATGGCAAAACTGACCAAACCGACTGAACCGGACCAAACCAAACCAGACCGGTTCGGTTCGGTTTTACTCTCAAAATTTTGAAAAACCAAACCGAACCGAACCAAGGTGATCTGGTCAGTTCGATGTCAGTTTGGGGTGTAAACTGGACCGATTTGGACCTATACCCCTACTTACGATTGATTGGCAACATGGTTACATCATATACCATCAATTTTGGTAAAAGATTGACTTGTAACGCCTTGGAGTTTGACCCTAAGAACATGCACTAATTTTTATTCGATCTGAATCATATCATCTGCTTGACGCCGCTTGCAAACCACTTGAAAAACCTTCTATCTTGTAATTGCAGCTTCCGAGTCTATGATCTGAACATTTGCAGTTTCCTGCTGATTGAAGAGTGGAGAGACAGATTGATAGCAGTAGCACGATGCCTGTACCAGTAGAATTGAGGATACATTGATGATGAACCACTGGAGTGGATTGATGAGGATCAACAACAAAAGTAATTCATTGGCAAGTATCCCTGAGACATGGCATATCACCCTCAAAATAGGAGACCGCGTATTGTTTTGTGGTCGGAGTTTTAATTCAGTCATTGCAATGGCATAGGTGAATATTGATATGAAGAAGAAGAACATAATTGTGGTATGTTCGTGGAATGGATCGGTGTTCAAGGCTCGATACTTGACTCCAACTAGAGCCACTTGCAACATGCTGAGATATCCATAACTGGTGTCATAGTCAAAGCCATTGTCATCCATGGTATCAAGTGTAGGACCGGGTTTCTGTGAACTGTGAACATGTGAGAGAATTTATAAAACATGAAAATATAGCACATAAGACGATTTTTTTTTGTGGTCTAGAAATAATAGCAACCAGCGAAACTGCAAATGATAAATTGGAAAAAACAAATTTTGGCACTTTCCAAACACCAATTGCTTCACTGCTTTGGCACTTTTTGCTGAACTGCTTTCAGTTTGACTCGTATGTGCTGATCCTCTGTACTACAAAATATACTCTATTCTTTCTGTTGGGAAAGGATGCAAAAATTGAAAACCCTTCCTCCTTAAAAGAACCTTTTAACCTCTTTTTATTTTTCTTTGCATCTCTCTCTCCTCCAATCTCCCTTCTATTTTAAAATCTTACATGTAGCTCCCTTCTATTTTGAAAACACAGTACACATAAATTCAAACACTAACAGAACTACTTACCTTCGCACCTGCTCTGTTACTTTTGGCTGGATTGGAAACGTTTCACAAATCCCAAGTTTCAGAAACCGAGAAATCCCATGTTTCAGAAACCGAGAGATTTCACAAACCAACAACCTGAATAAGCTAAACAGACCAATAAATATGTACCAAGAGCAGAAACTGAAATTAAGGTTCCAGGGCTCGAGAAATTTATAGGCGCCCCGGGGGGGGGTAGGGCCATGCTACGTCCAAAATGACATTTCGGAAAGTGACAGGGGCTGACTCGACCACGCACTTTAATATTGATAAACAATATTTATATAATTTTGTTTTTAGCTATTGTACACATTTAATCCCATTTAGTACTTAGGAAACTAAGCAAAGAAGATTATTTAATATTATTTCTATCACCCATTTGCACCCCATTTATAAAACAAGGTGTCAAGTCTGACAATCAGGGCTTCCTTCCCCATTTAATATTATACTTCTTTTCTAGAACAATAAAATCATGAATCTAATGAAGCCTGGAAAGGTGATATTAGAATCAAACTGGAAAGTGGTATTCTTGTACCACAAATTCACACCAAAGAAAGAAGAAAATGCATTCTAATGTGTCGCATTAATAAACATTCAAAGTGAAACAAAACAAAAGAAGAAAGAATCACTCTCTAAATTATAGTTTCAATACTAACTATTCTCAAAATACTTGTAAGTATTTTACATCAAGATGCTACCAAAGAAATACAGTTTAATATATCATATAAATTAGAAAAATTGTATACTAAGATATGGGCTGTAACTGGGCCTAATAGAATGGGCTCTAATCAGGCTTAAATGAAATTGTATACTAAGATTATTAATTTTTTTTTTTTGAGCTTTTGCTAAGATTATTACTTGATAAGTTTCATGCCGTTGTGTTTATTCACACTCTAACTCGTTAGAATCCCTATTTATGATTGTAGTCATAGATCTAGAGAAGTGAGAAAAATATAAATTGTATAAAGAAAGTTTAAGTAAATTCAATTAGATCCATTTACTATAAAGTATACAAAAAGTGAAACAATGTAAGAATAATTAATGTGTAAATTGTGTTATAAGTAGCCATGTATACATAACTCATCTGCTTAAGGTCACAAATTGAGATTGTCATACTAATTGAGCACCATTGAAAAGTTCTAGGGAAATTAAAAAAAAATCAAAATCAAAATCAAAAGAAAATGAAAATGAAAATGAAAAATGCCCACCTTATTATGAATTTTTCTAGATGCATTATATATCTACCATTGAAAAGTAAATGAAACATAGATGAAATGGAAACAATTAAAGATGCATCTCCACAAGTATAAATGACTCTTATAATTCCTATACCCCATCTTAAAATTCTAACTCTATATATATCTTAAAAAAATGCATTACCCATATCCATATCCAAAAAGAAAAGAAAAAAGAGATGCAGCATATTAAGTTGAGTATAAATGTTGTTATAGTTTAGATAGTGCCATTTGTCTAATAATTCATCCTTGTAAATCTTTCGCCTAACTATTATCTAGGTGCCATTTAGAAGTAAAAAACACAAATTTTAATATAGCTATGATTTTATGGCCAAAAATTGGTCACAAGGCTCTCATCGTAAGAAGAGGGTCTTGTGTTCGACACTTCTCATTGACAAAATGAGGGTTTCAAATCACTCCATCACCCAAAGATACAATTGTGAGTGCTTTGACAGCGAGACCCTTAGAGCAGGGATGACTCGTCCCAAGTTTCGTAAGTTTAACTTCATCAAAGGTTATAGTTGAACCTTGCTTCTTGGGTTACAAAAAAAAAGTAGCTATACTTTTTTTTAAAATAAAAATTCTTTGATTCCTCAAAACAAGAAGACAACGATGGAAAATGCAAAATAAACTGGTATTCTTCAATTCCTTCATGATAAAATTATGAAGAGTTATAAATCTATAATTTTTTTCTCTCTTTGATATGGTTTATATATATAGATTGGGCAATTCTTAAAGATGTTTTCTATAATAGATTTTCTCTCTTCAATTCCCTAAGTCTTCAATTCCAAAAGATGCATCTCCACAAGTATAAATGACTCTTATAATTCCTATACCCCATCTAAAAATTCTAACTTATATATCTAAAAAAAGATGCATTATCCATATCCAAAAAGAAAAGAAAAAAGAAATGCAGCTTATTAAGTTGAGTATAAATGTTGTTATAGTTGAGATAATACCATTTGTCTAATAATCCATCTTTGTAAATGAGGGTTTCAAAGCGCTACCACAAAAAGATATAGTTGTGGGTGCTTCGATAGCGAGACCCCTAGAGCAGGGATGACTCGCTCCAAGTTTGGTAAGTCTAACTCCATCCAAAGGTTAGAGTTGAGCCCTGATTTAAAAAAAAAGAAAAAAGTAGCTATGTTTTTTTTAAAAGTAAAAAATTCTTTGATTCCTCAAACCAAGAAGGCGATGATGGAACATGGAAAATAAACTGGTATTCTTCAATTCCTTAATGATAAAATTTTGAAAGAGTTATAAATCTGTAATTTTTTTTTCTCTTTGATATCGTTTATATATATAGATTGGGTAATTCTTAAAGATGCTTTCTATAATAGATTTTGTTCTCGATTCAATCCATCTTTTTCTAAATCTCATAAGAAAAAAAGAGAAAAGATCAGATAAAATCACATAGAAATATTTTTTTCATGATTTCCCTTCAACAATTAAAGTTCTTTTTATCTATTCTAAATCTCACGGGCAATATAAAAAGTAAAGAAGAAGGTAATCTTTTTTGTGATTACGAGATGCTAAATATTTTTTGCTTCTTTTCTTTTACTGGAGGCTACAAAACATGGGTAGGATGTCTCTTAGAATTTTATCCTATCTAATCTCTCAATGATTGAGTATTGGGTACTCTCACAAAAAACTTAGGGTGTATTTGTAAAGTGTATTTGAAATACTAATTTTGAATTACTTTGTTTGTGTAATTTTTTAAGGTATTTTTAAAATTCAAGTGTATTTTTATAGTGACTTTCAAAATCTCAATATAGTGTATTTCAAATTCACTCAAAATAGAGTATATTTCAAATTCATATTTTTCATGTGCTGTTGATCAAACTTTATTTTTTCCTATTCGAACTTGATTTTCGCCATTATAAGCCAAACCAGTGCTCCAAATTACACAAATACCCCTCAATTCTATATTTAATGTTGTGATTAATATTATTATACAGCTATATAGTCCTAAAAAATCCATTAAGTTCCACAACAGACAACTGATTCTACCTATCATGGGTTCCATGAGCAGATCAAAGACAACCTAAAACATTCATCTACATAATCAAAGCCAACAAATCAAAGAACAAGAAAAAACAAGAAAGTACATTTAAAACACAAAGCTTTCCTCTATCAAATAAAAGCCAAAAGGACTAAAAAGTAGATCTGGCCAAGAACATGAAATAGAATTACCAACCTTATATAGCCGAGAAGCACAGAATTCAGAGAGGCAAATATGACACAGTCAAAGACATATTTCCCAGAATTGTGCTTCTTGTTTGACAAGCTCATATCTTTCTCTGTGATATCAGAATTCATCCTCAAGTACTTGGTTTTGGTCCCCAGTGGAATCTCAAAGACCCCATTTCCTCTCCCATTACCAGTTTCTTGCCCACCCACCAACCCTATTGTGATTTGAAGAAGCCTTGTAATGTCTATCAATAGTTTTGATTATTGTTGTTAAATTACTTTTTTTTTTGTTTTATAATAAAGTATATTCAAACAAGGTATTTTATAAATACATGTATTTGAAATATTGCATTTCAATTACATGTATTTGAAATACACAATAATTTATCAAATACCCTCTCCAAACACAACCTTACACATACCATTTATGTATTTATGTTAGATAAATTTTCCTCTTCAAGGTAAATTGAAAAAAGTTACCTCATAGGTTATCCAAATTCATTCCTAACATATTCAAAATAATGTTTTTGAGGAAAGTAATAGCAATGTCATTCACTTTCGAATGAGGTAGCATAGTACGTTCTTTATGCTCTATATATACAGTTAATTATATATATAGTTTCAATAGTACGGTAATATGTCTGTCAACAAGTGGCAAATTTTCCTTATATTTTATCCATACATATAGAACTATGAATATCGAAAATACGTTTCTTCTTTTTTATTTTTTCGGAGAGAAAATAAAAACATTTTAAAAACTTCTTAAACATCTTTCTGTTTTTCAGGGTTTAACATTTCAAACAATAGTTTCTAAAAATGGGAAGAGGAAAAACTCCGAAACAAAAGACTTTTGCTTTTATATTTTTNATTAATCATACTACACATAATTATAAAATAATGTTTACACCTATATCATTATTTCTTGAAAAAGGAGTAAATGATACTCCTTTAATATTTACTCCTTTCACTTGGTATTATTACTACAGTAATCAAATTAAGAACTTTCATTAATTTGATTACCAAAGAAATGAACATAAACTTTTCAATCAAGGTGAAGAATAATGTATCAGCTATCTCTCGGACATCATGGATGGATAATAAATAAAAATTATTTTGAGAAAGTCCAAAATGTGAGAAGAAGAAAAATTGAAAATGGTTGACAGGCGTTGGCAGAAATAATTAACATACTTATCTAATCTTGATTATATACAATCATTTTGCAAAAATAAGAATTTAAGTTTTTTAAAAATAAGAGTTAAACTCCTTTTTAGTCCCTGAAAAATTCAGCGATTGACAAGTTAGTCCCCCAAAAATGTTCGCTGACAATTTCGTCCTCAAATTATGGTTCCGTACGACAAATTAGTCCTCGAATTATGTTCATTGACAATTTAGTCCTCAAATTATGGTTTCATACGACAAATTAGTCATCGAATTAGTCCTCAACTGAGGACTAATTTGTTGTACGAAACCATAATTCGAGGACGAAATTGTCAGCGAATATTTTTCGAGGACTAATTTGTCGTATGGAACCATAATTTGAGGACGAAATTGTCAGTGAACATTTTTTAGGGACTAACTTGTCAATCATTGAATTTTTCAGGGACCAAAAAGGGGTTTTACTCTAAAAATAAAGACATCAATTCAAGGCAGCATTTTGTAAGGCACATTGGATGGTTGAGCCGATAGAGAAAATTAAATATTGTTATTGTCTTCCCCATCAACGTTTCACCTAACAATGGTTTTTGATCATAATCCATTATTTGATTCCTTGCTTCTAACTTAGACTGAACTTATTATATAGAGATCATGACAACCACAATAAAGTAGACACAACTTGTGAGAAGGATCAAGCACATGAAATGGTCTAAGTCAGTTTAAATAATAATAATGGGTAGAGTTACTGAAAATGACATAAAAAAAAAATTGCTTAGCAATCCATGTGTTGACTCTAATGTAAAAAATATTAACTGATTAATTTCTTATTCTTAATTGGTTTTACAGGTAAATCACAATCTAGAGGGCTTATTGTTAAATCAAAAAGCTGTCACAAGTATAAGGAATGACCAATTTCAAGCTGATATATTTCACAAAGTGAACTTTCTTAATCTAAAAAGCTTACATGATGAACCACCAACTTTTCCATATAGCTTCTTTGAAAGATTTCCCAACCTCTCTAAACTTGCTATGTCTCATAGTTCCTTTGAGGAAATATTCTCATGTCAAGAACCACTTTTTGATCATGTGAGAAAGATTCCACCAATAAAGGAATTATGGCTTGTTTATCTGGACCAGCTAAAGAAGATAAAAAATGGAAATTCTCAACTTGAGTTTATTCTCCAGAATCTAGAAAAGCTGAATGTTGAATGTTGTTCTAGCTTGATAGAGTATCACAAGAAATACTAATTACTTTTAATTTTCCTGTGCTTTTGGATGACTTGGATAAATGATAAATACTGATAATTGACAAATGACTTCAAAATTTAAGTTTTCTTTTAATTTTGTAATCCATAATGAAGCAACAATTACCAATTAAGTAATGTGTTTGGGGATTAATGGTACTTATTAATAAGATGATTATGGTGACATATAATTGAAGAAACAAGTACTGTTGCGCTGAAGTCTAAGCATTGTCGTCAAGGTGAAAAGCTATAGAGGAGTTCCAAAACCTTATGCTGGTCCTTCCTAATGATTGACTTTTAGTTTTAGTGTTTGAATTGATCAGTCCAACTATTTGGATCTTTTAAGAATAAAATTAGGTTGTCAAGATATAACAGTGGTCCGGATCTAATTCTTTCGCTCTTGCAAGCATTAGCATTGGATGTTGGAAACATTGTGATTACTGTTTTTATTTTTAAAATGATAAATTTTATCATTTACAATACCTTTTCATAATGATATAATAAACTTGAAAGTTAAAATGACAAAAAAAGAAAGAAAAGAAAAAAGAGAATTATTAATCACAATACCATATTAAATGAAGTGGATAACTTTATAGTATATACACAGCAAGAGAAGTGAGAAACGAAAAGTGATTACTTTATTAGATCGAAGACTTGGAAGCTGCAATTCCAAGATAGAAGCTTTTCCAAGCGGAGTCAAGCAGATGATATGATTCAGATCGAATAAAAATCTGACAATACTGTGTGTGCTTTTCTTCATGTTTTTGTATGATCTTATTACGTAAACTGAAATAAATCTCTTTGTGTAAAGGGTATCTCTCAATTTGGTTTAAAGGGTTTGTATATTTTCTTTATGCAATAACAAAGCTTAAAGGGTAAGTAATCATGTCCAAAAATATAGCAATCAATTCTTTCTAGACTGTAATTAAAAATATAGCAATCAATTCTTTCTGGACTGTAATTTATTTGTAAAAAAAAATTCATCTCAAAATAAGAAAAAAAAAAAACAAAGATGGAAGAAATTTAATTTTTTCTGTTATAGTGTAAGGTATTTTTAATTTACCACTAGTTTATTGCCCCGCGCGATGCGCGGCGGAGCGGGGGGGCAACACAAAATGTAGCTCGTGAACACTTTTTACTTACACGATTTTTTATAATATGATAATGTGATATCACATCGGTGAAATAATATCTAGTACTTGATTTGAACTACTATTGACATAATTCTCTGCTAAGGGATCACCACTTCCCTGTGTACCTAAAATTATATTACAGGATCAGTAAATAAATATATAAGTATACATTTATTCTGTAGAAGTATCTTTAGAATTTGCAGGATTTAAGATTTATAACATACATCTTCAGTTGATCTTACAAGGCATTGGATAAGCACGTTATTTCGCTATATAACAACCGAGCGTTTCTACCAAAAAAAAAACCAACCAAGCGTTTGGGGTACAATATGGTTACTTTACCAAAGCGTTTAAGAAAAAATAGAGAAGAACTAGTCACCCCAACGCTGTGAATTAAGTCCCCAGTCCATAGCTCTCGTTCCCTCTGAGACTTGGGTGCTACCGGCAATCCTTATCGCCGGCAGTTCCAGATTCTCCGACGATCCTCAACTACTCCGTCGTTCTCAGGTACGTTTTCCGGCGACGCTTTTTTTTGTTTTGTTTTGTTTTGTTTTCAGTTCATCTTCATTCATTATTGTCAAACGGGGAGAACCAAATCCGGTGGGGGCTGCCGGCACTGCGCACTTTCCGGAAAATCCTCCACTGTGTACTGGTCCCTGTCCTTCTCGGATTGCTGGGCCTTTTTGTTTATATGCATTATCTCGTGCTTTGTTCCCATTTTGGTCTTTGTGACTTACTGATTTATCATTGAATAATCATCGAACAATTACTAGTTATCTGTATAAGTTTGTATATTTCTTGAAATGTGTAATGGAAAAGGAAAAGCTTCTATCTTTGTTCTCTATGCTTCAATCTTAGAAGCAGGCGCATCTCTTCCTCTTGGTGGGTGAGTGAGAGAGGGAAAGAAGAATGAATAAAGGTGGAGCTGGAGCAGGAGGGTAATAGGAAGTGGAATTGGTGGTAGTTCTGGAAGTGGGCCCACTGCAGCGGCTGCCGCTGAAGCAAAATACTGTCGCAGAGAGTAGAAGGTGACTTGCCAACATTGTTGACAATTTCGGCCACCTTGTCAATGTTGCTAGGGTATGTTCAATTACATACTGAATTTTTGTAGCTTGTGAGTATATCAAAGTCACCTTTGGATCGTATTCTTATGATTATACTCTGCTCTTGGTAGCTATCTTTCTTATATTGCTCAGATTGGCGTTTTGGCTGCATGTTCACGTGGAAGCACCAAAACAAATGTAAATGAACATCAATTAGCTAATGACATTCACTCAATCTGAAACTTATTTTCATGTCAAAGAGAATGTTTCTTTCTTTTTCAATCCAATGGATGAATTTTTTAAATTTTGAGTCCTATTTAGACATCACAATATGGTCTAGGGCTGGACAGTTTTAGATTTGAACGTCATAATTTGGAGCCTACACATGTAGTTGTGTCATTTGCAAAATGAAATCATATATATCTTGAAGAAATGTAGGATAACTTCGACCTTTCAACTGCATGTATTTTGACATATAGGACTTACAATTAGGGGTGTAAGCCAAATCGACTAAACCGATTGAATTGAACCGAATTGGAGGGAACCAAACCAAATCGAGAGGGTCGGTCCGGTTTTTGGTTTATGTAGTTAAAAAACCGAGGGGGCCGGTTTGATTCTCGATTTTTATGAAGGAAAACCGAGTTTGAATCGAACCAAACCGAGATGCGCAATACGACGCTGTTTTGCTTAACTCTCTTCTCTTCTTCTCTCGGTCGTTAACTCTCCCAAGTCCCAAAATCAGAAAATCCCTAACTCCCTCTCACTCTCCCGGAGTTCCTTCACTCTCGGTCTTGGTGGCTACTGGCTCATCTTCCTTCTCCATCGCTGGTGAGTTATGCTTCTCCCTATCTGTTTCTGTTGTATTTCTGTTTCTACTTTCTGCTTCTGTTTCTACGTTATGCTTCTGTTTGCTTGAGTTTGATAATGAAACTTGAGGATTCTTTCAAGGGAATGCGTGGCTTGGTTCATAGTCAGTAAGTTTGTAACTTGATGGGTAATGGCGGAGGGTGGTTCAATCTCAAAGATCTAGGTCCCTGTTGATTAAATAGTTAGCAGGCTGAAGAGGGAGCAATGTTATAGGATTGTTAACTAGGGTGGTTCAGATGTTTACTATTTTGTTGCTCATAGGGATGTGGTCCTGATTGTAGTTTGCCAAAAAAGCTGTTGGGTCTTTCTGTGACCTTAGCGAATGGTAAAATTTTGTTTAGTTGTTTGTCAACAACTCTATTTTATAGTTTCTGTTCTAATTTAATGTAAGGGGTTGTCATTTTCCTATTTCAAACTTAGTGTATATTCTAGTCAATCTTCATTTGAATTCTTATTGTTTTCCCTGTGAAATGATTTTCGTTCTATTGGATCCTATGAATTTCTCTTCTCTTTGGTTTGGGTATTTAAATAAAAGTTGTTTTGAGCTTCTTTTTGTCTGGTTAATGTAGGAAAAAGAAACAGAAGTACAGTATTGCACAGGCAAGCTTTGTGTGCATTTTTTTGACTTGTAACTTGTAAGCATTAAATTAAGAGTTGTGGTATGCTTCTCATTTTCAAAGGCAAGTAAGAAGTGATAAATATAATTCCTTTCAAGAAATCTTGTCAAATATTGGCATTTCTCCTTGAAATTTGACAAACTAATACATCTACAGGTTTCTTATTTTCCTATTTCAGTCCTAGAGTTTAGTTACAAGGAAAAGAATAGCTTGGCTTTATTTTGTTAGGTAAATAAAAAGACTATGGCTGTGTTGTAAAGTAGCCTTTTCTTTGTCTTTCTGATGCAGGATCTTTGTACTTCAGCACTCTCTAAATGAGCATGTGTGCTGTTATTAACTCTTATGTCTAGGATTTGATGGAAATAAGGAAAAACATATAGGATGAGGGTTTAGCGTTTGTGAAGTTGGGGTAATTTATTTGACTGAGTAAATGGATCTGAATAGTGTTGGACCTCAGGAAAAAAAAAATCAGATTAGACAAGAGGAGAAAGAAAGATGACCTAGGCTTTCATAGCTAGGCTTCTAACCAGCATCACTCCTAAGGAAGGCATCACATGTCTCATGGCTAGGGGTTGTTCAGAGTTTTGAGAAGATTATGATTCCCTTTGTTCAAGAATGGCAGAAAAAGGAGAGATCATTTGGGTAGCTGGGGGCTTTGTTGCAGGCCTAAAAGAGAGAGGTCTGTCTGAGAATTCATACACACATAACTGCCTGGCTGCTTGAAATTTATGGCATTAATGTCTTCACTACTGTTTCTCGAACACTTGCATCAAGCAGTTCTGGTTCTCAAGATTAATTGGAGTCAAATACAAATCTCCTGAATTTCTGTGTGATTATATTTATTTCAAAATCAATATATATTTCATATTGATAAATATGATATTATTAAGCATGTTGGGGTTGAATCAATTGTAGGTTGTGCTGGTGATGTTCTGGATGAGGATCCAGTGGGCAGGTTGAAGGTTTTTGTTTATGAACTTCCAAGCAAATATAATAAGAAAATTCTGAAAAACTGGAAAAAAACCCATATATATGACTTGTGCTAGGTTAGCTTCAGTTTCTGGCTTTCTTGTTCAAAACTGGAAAAATGACTTATGCAGCTTTTATGGCAAAACTGACCAAACCGACTGAACCGGACCAAACCAGACCGGTTCGGTTCGGTTTTACTCTCAAAATTTTGAAAAACCACACCGAACCGAACCAAGGTGATCTGGTCAGTTCGATGTCAGTTTGGGGTGTAAACTGGACCGATTTGGACCTATACCCCTACTTACAATTGATTGGCAACATGGTTACATCATATACCATCAATTTTGGTAAAAGATTGACTTGTAACGCCTTGGAGTTTGACCCTAAAAACATGCACTAATTTTTATTCGATCTGAATCATATCATCTGCTTGACGCCGCTTGCAAACCACTTGAAAAACCTTCTATCTTGTAATTGCAGCTTCCGAGTCTATGATCTGAACATTTGCAGTTTCCTGCTGATTGAAGAGTGGAGAGACATATTGATAGCAGCAGCACGATGCCTGTACCAGTAGAATTGAGGATACATTGATGATGAACCACTGGAGTGGATTGATGAGGATCAACAACAAAAGTAATTCATTGGCAAGTATCCCTGAGACATGGCATATCACCCTCAAAATAGGAGACCGCGTATTGTTTTGTGGTCGGAGTTTTAATTCAGTCATTGCAATGGCATAGGTGAATATTGATATGAAGAACAACAACATGATTGTGGTATGTTCGTGGAATGGATCGATGTTCAAGGCTCGATACTTGACTCCAACTAGAGCCACTTGCAACATGCTGAGATATCCATAACTGGTGTCATAGTCAAAGCCATTGTCATCCATGGTATCAAGTGTAGGACCGGGTTTCTGTGAACTGTGAACATGTGAGAGAATTTATAAAACATGAAAATATAGCACATAAGACGATTTCTTTTTGTGGTCTAGAAATAATAGCAACCAGCGAAGAAGAATTTTGAAGGTATGTGACCCTAGATCAAATTCTCAAACGTCCATCGTAAAGATACCATAAAAGATGAGAGAAAAAGAGAAAGATAAGAAAGAAAGGAAAAAACAAAACAAAGTAATACTGTAATAGAGAGAAAAGAGACCAATAAGCTAAAAAGATCAATAAATGTGTACCTCGAGCAGATCCTGGAATTACTTAGGAGGTTGTGAGGGATATTTATAGTGGCTGCACACTGATCTGGTGCGAGCGACATTAAAATAAAAAGTATAATATTTGCTGGTCCTTGCAGGTTGTTTGTTGACTTTGCAATGTTTCTCTTCGTGTGGCATGGGATATTGCATAATTTGTATCCATCTTAACTTAGTCTTCAAAACTCGAATCTATCCTTTTCACTTGTCCAGGTTAATACGATGTCACACGACCTTCGAGATCTCCCCAACCTCCAACTCAAACATCGTTAAGTTTTGTAATTGATTTTATCTCCTTTTCTTGTTTGATTCTCATTATATTAAGTGAATTGTTTAATTTGACTTAGACAAAATAAATTATTGAAAATGTCATTATAAATTCTTATATTTAGAATGAATGAATGAATGTTGTCTTTAATCAATTTAACTATTAAGAGTTTCTACATAGTCTCCATTGTCATATTAGGTGCCATTATGCTAGATTTAAGAATATAAAATATTTTATTAGTTTAATACATAACTTAAGAGATACACTTAAAGAAAAAGTTATAGTTCAATGACACGTATTCTCAATCATAAACTGATCTCCTCATCTCTTTTCTCAATTCAAATATCTTCAATTACAATTACAATCTCTATTTATCTATAATATAAATCCCCACGTACAAGTAATATTATTGTCGTGACAAGTGATAATATGCATGGGCTTAGGAAATAGGAATCCCCACGTGAGCAAGCCTATAATTTGTTAGCACTTTTGGACAATCTTCCAATGAAAACAGAAAAATTGTGCGAAATGACTTAATGAACTGCATAAGTTTCCCCTTGCATTTTGGCATGGGATAAGTCAAAGGCTCATTATATATATATTTTTTTTATTTTAACGTTGCTTTCAAGGGATATAGGTTATATTAGAATCAAACTCATCAGATTTCGAAAACTGGAAAGTGGTATTCTTCTACCACAAATTCACACCAAAGAAAGAAGAAAATGCATTCTAATGTGTCACATTAATAAAAGCATAGTATGAGAAGATTATATAGTTAGGGACATTCAAAGTGAAACAAAACAAAAAAAGAAAGAATCACTCTCTAAATTATAGTTTCAATATATAGTAACTATTCTCAAAATACTTGTAAGTATTTTACATCAAGATGCTACCAAAGAAATACAGTTTAATATATCATATAAATTAGAAAAATTGTATACTAAGATATGGGCTGTAACTGGGCCTAATAGGATGGGCTCTAATCAGGCTTAAATAAAATTGTATACTAAGATTATTAATTTTTTTTGGGCCTTTTCAATCCTCCACTGTCCACTGTATACTGGTCCCTGTCCTTCTCGGATTGCTGGGCCTTTTTGTTTAAATGCATTATCTCGTGCTTTGTTCCGATTTTGGTCTCTGTGACTTACTGATTTATCATTGAATAATCATCGAACAATTACTAGTTATCTGTATAAGTTTGTATATTTCTTGGAATGTGTAATGGAAAAGGAAAAGCTTCTATCTTTGTTCTCTATGTAGAAGCAGGCGCATCTCTTCCTCTTGGTGGGTGAGTGAGAGAGTGAAAGAAGAATGAATAAAGGTGGAGCTGGAGCAGGAGGGCTAATAGGAAATGGAATTGGTGGTAGTTCTGGAAGTGGGCCCACTGCAGAGGCTGCCGCTGAAGCAAAAGACTGTCACAGAGAGTAGAAGGTGACTTGCCAACATTGTTGACAATTTCAGCCACCTAGTCAATGTTGCTAGGGTATGTTCAATTACATACTGAATTTTTGTAGCTTGTGAGTATATCAAAGTCACCTTTGGATCGTATTCTTATGGTTATACTCTGCTCTTGGTAGCTATCTTTCTTATATTGCTCAGATTGGCGTTTTAGCTGCATGTTCACATGGAAGCACCAAAACAAATGTAAATGATGACATCAATTAGCTAACTTTACTCTTATCATAATTCTATTGTAATATATTTTTGGCTGAAATCCCATTATACACTTCAAATTAAAAAAGATCAAATTCCTATTTTACAATTCACATCATATTGATAGAGTTGAATGTGGGACTAAATTTTTTTGGAAATACATTAGTTCCACCATATTTTTAAAGTAGTATTTAAATGTATATAAGGTTTTGAGATGAATCTCACACCCGTGTGAGTGTTAATTCTCACCATGCACTGGCAAAAGTTTTTTAATGTTGCTCAACAAAAGAATTTGTCAACTTAATAATGTTTTGAGTGTGATTTTCTTATAATAAGAATGCTTTGAATCTTCTTATCACATAAAATACTTTATGAAACATATGAGGACAAAATTCATCGTTACATACAATGAAGATAAGCTTGAAATAAGGTAATATATTCTTTTATAATTTAGTATTTTTCTATGATACGTTATAGGCAATCTATTTTATTTCTTCTCTGATACAATAGATTTTTCTTTTCCTTTTTTTTTTATTTGATTAATAATGTAGAACATAAACAAAATCAATATGTGATTCTCACCAAGAGTAGTTATTAATTCATAGACATTATAATGATTTGCTAAAAAGAATTGAATTTGTCAAGTGGGGGTACTGACTGCAATCTTTTTATACAAAAGTTAAGACAAAAAAGTGGTGAACACAGGAAGAGGAAGTCAGGTAGGTGGGCATAAATGAAGGAATGAATTAACAAGTTGACTTTTTGCTCTTTAAGGCTAGCAGCAGCTTCCTCTCCAATTCTCTATGTTTTTAGTTGTCTCAAATTTCCTTTCGTGCAGGTGGATTTATTCGTCTATAGGGAACCTGAAGAGACCATGCAACAAGAGGAAGACGAAGCTCCTCCTGTGCAAGATTATGCCATTGCGGACTTCAATGCCGGTGGTATTGGTGTGCTGATGGCCAGTGGCCTGCTGCAATTGATCAACCCTGGACTGATTCAGTTCCACAACCAATTCCAGCAGTTCCTGGTGTCGGCTGGACTCCAGAAGCTGGTAAGGAATTATTTGCGTAATTTTTTTTCGCATGTAGTTTGATCTTGAGTTGCAGAATTATTTTGTTATTGACAGTGGTATGCTCCAAAGAATTTTATATTTGTCCAGATTCGGTTATTTGCATTTTTGTTAATGGTTATTGACTTTTCTACAATGTTGCATTTGATATTTTAGCTCAAAAGAGATTTCTTTGAGTTCACGTAATAAGATCATACAAAAACATAAAGAATAATAGAGTATACATAAGATATCTAAAAAAAATATAGAGAATAATATAGAATAAACATAAGATGCCTGAACAAAAGCACACACAGCATTGCAAAATTTTTATTCGATCTGAATCACATCATCTGCTTGACTCCGCTTGCAAACCACTTGGAAAACCTTCTATCCTTTAACTGCAGCTTCCAAGTCTATGATCTGAACATTTGCAGTTTCCTGCTCAACTTTTCTGCCAAAATTCCATATCCATCCGAAGATTATACCTAGAAGATTGAAGAGTGGAGAGACATATTGATAGCAGTAGCACGATGCCTGTACCAGTAGAATTGAGGATACATTGATGATGAACCACTTGAGTGGATTGATGAGGATCAACAACAAAAGTAACTCATTGGCAAGTATCCCTGAGACATGGCATATCACCCTCAAAATAGGAGACCGCGAATTGTTTTGTGGTCGGAGTTTTAATTCAGTCAATGCAATGGCATAGGTGAATATTGATATGAGGAACAACAACATGATTGTGCCATGTTCGTGGAACGGATCGGTGTTCGAGGCTCGATACTTGACTCCAATTAGAGCCACTAGCAACATGCTGAGATATCCATAACTGGTGTCATAGTCAAAGTCATTGTTATACATGGTATTATCAAGTGTAGGACCGGGTTTCTGTGAAGAGAGGATAAAATATAAATTAAGTGAATCAACGAAAGGGGAAAGAAAAAGATTTGGAAATACATACATGACTAGTTTAACAAATCGAGTAGCATAACGAAAATTGATAAATTACAATCAAAAAACTTTTAGCCTCTCTTTCTCTTTCGTTGCATCTCTCTCTCTTCCAGTCTCCCTTCTATTTTAAAATCTTACACTTAGCTCCCTTCTATTTTGAAAACACAGTACACATAAATTCAAACAGAAAAGAGATATGTGTGTAAAAGCAGTTAAATGTAAAGAAAGTTAAAATAGTTTACTCTTTTTCTCTCTTTAAAATTTTCAAAAATTATTAACATTCTTTAGTTTTAGCCCCCCAACCAAAAACTATTTTCAGTTAGCCCCTCAATTGAAATTGTCACCCTCCAAAAATTCTTTAGTTTAGCCCCAACCAAAAAATATTTTCAGTTAGGCCCAATTAAAATTGTCACCTTTCAAAAATTTAGTTTAGCCCCTCAAACAAGGGAGAGGAATGTTTAGTCCTCTCTTCTCTTTATATATATATATATATATATATATATCTTACAAACAAATCCTGAACAAATACATACATGACTAATTTAAAAAATTAACATGTGAGAGAATTTATAAAACATGAAAAGACGATTTCTTTTTGTGGTCTAGAAATAATAGCAATGAGCGAAAAATGAGAGAAAAAGGATTGGAAACGTCCATCGTAAAGCTACCATAAAAGATGAAAGAAAAAAAGAAAGATGAGAAAGAAAGGAAAAAATCAAAACAAAGTAATAGAGAGAAACGAGAAAATATTTTCAGTTAGCCCCCCAATTGAAATTGTCACCCTTCGCACCTGCTCTGATACTAAGTTTCAGAAACCGAGAGATTTCACAAACCAACAGCCTGAATAAGCTAAAAGGACCACCCAGAGCAGAAACTGAAATTAAGATACGAGTTTGTGATATGATGAATACGTGGCCTCGAGAATCGATATATTTATAGGGCCGGTTAGATGTGTGTGTGTGTATGGTGTGGGCAGGGGGCGAAACCGACAGATGGAGACAACAGAATAAAAAAAACATTTTGAAAGGAGTACTGATATTATTATGCCTTGACATTAAGTTCACTGATATTATTATACTACATGAGTATGAGGTCACTCAAGGAAAAAGAGGGAGATTGTATTCTATTTGCTTCTTAATTTGTTCTTATCATAACAACTAACAAGTATTAAGTATTAACTAAAAATAAGATTTTCAATCAACATTCTAGCAATACAAACAAGTTAATTAAAAAGAATTGGGCATAGCACGAAACAGCATCGTTTTCCAGCAATACAGACAAGCCACCCAGGCACGAAACAACGTCGTTCGATTTAATGAAGTGACCGGTCCCCAATAGGCGTTTTGCGCACTTTTTTTTTTTTTTTTTTTGAAATGGAGTCTTTTTTCACGAAACTCTGCGTTTCGAAACAGAAATTTTAAAAAAAGAAAATGAATTTTTTGCATTTCATGCTCAAGGTACACGTTTTGACGCCATCTCCGAAACGGATACGTGCCCAGATTTCAAGTTTCGTTGCTTCTAAGGAACCAACATAAATGGTTTTGTTTACCACTTTTGCGCAGCAAAAGACACAATAGTAGAAGATTAAGAGATCTCGAAATTTTAACTTCAAATTTTCATTCTGTTGAAAAATCTAATTTTTATTTACATAAAGAGAAACACAAACGCTATTATATTATATCATATTAATATAATTTTGAGTTTTATTGAATCTATATTATATCATATTAATTCTATATTATATCATATTATTATTTAGAAGTTTTTTTTTTATAAATTTGAAAAAATATTTATGAACATATATGATTGATCAATAATTAACAAACACAATTATTTATTGAAATTAGTCATTAACTAAACAGATACAACTAAATATATTTGATTTGCTATGCAATTAAGCTAGCTTCATGGGCTTGTGTGGCCCATATAATTAAAGTTATTCTATTACTTATTTTACTTTTTATAAAGCCTTAAATCTTCATTGTTTTAACTAATGTGGGACTTATTTTACAACCAAAGTTACAAACTATTTAACAGGAGGCGCCGTAGTGTTAACATTTATTACTTGGGACAAATGAGATAATTAGAGAAGTTTGAGATTTAAGTATGAGTGATCATGGCCAAAAAAAAAAGAAGTTTGAGTGATTAATTTTCCAATCAAATATTACAGTTGCACTAAAATCTAATAAACCACAAATACTGAGAAACAATTCCGGTTAGAGGTATTAAATAAAATATGAGACACTAAAATCTAATAAAGTAATCACTTTTTGTTTCTCACTTCTATTGCTGTGTATATATTATAAAGTTATCCACTTCATTTAATATGGTATTGTGATTAATAATTCTCTTTTTTCTTTTCTTTTTTGTTTTATGTCATTTTAACTTTCAAGTTTATTATATCATTATGAAAAGATATTGTAAATGATAAAATTTATCATTTTAAAAATAAAACAGTAAGCACAAAATTAGGACTTATTCAGAAGTTTTTTTTTTTTTTTGAAAGAAACTTTTTGTAGTAAAAATAATTTTCCAATATAACAAAAAAATTGTTTTTAAAAATCTGAAAATAAATTCATTAAAATCCTCTTAAGTCAACTAGTAACATTTTTTTAAATGATCAACCAATTATATTATGTTACTTATTGGTCGTTTTAACTTAGTTTTAATGTTTTTATGCTAAACCCATAAAATAATTCATATGTTTCTTTTCTTTTGGACTAATTAAAACTAAAGTTTATTCAGTGAAAAACTAATTTTTTTGGATAAACTGTCCACAATTAAATAATAATCAAGTTGTGGTTTCTATTCCTCATCAATAACGATAATTCATTTATGTTTAAGAAGGGAAAAATTCATCTCAAAATAAGAAAAAAAAGAACAAAGATGGAAGAAATTTAGATTTTTATGTTATAGTGTAACCTAATACCAATTAAAAATCTTTCTAAGGTGTTTTTAATTTACCATATTATAAGGCATTGGATAAGCACATTATTTCGCGGCTCTTTGACTAGATTAGGGTAGTTGGAAAACTTAAATACCAAAATAATGTAATTTGAAAGTAATTTACTAAAATAATGTAGTTTTTGAAAAATTAATTTTTTTTTCTGGATTGAGGGCCCCACTAGACACGTTGGGGCTCCGCGACGAGTCCTCAAAGGACACTCCACCAGCCCCACTGCGTGTCCCAACGTGTGCAATCCTCCATCAACTTCGAATAACAACACCTTTGTTCATGGAAGCAGCTTTGCCTTGTTAGCATTGTTGGTAGGAGCAGAACTCTTCCTTGCTTAATTAAACTCAGAGTCAGAGGCTCATTGTTTAAATTCATGTAGATTGAGACATATGTATTTGTGTAGCCCTTCCCCCTTCTGCTTCTTTACCTTTTTCTAATTTTTTGGGTTTAGATTTCGTGGATTAGTGATTTGTTTGGGAGGATGTGAATGCTTTGGAGATATCAGATACATCATTGTAGCATTTTGTAGCTGAATAAGAGACATTTCGTGATTTATGCTTTTCTATAATAATGGATCTTTAATTCACAAATCAGCGCTTCTTCTCACATTTTAATTAAACTTATATGTGGGGACGCGCTGTGGAGTTGGTGGAGTGTCAATTCGAGGACGCGCCACAGGCCCTGCAATTCAGAATTTTTTTATTTTTTTTATTTTTTAAAATTTACATTATTTTAATAAATTACTTTCAAACTCCATTGTTTTGTTATTTAAGTTTTCTAACTACTGGTCAAAGAACCTTATTTCGCGATATAACAACCGAGCGTTTGGGGTACAACATGGTTACTTTACCAAAGCGTTTAAGAAAAATCAGAAAAGAACCAGTCACTCCAATGCTGTGAAGTCGCCAATCCATTGCTCTCGTTCCCTCTGAGACTTGGGTGCTACCGGCAATCCTTATCGCCGGCGGTTCCAGATTCTCCGACGATCCTGNATAGAATGCCTGTTATTTTAATAAATTCCTTTCAAACTCCATTATTTTGTTATTTAAGTTTTCTAACTACTGGTCAAAGAACCTTATTTCGCGATATAACAACCGAGCGTTTGGGGTACAAGGTGGTTACTTTACCAAAGCGTTTAAGAAAAATCAGAAAAGAACCAGTCACTCCAATGCTGTGAAGTCGCCAATCCATTGCTCTCGTTCCCTCTGAGACTTGGGTGCTACCGGCAATCCTTATCGCCGGCGGTTCCAGATTCTCCGACGATCCTGAACTGCTCCGTCGTTCTCAGGTACGTTTTCCGGCGACACTTTTTTTTTAGTTTTTTTTTTTCGGTTCATTCATTATTGTCAAACTGGGAGAAACAAATCCGGTGGGGGCTGCCGGCACTGTGCACTTTCCGGCCAATCCTCCACTGTATACTGGTCCCTGTCCTTCTGGGATTGCTGGGCCTTTTTGTTTATATGCATTATCTCGTGCTTTGTTCCGATTTTTGTCTCTGTCACTTACTGATTTATCATTGAATAATCATCGAACAATTACTAGTTATCTGTATAAGTTTGTATATTTCTTGAAATGTGTAATGGAAAAGGGAAAGCTTCTATTGAGGACCACCAGGGTGTGAGGGCTCTGATGTGATGTGCAATGAGGATACTTTTGTCCTTTTCATGCACCTGCCACTATTGAGGACCACCAGGGTGTGAGGGCTGGGTTTAGGGGACAAATATAAAGATGACAGATTCACACTGTCAATTCCAACTTGCTTCTATGACTTGGTTTACTCAAGGCAATAAGAACATATGATACATGGTCCATCAGTAGCATGAGGTGTAAAATAAAAAATGGACCAATATGTCTTTATAATTTACCTGTATGATAGATTTCACTTGTGTAATGTTCCTTACATACAACCTTGCATTCTTGCAGGTAAATGATCTGCCGGATAGAAATTCACAAGAAGATTTTATGATGGAGATGCGTGCTGCCAGGATGGTAAGAATGGAGTTGTATTGATTCTGTGTAAGCATGCTTGCTACAAATGGGTGTGTTATTTTAGTAAATATAGATCAAAGTTTGAAGGGTTATTGCGGAGGAAAGTTCAACTTCCAGTTTCTGACCACCTTTGGAGTCTGGGTGCCAATGAAATATAAAGCCCCTTAATATTATAATGGAGATTTTTGTCATTGAAAACTAGTTATTCGTGTGGCATATTTTAATCAATGATTATGGATATAAGTAAATTATACGCGTTTCTTTTGTTCATACTGAATTGTTTTCTTGGAAGGTCATGATAGTATCAATCTCAATTGTATGATACAGGTTTTTATGGCGTGATTAATTTCAGAGAACTGTGCTAGCTTCTAGAGGTTATAAAGATAATTTTTTGTTCACCCATTTTTGTATACTGAACAATAGGTCCAGGGAGCTGATACTCTACTTAAGTTGGTGTCAGAGCTGAAGCAAACTGCAATATTTCTGGATTTGCGTCTCTTACTGACCATGTAGAACAAAGAATGGTTAAATTTAACCAATGGGAGAAAAAAATGACCGTATGTTAGCTAGAATTGGAGAGGAAACTGCTGCTAGCCTTAAAGAGCTTGAATCTCATTATTCTTCTTCTGCACAGAAGACTATTCAAGGCACAGCCGTGATTGAGAATCTACTAATGTTGACATTGGCATTCCTGCCAATAATAAGGGAAAGCATAGCATTGGTTGTCTCTTTTGGCTATTAGCAAGGATGGTACTTCAGATGAGGGGTACTATTTGTCCTGGGCTTAAGTCGGATGTGATGGTAAAATTTACTGCTTTTATGATTTTATAGAAGGGCTATTCTTTAATAACTATAGTTGATGTGATCTGTTGCTAGATGTCTATTCTGTGATTACCTCATTTACTATTCAGTATGAGTATGTTTCATTGCCACACAGTTCCCTCTCTTCAAGAGTCAGAATTGAATTTTGCCATTTTCTTGAAAGAAACTAGAATTTTTTGCAATTCTCCATGTTTTTAGTTGTCTCAAATTTGCTTTTGCACAGGTGGATTTATTCGTCTATAGAGAACCTGAAGAGACATGCAACAAGAGGAAGACGAAGCTCCTCCTGTGCAAGATTATGCCATTGCGGACTTCAATGCCGGTGGTATTGGTGTGCTGATGGCCAGTGGCCTGCTGCAATTGATTAACCCTGGACTGATTCAGTTCCACAACCAATTCCAGCAGTTCCTGATGTCGGCTGGACTCGAGAAGCTGGTAACGAATTATTTGCGTAATTTTTTTTCGCATGTAGTCTGATCTTTTGAGTTGCAGAATTATTTTGTTATTGACAGTGATATGCTCCAAAGAATTTTAGGGCCTGTTTGCTTTGGCTATTTCCTGTTTTCATTTTCAGTGAAGACAGAAAATGGGCTTGAAAATGCGTTTGGTTGAGTTTAATGAAAATGTTTTGCTGAAAACATTTTTTAAATTGGGCCCAAATTTGGAAACGAACAAAAAGTTGTTTTCAGTGTTTCCTTTTCAAATTTTTGAAAACATGAAATGAAAAAGTGAAAACACGGTGGCAATTTTGAAATTATAATGAAAACAAGTGAAATGGCGGTGGCAATTTTGTAATTATAATGAAAATGAGTTTTAATGAAACGTTCTTCTCTTCTCTTCGTCCACAATAGGCAGCGTTCTTCTCCTTTGTGCAGTTCGTGAACCAGAAGCAAGCAAGCCAAGGCAACAGCTTTATTCTCTTTGCTCCAGGTTTATCTCATCTCTTTTTATTATCTTTAGTATAAGTTGGTTTAACGTTAACACTCCAAATCAATTTTGTTAAAGAAATAACTGGACATTCACAGAGCATTTAAATTTCAGATAGCATCTGAGGGAAGTGGGCAAAAAGGCTTTGAATTTTAAGTGTACAAAGATCCTTCATGGAGTTGATAAAGAGATTACATGTCAGACACCAGAAAAAACCACTGACCCTTTATCCACTAAATCCAAAGAGGGACAAATCCAGCTTCCTGAAAAGTGGGTACCTGAACCGAATGAATTGTATTTTTCAGAAACTTTTTTTCTTTATTTTTCTGTTTAATGTGATTTAAGCGTATATTTTAAATTTCAGATACAGGACCATAGCGGATTTGTTTGATCATATGAGTTGTTCACTGAGGTTACTATCTGCATAAAAAGTCTCCCAACTTTTCAAAACATTTGCACTCAGGTTGAAGTTCTGGGCAAAAGGTAATTGGAACTTCTCCTAAAGCATCAAATATACTTCGCTTGTTAGGTGGGTTGGATTTTGGTTGTCCAAAATGGGTCTTATCTAAAGTTTTCATCTTTTTGTATATTTATCCTTTAAATTTCTTGTTTCACTTTGTTGGATGAGCTAAGCCAGTGACTGTTATTGTGTTCCATTTTCAGAAAATTCTTGTACCCACATCTCGCTCAGATGAAGTATATACTTCTTGAAGCCATTCATATAGATAAGATACTAGTACATGACAAGAAAAGCTTGTGAATGTGATCCATCTAGTAGGATGTATGCTATCCTTAATTGAAGATAACTTGATGACAATTAGTCTGACTTTTGCTTTCTATGGTTTGAGCTCAGTTCTCTGCATTTATTTTTTTAGTTGGCAGGATAAATTTGTGTATAAAAGTAATCCCATCCTTTTTGTTTTTGTCCTTTTGTGGGCAAGGCTACTGATGTTCCTGAGGCCATACAACCAGAGCCTTTTAGCCAAAGGACTGCTAGCTTGATTTGTGAGGATTTTCCAGTAGATTCTTCAATAGTACTTTCACAAACTTCAGATGAAATTCAACTTTTGTCAAAGAAATTCCATCCATATCCCTCTTTTGATAGACATTTCTCTCAGAAAAATGTTGCTGCCAAGACAGAAAAGGTCCAGTATTTTTTATCAGCTCAGACTGCTTTGTCATCTTCTGCATCTGATTGCCTGAATAATAAAGAAAGTGAAAGCAGATGGAAAAAAGGATGTACTTCTTTGCGTTTGAAATATGATGCCACAACTAATCAGGATATGGAACGAGGACAGCAGGAGGAATCATGTTCTATGTGTTTTCAACCAAGTGTTATTAATACACCAGCACATCAGATCTGCCCTCCTTACTCTCTTAGTAGTGGTAATTCTGAAAGCCCTAGTATCAAGATTGCCGCACCCACTGATAGTTTAATAACAGAGACACCTGTGCAGTCAGCACCTAGGAGATTGATATCCAGCTCTGATGTTGAAGTTCAGACTGTGACCACCCAAAAATCAACTTCGTGTTATAAACCTTCAAATAGAGTTCTTGACTTTTCAAACATGCAAGGTGATAATGATGCATTGGACCTTAGTGAAAACAAGTTAAAATCTAGCAGAGCTGCGCATGATAACATTCCTGATGCAAGTCGAGGAGCTTCTGAGGGGTGCGAAGCTTCTGGTTCTGTTGTTCTACCCCAGGAGGTATGCCTTCTCACCTGCTAATTATTTTCAACATGTTCTAGCCATGGTATACTTCTGAAAGTCATTATTTGTTTCATGTTGAAGCTTTCATTCTGTCATAAACAATAGAAAACTTGCAAATCAAACAAGAGTTTCTTAATGCTATAAACTGCACATTCTGAGATATTATTGAGCAGGCATGTATTCTTTTTCCACATTGTTTATTTATGCTAGTGTATTGTTGTCCCGGAACTTGGTTCATCTTAACTAGTCCAACTCTATCCTAGGTTCATTGACAGTGTAATGTATTTTATTTAAAGAGTCGGACACACACTAAATGTGATGGCTTTGAGAATCCACATTATTAATGTACAGTAAGTTATTGATGTGCTGTTATGCCATGGTTTGATCAAGTTCAATGTTCTTTCTACCTGGAAGGTTCCTTTCATAAAAGTTGAAGAGTGTATCTAAATACTTTTCTTGTGAATGTTATTCCTCCCCTTTTAGTCTTTTACAGATATTTTGTGCTGCCATGCCCTATTTATTTTTGTCTTTTGAACATTATTTGTGAGCTTATTTTTCAGTAACTTGGTTTCTCAATGTAGGTAGAAGAGAGCCTTGGTTGTTCTCATGAGAACACCAACCAAATAAAAGCTGGTTTAGCAACTGAACAGCAAATTACTTCATCATTGATTGACCTAGTTGGTGTGATTCACTCTGTATTTTGTTCTGTCAAATGCTCTCCAATCACAAAAGCAGAGTTACTGCACAAGATAATTATGAATAGTCTAGACTATGTTGAGATAAGTATGTGTTAACTATCTATATGACAAGAAGTTTTTGATTAATTGTTTTATATACGATGACTAGCTGATCAATGTTGTCATCTCTGTAGGAGAAGTTGAAGAAAGGGTTGAGATTCTTGAAAAGGTTGTGCCAGATTGGATCTGCAAGAGTTGGTGCCTACTGGAGATGTTATGTACTGGTGGGTCTCATTCTGTTGTTTGTTGAGCATGTCTTTGTGCATTAAGAGAGTCAGTCTTTTTTACTACATTTTCGTGGAATTGCAAGTGCCAACTAATAATTTCCATGTGGTAACTGTGAGCTCTTAATGGATGGAATCATGGTCAAATGATTATGCTTCTTAATTTGTGAACATATATATTACCACTCAAATTTGGTAGGCACACTAACGCATCAAAGCTTGGAACAAGTATGTATTAGGAATTGTATCGCTATTATAACAGTTGATAATTTGAAAAGAATAATTTTTCTTATGCTGAACAGTTCCTTCTTCATATGTAGTTTTTAGCTTGTAGGAACATCCTTGAGTAGAATTAGGTGAATGGAAGCAAAGAAGATTTGATGCTTTCACCCATGCTTATCAAAAGCCTTGTACACTGACATTTTGGCTTGAACGAAGTTATTTTGTTAGTTTTCTATTTGAAATGTTTTTGATATATCTCTGATCAATCTCCTGATTTTCTCTGATCATTTTGCAGCATCAAGAGAGTATCAGATTTGGACTCAGTTCGCTCAAAGCTTTGTAGCAATGTTACTATGGGAGCTGAGTAAGGCTTTGGTTGACTTGTTGTGGCTAACGATGAAGGAAAATTGTTATGGCGTTAGCTATGTTTGTTGCCTTCTGATAAATATTTACTGTAAATACAGGTTGAATTTTTACGCTACTACTTTTTTATTTGCCATGTTACTTGTGAATTTTTTGGGAAGAACATGAGCTTAGTTCAATTGAAAAAAGAAAATGAAAGTAGAAGTAGCAATTTGTAGTCTTTACTAATAAAATGATCCGTACTCCCATTTTTCTATCTATTTAGTGTATTCTATGATCCTTACTCCCATTGCAAAATTCTGGTGGCATGGCTAATTGGGATATTCTTAGAGGACGACAGAAGGAATTATGTGCCATGTTTGTTTTGATATAATATTGTTAAACACCAGTGCTATTGAATTTGCAGCGTCAAGTGATATTTTTGTAATTTTATCTGGCGTGATAAGCACTTCTTTGAAAAATATATGCTTTTGGGATTTCTTAATCTTTTTTGGTAATTATTAGAATTTGAGAATATTATTTATAAAAGTTATTAAGAAAATAAATTAGTAAAATGAAGAAAATTCTTATTCCAAGAGAAAATTCATAAGTCACAATGTAATATAATGTCACTCTAAATATTAATCGTATCCTTTTTGTTTGACACAACATGATAGTATGTATTTTTTGACATGATAGTATGGAGGGAATTTTTTATGTGATTGTATGGAGATTCAAGTATCTTGTCTTTATTCACAAACTATCAAAACTTATAGCTACTAGATACCAAGTGGCTTGATCTTATTCCTAACACTTGGTTTTCTTCCCATTTTCCTTTTAGTCCAACTTGATTACATATAACAAAGGAAACATATAGTGCATCATTGCTACTTTTGAGTTAAGAGGCTCAACTATCATGGTTCAATCCTTAAACTATGTTGCTTAGTTCAATGTCATTCTGATGATCTTGGAGAACAAGTGATACCTTTTTTTTTTTTTATGTTATTTTTATGTTGGATGAGTTATAGGTAGGATTGGACTAAAAAATAATTTTAGTGCACCCGTATAAATGTAAAAGTGATTTAAAAAAATAACAAAAGATGCGAGAGTCATACTATAGGGGGTTTTCTTGCTTGGTTTTTGAGCTACAAAAACCAATAATAGCAAATTAGCTATTTTGTTTTTGTATATATACATTTAATAAATTATATATATAGTAAATATAGAGATAAATTATCTAAAAATTTATTGAAAATAGACAATAAATGAATAGAAAATATATTAAACAAATATATTTTCATAATTTTTTTAATTTTTGAAATTTTTATACTAAACGTGTTTTCATTATTTTCATTTTCTAGAAATAATTTTAAGCTTTGCAAACCAAACATATTTCCTGAAATTTAGAAACTAAAAATGAAAATGTATTTTAAGAAATAAAAACTGAAAATGAAAATAATAAAACATTTTTGAAAGCAAACAGGCACTTATATTTGTCCAGATTCGGTTATTTGCATATTTGTTAATGGTTATTGACTTTTCTATGTTGCATTTGGCTTGCTGAGTACTCATTTTATTTTAGCTCAAAAGAGATTAAGATCATACAAAAACATAAAGAATAATAGAGTATACTTAAGATGTCTCAAAAAAATATAGAGAATAATAGAATAAACATAAGATGCCTGAACAAAGGCACACACAACATTGCAAAAATTTTATTCGATCTGAATCATATCATCTGCTTGACTCCGCTTGCAAACCACTTGGAAAACCTTCTATCCTGTAATTGCAGCTTCCAAGTTCCAAGTCTATGATCGTAACATTTGCAGTTTCCTGCTCAACTTTTCTGCCAAAATCCATATCCATCCGAAGATTATACCTAGAAGATTGAAGAGTGGAGAGACATATCGATAGCAGTAGCACGATGCCTATACCAGTAGAATTGAGGATACATTGATGATGAACCACTGGAGTGGATTGATGAGGATCAACAACAAAAGTAACTCACTGGCAAGTATCCCTGAGACATGGCATATCACCCTCAAAATAGGAGACCGCCTATTGTTTTTTGGTCGGAGTTTTAATTCACTCAATGCAATGGCATAGGCGAATATTGATATGAGGAACAGCAACATGATTGCGGTATGTTCGTGGAATGGATCGGTGTTCGAGGCTTGATACTTGACTCCAAGTAGAGCCACTAGCAACACGCTGAGATATCCATAAATGGTGTCATAGTCAAAGTCATAGTCATGCATGGTCTCAAGTGTAGGACCAGGTTTCTGTGAACTGTGAAGAGAGGATAAAATATAAATTAAGTGAATCAACGAAAGGGAAAGAAAAAGATTTGGAACAAATACATACATGACTAGTTTAACAAATGGAGTAGCATAACGAAAATTGATAAATTACAATCAAAAAACTTTTAGCCTCTCTTTCTCTTTCTTTGCATCTCTCTCTCCTCCAATCTCCCTTCTATTTTAAAATCTTACACTTAGCTCCCTTTTATTTTGAAAACACAGTACACATAAATTCAAACACTACCAGAACTACTTACCTTGGCACCTGCTCTGGTACTTTTGGCTAGATTGGAAACGTTTCACAAATCCACAAGTTTCAGAAACCGAGAGATTTCACAAACCAACAGCCTGAATAAGCTAAAAGGACCACCCAGAGCAGAAACTGAAATTGAGATACGAGTTTGTGATATGATGAATACTATAGGGCTCCCTATAAAGGAACAAAGGAATAAAGCATTTACAAATTGCTGCTTTTGCAGAGTTTAACTTATGTAAGTAATTATAAAATGGCATTTTTTAAGATCTCCGTACAAAAATTCCATCCACTCTTAATTGTTTACCTTTTTATTTAGGTAATTATAGTAAATTGTTGAACAAGAGACACAACTCAAGTGGTGAGCGTGCCTCTTCAGAGTGCTTCAAACACTAGGAGGTGCATGTACAACGTTTTTAGTTGAAATTAAGTTTGAAATTTCATGTTTGCATTAACTCTAGAAAGCGTAGAAGGTACGCGTTTTTGTGGGCCTTCAATTTCATTACTTTCATTTAGCTATCACTTTGGTTAACATGGAAATTTCTTTCTCTAATGTAATCTCCCGTGTGTTATTAGATTTGTTTGTGTCTCTGGAAAGAGAAGGTTTTGGTGTTTTTTTTTTTATATTTCAAACTTTGTATTGTTTTAACGTTTTATGATAAAAACGCATAAGTATGTATTAGAAAAAAAGTGATCTATTTTAATAAATAATTTTAAAATTAATCTAAAATCATAATTATTTTATTAAATTACATTATTACTGTAAATTAACCGCTATATTACTGGTTACTTCATTCCAAAGTAGCTATCAAACTTTTCCTAAAAGGAAACAATAATCAAAAAGGGCAATTTGAAAATCAGGAATCCACTTTGTTAATTCTGACGTGGTCAGTTCTTGGTGTTCCACGTCATTCAAGGTTGTTTTCAAAATTGGACCCGTTGCCATTTGCCAACAGAGATTGAGTGCCACTCCCAAGGTTCATAGCCTTAAATGCACTCTGCAAAAAGGCATCCAATATATATGGTGCAGAATGTCCCCTAACTCATATACAATGTATGCATGATATAAAGTAAAGCACATCTCCATCCAACTTGATTAGATTAGATTGGTTTTTAGTCGAAAATAGACCAATCGCATTACTCTGCTGACTCATTCACCTCACTGCTTCCTTTTTTCTAATGATTCAGAATGTTCTATTTTGGTAAACTTAAGTAGCCGTCTAATCACAGTTGTTCCCGTGTGAGATTTTTGTTTGGTTTTATACTGAAGCATACCTTAATTACAGAGATTAGGCCTGCATCCAATTCTCAGCTACCCCCTTCGTCTCTATATCTTACTTGTATTATCCAATTCTAATGAAATTTCAACTAAAATTTTCAAATAATAATCCCGTTCTTATAAATTGAGGTTTACGTAGAGAATTATTAATGAAAATATCAATATAATACACTTTAAAAAATACTACAAATTATCATCTAATTATACGTGCTTTGTCTTAATTTGTAGGATCCAAATTCATCAAATCTTTAAAAAATACTACACATTATACGAAAAGAGTTTGAAAATTTCCAATTGTTTAAAAGCTCATATTTCAAATGTTGATTTAAATACAAAAATTGACAATTTAATAGGGAGATTAAAAAAAAATATAAAGTGGAGAATTGTTTGGAATCGTTTTGAAAGGGTAAAGTGTACTCCTTCTTTCCTTGTCCCATATCTGGTCTCCTCAAAGAGTCTGAACTCACTGAAATTTTGCTCCAAACGTGTGATGACTACAAAAAGTGAGAAACAAATAGTGATTACTTTATTAGATTTTAGTGTCTCATATTTTATTTAATACCTCTAACCGGAATTGTTTCTCAGTATTTGTTGTTTATTAGATTTTAGTGCAACTGTAATATTTGATTGGAAAATTAATCACTCAAACTTCTCTTTTTTGGCCATGATCACTCATACTTAAATCTCAAACTTCTCTAATTATCTCATTTGTCACAAGTCATGAATGTTAATGTCATGGCACCTCCCCTGTTGAATAGTTTGTAACTTTAGTTGTAGAATAAGTCCCACATTAGTTAAAACAATGAAGGTTTATGGCTTTATAAAAGACAAAACAAATTATAGAGTAACTTTAATTATATAACCCACACAAGCCCATGAAGCTAGCTTAATTGCATTAGCAAATCAAATATATTTAGTTATATCTATTTAGTTAATGACTAATTCGAACAAATAATTGTGTTTGTTAATTATTAATCAATCATATTTATTCATAAATATTTTTTTAAGTTTATAAAAGAGGACTTCCAAATAGTAATATTATACTCAAAACAGTGAGTTTGCCTTTGCAGAGCAGAGCATTATTTTGCAGCAAATCTTAATTGTTTGCAAACGTAAGTGCTGATCCTCTGTTGTACTACAAAATATACTCTATTCTTTCCTCATTTGCAAATAAGAAAGGGAGATTAATAGCCAATGATCTCATCCAGAAGAGAGGAAAGTTAGGCCATTCAACTAAATAAAAGGCCAAAAGGTTTGATATATATATATAACAATAATGTAGTTAAACTAAAACATACAAAAATTCCATCCAATCTTAATTGTTTACCTTTTTATTTAGGTAATTATAGTAAATTGTTGAAGAAGAGATACAACTCAAGTGGTGAGCGTGCCTCTTCAGAGGTTGGTTCTATCTCCATTAAACAAAAAGTGGTCACTATTAATAAACTGGTAAATATAGCAATTTTTATGGAAAAAAAAAGTTCTACATAATCTTTTTATGTATTAAAAGAAATGGAAAATGGTCTTCCAAGATTCCATACAAAATCACATAGCAAATATAGGTTGTTGTAGAAGAAGTAAGTAATTGAGTTTCATGCTATGTACTATGAGTATGTAGTATATAGGCAGTAAACAAGTGAGAAAAATGTGAGCTGTCAATGGGAAAAACAGAATAAAATTTTTAAATGAGTTCNTATACCTTAGCAGGGTAGTTTTGTCTTCTTACTGTAGCAATAGGTAGTGAATATTTTGGGTATTAACACATACAAAATCACATCGCAAATATAGGTTGTTGTAGAAGAAGTAAGTAATTGAGTTTCATGCTATGTACTATGAGTATGTAGTATATAGGCAGTAAACAAGTGAGAAAAATGTGAGCTGTCAATGGGAAAAACAGAATAAAAATTTTAAATGAGTTCAATTAAAGTCGTGTTTAATTCCACCTGTGTTTTAACTAGGTTATGTAGAGTCATATGTACATGTGTACACAATCCTAAATGCAAGAGTTGTGCCTAGGTACCATTAGTCATAAGAAACAAAAAAAAAAAAATTATTCCGCCACCCAACCAATTAAGAAGAGTTAAATAATGAGTAAGTAGGTTCAAAAATCATACCAAGAAAAGCAAAAAAGAACAACTAAAAATCATACCAAGAAAAGCAAAAAAGGACAACTAAAAATCATACCAAGAAAAGCAAAAAAGAACAACTAAATCTAGAAGAGGAGAGAGAGAGAGAGAGAGAGAGATGGACGTATAGGAATAGGAGAGGACCTGCATGATGGTGGAAGAGCAGGCCACTTAGCTGGTTTCATAAGTGAAGCAGGCATCAACTCATGGCTCACCCCATGATTCAGCACCTGAAAGGAACCATACTCCCGGCACGGCACCGAAACACGCCGGCTAGTCTCCTCCCGGAGATATTGATCGCCGCCGGAGAGGTGCTGGAGATCAATGACTGGGATATTGATATCAGCATCAGTAACACCATAATTAAGCCCATTTTGGTGGGAAACTGTAATAGCTATACCACTCCAGGTCTTGCGGTGTACCCCGGAGACCACGATGTAAATAATCAATGAACCTACAAGATTGAAATTTGTCCAAACAGCACTTAAAGCGATGCCTCTGATTCCAAACCCAAGAATAGAGACAAGAAGGTAATTAATGGGAACGTGGAGAACAATAGACAGAGTGTCGCAGAATGTTAGAGGTAGGGTTATGGATTGGCTTAGCAAATAGATTCGCAAAGGGTGTAATATCGATTGTGCTATAAGATCAGGAAGTGAATAAAGAATGTAAGAATGAGCTTCGGTGGCGATATCCTCTTCTTGACCACAGAGAAGCAAAATTTTCTTCATGTTGAGCCACATAAGTGATATGACAACTGAAGTTAAAAGAAGCAGAATCACTGTTCTCTGCATCGCTAGGCCAAAATGTTTGAATCTTTTTGCTCCAAAAGCCTGACCACAGATGGCAAGGCCAGAGAGAACAAAGTAACCGGTGATATTAGCAAATCCAATCGCAAGAGAACCGCCAGCCAGTGCAAGCTCACCGAGACGACCCAGGAAGAGCATGGAAATCATGGAGCGAGAATAAAGTAGCAGACCAGTTAACACCATAGGAAATGCGATGTCTGCTATACACTCCATCATTTCTGTGTTGCTGATTTGGATAATAGAGAGAAGAAATGGGATTTAAAGGTGAGGCTTCCGTTTGTGGTACGTCTTTGCTCAAATGCATGAGGATGGACAAAGTTGCATGACCACTATTAAAAAAAACTATTAAACAAAATGAAATACCAATGATATAAAGTAAGACAGAATATAGTTTGCGTACGTTTGATAAAAAGCTAACAAGTTGAGCTGAGAGTGGGATTGGATGACTAAAGCGAAGGAGACATATATATGATAAAGCGAAGGAGAAGAAGCAAAGAGATAAAATAATATTTTGAAGTTTTTTTTTCTTTTGAAGTTTTTTTGCGAAGATATATAATAGCCACCAAACTGGATCTCTTCACAGTCGGCAGGTTCTCTTATTCTGTATTTTATCAACAGATATTCTTTTTTTTATATATATATTTTAAGCTATGATTTTAAATTTTTACACAAAATTTACAAGTCTGCCAATGGATTTAAAATCTAATTAATGCCGACATGGCATTGATTTCACATTAATATTATATGGCAAATGCGCAAGATTAAACAGTAAGTCATACTCCTATGTTCATTGGGGTGTCTCCCTTTCATAGTGCTTTAACTGGTTTTGTGTATCCCTTCACAAACACTAAATCCAAAACGTTCTTCATGCCAAAGAGGAGTTCATGAATTAAACAGTGAAGTGATACAGATACATGGTCGGTCATAAAAGGACGCTTGAAATTGGAACATGGCAAACTTCTCCTAAAAGGAAACAATAATCAAAAAGGGCAATTTGAAAATCAGGAATCCACTTGTTATTTCTGACGTTGTCAGTTCTTGGTGTTCCACGTCATTCAAGGTTGTTTTTATGTGCTAATCGCGAAAGGGAACTCACTAGCCCTACACCAGCACGTGTTTATCTCGCAAGCATCAAACGTATATTCTTCTTTTTATCAATAACTTAATGGTCGGTCAAATGCCTCTCGTTTTACTCTTAGTCCTATGTGGTTTTCCCCAAATCCGTGCTAGGGTTTATATCTGCAATAACAAATTAACAAATATTAATCGAAGATCATAGATAATTCAGTCATATAAAGGCTTTCACAGTAAATTTAGAGACTTCATATCTAATTTCAAATTTTATTAGAGAATGGTTATATAATAATAGCAACATAGCTTATACAATTTAATTTGGATAAATTGCGTTTGCACTAATTAACTTGATTTGGTTTAATCCATTTTCTCAAAAATGATGCTGTGCAAACTGGTGATACAGAAGCGCTTATGCGAATTTTAATTCTTCTTTAACCTTCATATACCAATCAAGAAAAACTAATTTTTTATGTATATCATCTCAAAAATAAAGGTTTTAAAGGTTTGATGCTAAAAAGGTTCTAAAATGAAAATATCGATACCCTTTACGACGTAATATACGAATAAGATTTCGGAGACATATATATGATAAAGCTATATAGAAAAAAGGAAGCAGTGAGGTGAATGAGTCATTTTAGGAGAACCAATGAGTAAGCAGACTAATGCGATTGGTCTATTTTCGACTAAAAACCAGCCTAATCTAATCAAGTTGGATGGAAATGTGCTTTACTTTATATCATGCATATACATACCAAAGGTATCTAACCTTCCTTATGAGTGGAAATCCAATCCCGTTTTGTCTTTTTTGCATAAAAACCGGCTTTACTTATGATATACCTTACCGATTGGTCTTTTTTGAAAAGCGATGTGCTTTACTTTATATCATTGGCATATGCTCCATTTATTTTAGGTGTGGAAGCTATGAAATTAAGTAAGAGCAGGTAAACTAGAGTATGAAAACAAATACAGGGAAATGAAAAGGCTGTGATATATGTTCGCTTCTCTGTATGTGTGGATGAAAGAGAGCATAATGTTTTGCTTTGAGTAGTTACATCTGAAACAGCTCATAAGTCATAATCTTTCGAGATGAAAGTGGTCATTGTTATAGCAATATATGCTGTCTCTCCGTGTGTTTGTTTGCAGATTGCAAGGGGGAATGTACAAATGCTATTATATGGCACATAAATTTCTTATTCAATTTCGATCTACATTGTGTCTTTAACTTATAATCCGTCCGACCTAAATTCAAGCATGCCTCTCAACCCTCCCTACTCCTTAATCCAACTTCAATTCTCCAAGGAAAAAAGATTGTTTACATTAACATTAAAATATAAATAATTTTAGAATAAAATACATTTTTTTTGTTCTTAAATTATTTCTCAAATGTTACTTTAATCCTTAATTTATGTTTGGTGTCACTTTAGTCTTTGAATAATCACTTACCCGCTAAATCAGTACTTTATAATACCAAAATTGATTACTTAAATGATTGATTTGACGAGCAGAATGATTATTCGGATGGATATGAAATTTTGGCAGAAAAGTTGAGCAGGAAACTGCAAATGGTCAGATCATAGACTTGGAAGCTGCAATTACAGGATAGAAGGTTTTCCAAGTGCTTTGCAAGCGGAGTCAAGCAGATTATATGATTCAGATCTGTACAAATAGTACCCCTCATCTGAAGTACCATCCTTGCTAATAGCCAAAAGAGACAACCGATGCTATGCTTTCCCTTATTATTGGCAGGAATGCCAATGTCAACATTAGTAGATTCTCAATCACGGCTGTGCCTTGATATAGTCTTCTGTGCAGAAGAAGAACAATGAGATTCAATCTCTTTAAGGCTAGCAGCAGCTTCCTCTCCAATTCTAGCTAACATACGGTCAGTTTTTTTTCTCCCATTGGTTAAACTTAACCATTCTTTGCTGTCCATGGTCAGTAAGAGAGACATTTGGCATATAATATTAACCATTCTAGCTAACATACGGTCAGTTTTTTACTCGCTATTCCTTTCTTATTTGCTTATCAGTTTTTGCCACTCCAATGACCTTCGTTGGATTTAGTGTTTGTGAAGGGATACACAAAACCAGTTAAAGCACTATGAAAGGGAGACACCCCAATGAACATAGGAGTATGACTTACTGTTTAATCTTGCGCATTTGCCATATAATATTAATGAGCCACTATTCTCAATTCTGATGTAAGATAGATAATCAAATTGATTCCTCATGTTCTCTTAACATCATAGATTATCATTCCGCACGAGCAAATCAAGTTCGTCACGGCATTTTCAAATATGAGAATATTTGAGATTCAAACTTGGGACTTTAATTTTTTTAAAAGATCCTATACCAAAATTCAAACATTCCAAATAATAATTTAAATTGTTAGCATTGATTGGGGTAGTTAAGACTAAGTCTGCGTTTGGGTGAATGGGAAGGACCCTAATCCAAAGGGAGATATGGGCCACAAAAGCAAAACGAAGGAAGATCTTTATGCTTAGAGATTGCTTGGTTGGCATTATAGGCTAATTTTCTTATTCCATTCCGACCGGAAATGACAGATTGCCTCAATGCGTCTAGACGCACTTTTCATCACTCTTGATGATTTCAGACAATATGAGTATTTGATTTATATGAGTATAGTAAAAAGAGTGAAAAGAGAATATCTATTATTTAATATATATTTGGTCCTACTAGATATAGAAAAAAATAATTTTCATCACTATTGGTTTGACTTTATCAGCCAAGCCATTTATTTCTTTATCTACTATGATTTTCAATCTTGCAGAACATGAAATGGAAGAGAAAGAAATAACTGAAAAGAGAGGTAGATTATACAAAACATAAACTAACAAAAACTCCTTAAATTGTAGTAAATCATTAAAGCAGATAAATAAAATTCATGAATCTAACTAAGCCTGAAAAGGTTATATTAGAATCAAACTGGAAAGTGGTATTCTTCTACCACAAATTCACACCAAAGAAAGAAGAAAATACATTCTAATGTGTCGCATTAATAAAAGCATGACATCAGAAGATTATATAGTTAGGGACATTCAAAGTGAAACAAAACAAAGAAGAAAGAATCACTCTCTAAATTATAGTTTCAATAGTAACTATTCTCAAAATACTTGTAAGTATTTTACATCAAGATGCTACAAAGAAATACAGTTTAATATATCATATAAATTAGAAAAATTGTATACTAAGATTATTAATTTTTTTGTTGGGCTTTTGCTAAGATTGTTACTTGATGAGTTTGATGCCACACTCTAACTCGTTGGCCTATTTATGATTATAGTCATAGATGTAGAGAAGTGGAAAAAATATAAATTGTATAAAGAAAGTTTAAGTAAATTCAATTAGATCCATTTACTATACAAAAAGTGAAACAATGTAAGAATAATTAATGTGTAAAGTATGTTATAAGTAGCCATGTATACATAACTCATCTGCTTAAGGTCACAAATTGAGATTGTCATACTAGTTGAGCTCCATTTGGATACTGGCTTAAAGTTCTAGGGAAATTAAAAAAAAAAAAATCAAAAGAAAATGAAAAATGCCCCGCCTTATTATGAATTTTTCTAGATGCATTATATATCTACCATTGAAAAGTAAATGAAACATAGATGAAATGGAAACAATTAAAGATGCATCTCCACAAGTATAAATGACTCTTATAATTCCTATACCCCATCTTAAAATTCTAACTCTATATATCTAAAAAAAATGCATTATCCATATCCAAAAAGAAAAAGAAAAAAGAAATGCAATGTATTCAGTTAAGTATAAATGTTGTTATAGTTGTGATAGTGCCATTTGTCTAATAATCCATCCTTGGAAATCTTTCGCCTAACTATTATCTAGGTGCCATTTAAAAGTTAAAAACACAGATTTTAATATAGCTATGATTTTATGGGCAAAAATTGGTTACAAGGCTCTCATCGCAAGAAGAGGGTCTTGTGTTCGAGACTTCTCATTGACAAAATAATGGTCTCAATGCACTCCATCACATAAAGATACAATTGTAGGTGCTTCGATAACGAGACCCCTGGAGCAGGAATGGGTTGCCCCAAGTTTGATAAGTCTGACTCTATCTAAAGGTTAGAGTTGAGCCCTGGTTCTGGGGTTAAAAAAAAAAAGTAGCTATGTGTTTTCTAAAAATAAAAAATTCTTTGATTCCTCAAAACAAGAAGGCGACGATGGAACATGCAAAATAAACTGGTATTCTTCAATTCCTTAATGATAAAATTTTGAAAGAGTTATAAATCTATAATTTTTTGTTCTCTTTGATATCGTTTATATATATAGATTGGGTAATTCTTAAAGATGCTTTCTAGAATAGATTTTGTTTTCGATTCAATCCATCTTTTTCTAAATCTCATAAGAAAAAAAGAGAAAAGATCAGATAAAATCTCATAGAAATATTTTTTTTCATGATTTCCCTACAATAATTAAAGTTCTTTTTATCTATTTCAGATCTCACGGACAATATAGAAAGCAAAGAAGAAGGTAATCTTTTTTGCGATTACGAGATGCTCAATTGTTTTTGTTCTTTTCTTTTATTGGAGGCTACAAAACATGGGTAGGGTATCTCTTAGAATTTTATCCTATCTGATCTCTCAATGATTGAGTATTGGGTACTCTCACAAAAAAACTTAGACATCCCATTTATGTATTTATGTTAGGTACACAACAATACCCAATGATAAATTTTCCTCTTCAAAGTAAATAGAAAAAAGTTACCTCATAGGTTATCCAAATTCATTCCTATCTAGATTCATTTCCTTTCAATGCAAGCTGGCTTGGTGCACTATATATTATGCATACACAATGGCCAAAGCCATTGAGCAATACATAGACTTCATTGCCTTCTTCTCATATATATACACCAAAAGCAGATATCTTCTCTCATCACTCCTTCTCACTCTATGCATAATAAGCTTTTCTTTGTTCTATCAAAGGGTGGTGGGGAAATGTTAAACGTGAATGAAGTTTTTGGGGCAGTTGTCCCCTTGTATGTTGCCATCATACTAGGCTACGCCGCAGTGCGGTGGTGGAAGATCTTCACACCAGAACAATGCTCAGGAATCAATGGGTATGTGGCTGATTTTGCAGTTCCATTCCTTCTTCTGGACCTTGTTACAAGCAACAACCTCTACAACATGAACTTTCATGTCCTTGTTGCTGATTTTCTTCAGAAAGTATTCATTTTGGTTATTCTTCTACTTTGGAATTTCCTAACCAAGAAAGGTAGCTTTGAGTGGGTGATTACCATTTTTTCTCTCTCGACTCTTTCGAACACTCTACTCATTGGAATCCCTATACTCCAATCCATGTACGGGGATACCACAAATAACCTACTAATTCAGATTGTGGTTCTTCAAGGTATAATTTGGTACAATCTTTTGCTAGCTATGTATGAATATAGAGCAGCTAAGCTCCTCATTACAGAGCAATTTCCTAGCAATGCGGGGTCTATTGCTTCTGTTAAAGTTGAATCTGATGTTGATTCGTTTAGTGCCCGGGAATCGTTAGAGACTGATACTGAGATAGGTAGCAATGGGAGACTTCATGTGGTGGTCAGAAATTCCTCTAGAACATACCCAACAGGGGCCTCTATGGAGACTCTTTGGTCATTAGAATCTCATCCTCAGGAACTTAAGTCAAGGTCTACAAACTCTTTTGCCTTGCAGTCTTCAGAAAGAGCTGGTGCTAGAACTTCAAGGAGTGTATCTTATAGTCCTGCTTCTGAAAGGAACTATCATAGACATGGATCTAGTAACGGAAGCAAAGTAGCTGATGTCCCCCATGATGTTGACATCATATTTGAACCTTCTGATCGGTCTTCTCTTCAACATGAAACATCTACTAAGAGGTAATCTCATATTAAACTCCTTTTTAATCCTTTTTTTTTTTATGTTATTAATTGTTAAAAGAGAGTGCAATAGAAAGGGAGGGGAGTGTATGACAGGGGTTGAAACCCTAGCATCAAATACATTGATATCTTATGGTTAGAAGAGTGCTATTGGATCCGCAATTCATTGGCAAACTTTGATTTTGGTAGCAACTTGGTCTGCATTGGATATTCAACTCTTTGTAATTTTACTTTTAATTATTAACAAGTTTATAACTTTTTCGATTTGAATTGTTTTTCCCTCCCTTTAGTGATACTTATAAAGACTTAGACAAAGAAGATGTAGAAAAGAAGACAAAGCCCTCTGCAGGTGTTGTAACAAAGCTCATCGTAATCATAGTGGGGAAGAAGCTAATAAGAAATCCAAACACGTATGCTAGTATTGTAGGCATTATATGGTCTCTCATAGCATTCAGGTACGTACTTTACAAATTATTATACTACAATATAACCTTTTAATTTATAGCTTAGTTTGTGTATGATCCAAAACTTACAAGTTTGTCCATAGAAGAAGGCAATTGAGACATGCATAGATAGCCCTTAGATTTCTTTAATTTCCTATGATATCATAATCCAACATTTCAATGTGTAATTTTTTAATTTTGTTTACAGGTTTAACATCACAATGCCATTGGTGATAAAAGGGTCCATAACATTGATGTCTAAAACAGGTACAGGAATGGCAATGTTCAGCTTAGGTATGTATGTATCATCATCTACAAAAAAAAAAAAATAAGAAGTAACTTTTGATTTTATGCACTTGAGAATTAAATGGTTATTTTCCTTAATTGGAATAATTAATCAGGTTTGTTCACCTCTCTCCAACCGAAGATCTTGAGTTGTAGTATAGGCATGATCGTTATGTTCACAACTGTTAGGTTTTTAGTTGGTCCAATAGTGATGGCTGCAACTTCTGCTGCAGCTGGTCTTCGTGGAGTCCTTCTTCAAGGATCAGTGGTTCAGGTATCAATACTAACACATTTTTATCCGAAAATTCCATTTTTATCAGACATATTTACATAAAATATTTAAGATTTTCATGGTTTCTATGACAATCATTTAGATTATCATTATATTAACTTAAAAAAAAAAATTATCTGCGAGTAAGACTATTTAGAATCATTGTACTTATTTTCTCTCTTTTGTTATTTTTTCTATTTCTCTTTTTTATTTTCACATGTCTGATTTCTCTGTTTAAATAGATGTTCGTGCATTACATGAGCTGCAACTAGTATCTAGTATATCCTACTTCTCAAAATATGAGTATCTTGAATTCTTAAGTATGTTACATTGCCATGATATATTGGCACACATTCGAAAAATAGATATAAAAGATATAGGAATATCTAATAGTGTGAAAAATTGAAGGTTAAATATAACTTACACTTAGATATGATAAAATCATTTTGAAATTAGGCTCATCTCATAATGGTTGATCTTGATTGCTGCAGGCTGCTCTTCCAACAGCCCTTGTTTGTTTTGTATTTGCCAAGCAATACAATGTCCACCCTGAGATATTCAGCAGTTCGTATGTTCTATAAACTCTTAAACTCTTTAAGCTCTTGAAATTTCTAATAAATTAATTTTCTAACGAAAAAGAAATAGAAAAAGACAATGACTTTGGTTTGGTGAATTTGTCAGGATCATTCTTACAACAGCAACTACTTTGCCTGTTGCAATAGCCTATTATTATATACTCTTGCGGATCTGACTCTTGCTTTGCTGCCACAAAAAGGATTGCCTTCTATGCTGTAAACTAGGTTAGGACTCGGCGACAGAGAATGAAGTGAAAGCAAGGAACTGCATTCTGTATCTTGTAACCTAAGTTTGGTTCCAGAACAAGGAGAAAATGAAGGATTTAGGGAGTCAAATTTTTTTGCCCATTTTCTTCGTTTATATAGAATAAGAAAATAGAATCAGTTACTCACCATATATATAGATAGATAGATAGATTGATAGACTCAGTTATTGTATACTGTTTTATTTTTGATAAATTAATAGTATACTTTAGTGTTTGGGCTATACAATAAGGTATCGTGTTGCCAATTTCTATTCTATAAATTTCATAATCTCAAATCACTTTTATGAAATCGTAGGTTTCTTACCCTTTTTTTTTTTTGTTCACTAGAGACTACATAACATAGAATAAGCCGGTAGTCTATCCCATTCTAAGATCCCACCTCACCTTTTTCTAGTGGGATTTAAACTCGATACTAAATAATAGTTTGTTTTATACCAATTATTATTCCATTTCTTTTTTTTTTTTGTCTGTAGATAAAATAGTGATTGTAATTGTAATTGAGAGATTTAAATCTTAAAAAGGGATAAAGAGACCAAGCTTATGATTGGAAGTACATTCCATTTATAATGAAGAAGTTATCACATCAAATTAATTTTAATATAATAAATTAATATTATTTCAATATAATAAATATGTAATTTTTTGGTTTAGTATGTTGCTATTGTGTTCATGATTATTATTAATAACCACATATTTATATACGATAACTCAGAAGGGACTTTCTGTCATTTCATCGTGAGAATGACTTAATTGGAAATATGTTCAAATTTTTTGACTTGAGATTCATTCTCCCTATTTTTTTTTCACTTTTTCTTGGTCATAGTTCTTCTGTTATCTGTTTGGCCATACCTACTGATTCTCTTTTGGGCCATTTATATGGTTACCAAATTGCAAAACTAGTATTGGGCCAAGAAACTTGGGTACTTTTTTAGTNATATGTTCAAATTTTATGACTTGAGATTCATTCTCCCTATTTTTTTTTTCACTTTTTCTTGGTCATAGTTCTTCTGTTATCTGTTTGGCCATAGCTACTGATTCTCTTTTGGCCATTTATATGGTTACCAAATTGCAAAACTAGTATTGGGCCAAGAAACTTGGGTACTTTTTTAGTTGGACCAAAGAAGAATGAAAACAGAACTAGGGTCCATATTACTGGGCCTTGAAAGACGATGAAAGGGTACAAATGTCATTTAGCAAACTAGGGTTTTTCATGATCTCCTTAGCAGAAGGAGCCATTAGATTAGAACCCCTTAAAGCTCTCGTTTTCGCGGCTTCCGTTGACACTGCCAACTGAGCAGCTAAGCTTTTTGTGTTACAAAGCGTAAGAGGGCATAGCAGTTCTCCTTCTCGGAGCCATGGCCACCACCACAACCGCCGCCGATGCTTCGCGCCAGCTTTCACAGAAGGAGGCTGACATCCAGATGATGTTGGCCGCCGAGGTCCACCTCGGTACCAAAAATTGTGACTTTCAGATGGAGCGCTATGTCTTCAAGCGCCGCAACGATGGTGAGCTTCTCAACTGAATCCTTTTTTTTTAAAATCTATTCATGAATGTTCCCTTTTGAATGCTGAATTACCTATACTGATACATGACAAAGTTATGATATTTTCAAGTTTCACAACAAATATGTTCATGCTGATGCAAAAGAAAACCAGTGAATAGATGCCCACTTAATATTGAATTGTAAATACTTAAAGAAGACCCAGGATAGCTTGTGGAATTTTCAGGCTGCTGCTCATTGTGTATTGTTTATTAATGAGGTGCATCAATTATAGATATTACAAGGAGATCATAAATGTGTAATCTCTGATAATTATGTGGATATCCACTATTCTGTAATTTTCATAATTTAGGTTGCTTTTAGAGGAACTATTACGTGTTTTTCTTGGAGCTTTGGTTTTACCCCTTGTCTGGAGATATAAAGGGTCGGACTAGGCATGGCCTAGGAATTGGTTATAAACTAGTGGTCAGTGATGTGATGGTTCAAAAGGTTAATTTATTTGCTCTTCAGAATTTCAGTTTTGATGTAAAACTTTGATAACGGTAGCCTGTGTAGTGCACTGGTGCTAGCCTTTGTCTATTACTAGCATGTCATACTGTTGTACTACAGAAATAGAGCTTTTTTAGTGATTTTATTTTGGTTGTACTGGTGATCAGGTATTTACATAATCAACCTTGGTAAAACATGGGACAAGCTTCAGCTTGCTGCCAGGGTTATTGTTGCCATTGAAAACCCTCAGGATATTATTGTTCAGTCTGCCAGGCCTTATGGTCAGAGAGCAGTTCTGAAGTTTGCCCAGTACACTGGTGCCCATGCAATTGCCGGTAGGCATACTCCTGGTACATTCACCAATCAGCTCCAGACATCATATAATGAGCCCCGCCTTCTCATTCTGACTGATCCAAGAACAGACCACCAGGTTAATACCTCTAGAGAGTAATTTCATTGACATGGAAACAATTTTCTGTTTAGATGTCCTTGTTGGATCATGGTTTTAAACTACTGGTTGGTATTGATTTTGTTTTTGTTATTGTTGCCATGTTTTGCTAAAATTTTGTTATGATTTTGATTTACTTGCAGCCCATTAAGGAAGCTGCTCTTGGAAATATACCAACAATCGCTTTCTGTGACACTGATTCTCCAATGCGTTATGTTGACATTGGCATTCCTGCCAATAATAAGGGGAAGCATAGCATCGGTTGTCTCTTTTGGCTATTAGCCAGGATGGTACTGCAGATGAGGGGTACTATTCGTCCAGGGCTTAAGTGGGACGTGATGGTAAAATTGCTACTTTTATGATTTTATATAAGGGCTATTCTTTAATAACTGTAGTAGATGTGATCTGTTGCTAGATGTCTATTCTGTGATTACCTTATTTACTATTCGGTATGAGTATGTTCCATTACCACACAGTTCCCTCTCTGCAAGAGTCGAAATTGAATTATGCCATTTTCTTGGAAGACAGTAGAATTTTTTGCAATTCTCCATGCTTTTAGTTGTCTCAAATTTCCTTTCACGCAGGTGGATTTATTCTTCTATAGAGAACCTGAAGAGGCCAAGCAACAAGAGGAAGACGAAGCTCCTCCTGCACAAGATTATGCCATTGCGGACTTCAATACTGGTGGTATTGGTGGCATTGCTGCTGATGGCCAGTGGCCTGCTGCAATTGATCAACCCTGGGCTGATCCAGTTCCACAACCAATTCCAGCAGTTCCTGCTGTCGGCTGGGCTACAGAAGCTGGTAAGAATTATTTGCATAATTTGGTTCCTTGATCAGGCTAGACTATGTTTCATCTTTGTGGTTCTTATGATAATGCTAGACTAAGTTCAGCTTTGTCATTTGGTACTGATGTTCAATTTTGCTATTTGCGAGCCAGTTCTCTTCATATTCCAATGTTTCCATAGATCCCCCATCCTGCCCCCCCAACAAAAAAAAGAAGGGAATTTTGTTCTATTTCTGATCGAGAAGTGAGAGGAGTGATAAAATGACGACTCTCATGTTCCCGTTTATTTTCTGTTTTGTATAATTGTTTTGTTAAATATTAGTATTCACATTTTGTTAAACTGCAGTTCCTGCTGCAGTTGGAGCTGCAGTTGCAGGAGATTGGGGCGAAGCTGCCGTTCCACCTACTCAAATTCCTACTCCCGGAATTGAAAATGTTCCTGCTACTGGCTGGGATTAACTTTGAGATGGAGTCTTTGATGCTGTGATTTTCTGCGATAATTTACATCCTCCTGCCCTATCCAGAAGTAAAAACAGGGTTCTGGTTTTTGTAGGAAAAAAGCGTTTTTTTTCTCTTCGCATTTAGTTTTATCTTTTGAGTTGCAGAATTATTTTGTTATTGACAGTGGTATACTCCAAAGAATTTTATATTTGTCCAGATTCGGTTATTTGCATATTTGTTAATGGTTTTGACTTTTCTACAATGTTGCATTTGGCTTGCTGAGTACTCGTTTTATTTTAGCTCAAAAGAGATTTCATTCATTTCACGTAATAAGATCATAACAAAACATAAAGAATAATAGAATATACATAAGATGTCTCAGAAAAAAGGCTTGATACTTGACTCCAACTAAAGCAACTAGCAACATGCTAAGATAACCATAACGGGTGTCATAGTCAATAAAAGAAAGGAGAATTTCTGTTGTAAAGACATATAGAAATAGGTCACCATATTTTATTAAGAATAACCACAGCTTTTATTTTATGACAAAGTGACTTAATTTTGAGATTTTTGAATTCTGCTCTGAACTCTCAATAAAATAGACCAAAGAGGACTATGATGATGAGGAATTTTTCTAACGAAATTGAAGAAAAAAAATCAAAACTTTTCTCTTTTTCTTTCCTGGGTTCAGAAGAGGAACAAAATAGAAGAAAGGATAAAAGTTCAGAAATGGGAAAAAGATATTAAAGAAATAATTTGGACACTGACTCCATTTTTGAGCATCAACCGGCCTAGAATTTATGATTATTATACAGTGGATGAGATTAAATAGGTATTTATTATCCAGAAAGATACTAAAGTTTGAAATATACAACCACTTCCAAAAATCTCAAAGACCCATATATTATCTGTTAGACTGTAATATCAAATCAAATTTGTTCAAATAGGAGATAGAACTGGCAAGAAATTTCTCAGCTGGAATATATTGCTGTCCAAAAAATACAGACAAAATTGGATGGCTCTACAATGGTGACATACATCCTTCTATTACACTTGTTGGAACATGATTTCTTCATAGTTTTTTCAAAGCTGCTTTCAAGTGTGNCAAATTTGTTCAAATAGAAGATAGAACTGGCAAGAAATTTCTCAGCTGGAATATATTGCTGTCCAAAAAATACAGACAAAATTGGATGGCTCTACAATGGTGGCATACATCCTTCTATTACACTTGTTGGAACATGATTTCTTCATAGTTTTTTCAAAGCTGCTTTCAAGTGTGGTTGAAGGCCTATCGTATTAGTAGCCATCTTAACCTCGTAACAAAGATCTCCATCCACTAGCTCAAAAACTCGTCTTATCTCTCTAACCTGTATAGATTGAGCAAAAAATTAGAAATATTAACACACCAAAATGAAGTTTTGCTTCACTGTGAAATATTTAGCAAACGTTGGTAAAGGGAGCAATCATTTAGCAACTGGGAGATAAGTATATTGAATCATGTAATATGAAACCTTTTTGACATAATACTCAAAAGACAGAAAATCATTTTGCTATGATGCTTCCATTTTCGACCTTTCTAAAATGTAATCCAAGTTACACCCTCTTCTCCATTCCCCCCGCCCTCCCACCCCCAAAAGAAAAAGCAGAAAACTGTGACTAAAAAACAATCCATCCATTAAGAGTTGTATATGAGTTTAGTGAACTAGAACTCGGCATGAATAAGAGGGAATCACTTTCATTGTTGTATTTCAGAAAGACCATATTAAGTACCTTAGAAGCATTCCCCACAGTTTCACTCTGAAGCTCTACCACTTTCTCTTGGGCATTATACGTCCCTTTCTGGATTGCACAAAAGATTATAGGCACATCAAAGGAAGAAAAAACAACAGAAGACAATTAAAACAAAAGACCAGAAATAGATACCTGAAAACTACCTTGTGTTTTGGAACTAGAAACGAAGCAATGGACAAGGTTTTTATGTAATAATACAATACAATATTAACGGTAGAAATCCAGCTCAAATTTGCCAGAATTGATCTTACATCAATGAATGAAACAACATGTGAATATCACATTATGCAACTTTATCACGAGGAGTTCAGATAGCCATTCATGTAAATCGTTTACTCTGACTATAATTGCTAACATAGTAGCATGTTAGATTTAAAAAGTAGCCAGTCATGACATTCCCCATATTTAGCATTAAGAACTGGTGCATCAGGAACAAGATGTCATTTTCATTCGATTTGAGAGGTCTCCAAAAGTAACTTGAAGGGAATTTGTTATAATAAGAGTTCAGGAATATTCGCATCCACTAGTTCATGGATTCAGATTTGAGAAACACAATTTTGATAGTATGAAGTAAAGCAGGCAAATTGTCAAACAGTTAGTTTATGTGTGATATAAAATTAAAGTCAAATTCAACCCAGAACAAATTTTTTCACATTAATCAAGTGATCCAATCGGAGGCATTGAACAAGTTCAGATAGCAGGCAAAACTAACTCATGGAAGATCAAATTAAACACAGTACCTGAACTTCAACAAGACCAGTGCTTTGAGCAATCACAACTTCAATGGTACCATCAGGTTTGGGGCGCCAGTATCCACTCTCGGCGTGCATGGGTTCACCAGAATTGAGTTTCCAAGTCTTCTGAGTATACCCAATTACGGGCTTGTCTCATCTCACACACAAAAGAAAGAAAACAAAATCAGTGCCCAAAAATTTCACAGAAAATTTTTACCTTGTCAGGCCATATTCCCACAAATCAAAATCAAACCCCATTAGGAAAAAGCCAGTAACTTTACACAGCCAGACCCAGAATACCTTGTTGCCAGCATGGGAGAAATGAAGCTCTTCGCCATAAGAGAAGGAATTAATGGTGGGATAGCCACCTTCTCCTTGGCCTCTCCATGTACCCAAAAGGTAGGAAAGTGGTTCCACCGATGGGTGTATCACTGGCGGCGATGATGATGCTACTGGTGCATCCTTTTTTGCATCCATTTCCTTTTGGGAATGTTTCTGATTCTGAATCTTTGCTGCAAAATAGCGCTCTGCTCTGCAAACCCAATTTGGTTTTGTTCTCTCTGAGTTTACAAAGCGGATAACGAGACACTACCCTCTGCAGGAATCGCCATGGCGTTAACGTTTATGACTTGTGACAAATGAGATAATTAGACAAGTTTGAGGTTTAAGCCAAGTACGAGTAATTAATTTCCCAATCAAATATTACAGTTGCACTAAAATCTCCCTTAATAAATCTAAAAAAAAAAGCTCCCTTTATAAAAACAAATACTGAGAAACAATTCCGGATAGAGGTATTAAATAAAAGATTAAACACTTTGGTATATAAATTACGTTTTGCTAATAAAGTAATCATTTTTTGTTTTTTACTTCTATAGTCATAGACTACAGCTATCCACTTTATTTAATATTTTTTAAGATTGGTCTCTTTATTTTTTTTTATTGGTTTAAATTTTTTATTGTAAATATAGTTATTATTTATTTATTAAAAAATTTTATGATTAATAATTTTGTTTATGTCATTTCAATTTTATTATTATCATTATGAAAAGGTATTGTAAATGATAAAATTTATCATTTTAAAAATGAGAACTACGCACAAGTTTAGGACTTATTCAGAAGTTTTTTTTTTTTGTCTGTGAAAAGAAATTTTGTGTGATAAAAATAATTTTAAAATTTAACAAAAAAAATTTGTTTTTAAAAATCTGAATTTAAACTCATTAAAAACCTCTTAAATCAACTAACGTTTTTTTTAATTATCAACCAATTATATTATGTTAACTTATTGATCGTAGTAACTTAATTTTAATTTTTTTATGCTAAAACCATAAAATAATTCATATGTTTCTTTTCTTTTATACTAATTAAAACTAAAGTTTTTCCACTAAAAAAACTATTTTTTAAAATAAACTGTCCATAATCAAACGATAACCAAATTGTAATTTCTATTCCTCATGGGTATCAATAATTAATTTATGTTTAAGAGGGGGAAAAATTCTCCATAAAAAAATGGGAAAAAAATTAATCTGAAAAGAAAAAAGAGGGAAGAAATTGAGATTTTTATGTTATAGTTGTAAAGTTAATAGTCTAATACCAATTAAAATTCTGTTTAAGGTGTTTTTAATTCACCATATTATAAGGCATTTGATAAGCACATTATTTCGNATTGAGATTTTTATGTTATAGTGTAAAGTTAATAGTCTAATACCAATTAAAATTCTGTTTAAGGTGTTTTTAATTCACCATATTATAAGGCATTTGATAAGCACATTATTTCGCTATTTAACAACCGCACGTTAAAGGAAAATCAGAAAAATACTAGTTACCCTCACGCAGTGGAGTCCCCAATCCATTGCTCTGGACCCCTCACCGAGTCTTGGGTGCTACCGTTAGTCCTTATCGCCGGCGATTCCAGCTTCTACACGATCCTCAACTGCTCCGTCGTTCTCAGGTACGTTTTCGGGGGACATTTTTTTTTTTCTCTCTATTCATTCATTATTGTCAAACGGGGAGAACCAAATCCGGTGGGGGTTGCCGGCACTGCGCAGTTTCCGGCCAATCCCCCACCGTACACTGGCCCTTGTCCTTCTCGGATTGCTGTTCTTTTTTGTTTATATACATTATTTCATGCTTTGTTCCGATTTTAGTCTATGTGACTAGCTGATTTATCGTTGAATAATCATCAAACAATTTCTAGTTATCTGTAAAGAAGAATGAATAAAGGTGGAGCAGGAGCAGGAGGGCTAATAGGAAGTGGAATTGGTGGTGGTGCTGGAAGTGGGCCCACTGCAGCGGCTGCGGCAGCAGCGGCTCAGAAGCAAAAGACTTTGGTGCAGAGAGTAGAAGGTGACATTGCCAACATTGTTGACAATTTCAGCCACCTTGTTAATGTTGCTAGGGTATGTTCAATCACATATTACATTTTTGTAGCTTGAGAGTGTATCAAAGTCACCTTTGGATCATATTCTTATGATAATATTCTGCGCTTGGTAGCTATCTTTCTTATACTGCTCAGATTGACGTTTTAATTGCATAGAAACAAGGAATGATGGAAGCAAATATAAATTATGACATCAATTAGTTGATGACATCCACTTAATCTGAAATTTATTTGCAGATCACTGAGAATGTATGGGAGAATTTTGTAAATTCGGAGTCTTATTTAGACTTCACATTACAATATGGTGTAGGGCTAGATAGTTTTTGATTTGAACAACAGTAATTTGGAGTCTATATGCAGTTTGTGTCATTTGCAACTGAAATTATATATCTTGGAGGAATGTAAGATAAACCTGGCCTTTCAACTGCATATATCATGACATATAGGACTTACAATTGATTAGCAAAAAGAAAAAAAGTATTGAGAGGACTCCTAAAGATGACAGATTCACATTGTCAATTCTAGCATGCTTCTATGACTTGGTTTCCTCATGGCAATAAGCACATATGACGGATGGTCCATCAGTAACATGAAGCGTAAAATAAAAATGGACCAACATGTCTTTATAATTTACCTGGATGTTAGATTTCACTTGTGTTATGTTGACATCATAGACCCTTGCATTCTTGCAGGTAAATGATCCACCAGTTAGAAATTCACAGGAAGCTTTTATGATGGAGATGCGGGCTGCCAGAATGGTAAGTGTGGAGTTCTGTTGATTCTTACTTTTCTGTGTAAGCATGCTTGCAACAACATAGGTGTATTATTTGAGTAAATTTACATCTAACTTTTAAGGACTATTATGGACAAAAGTTCAACTTGCAGTTTCTGACTGCCTTTGGAGTCTAAGTGCCAATGAAATATAAAGCTGCTTAAACATGGAGACTTCACTCATTGAAAACTAGTGTATTCCTGTGGCATATTTTAATCAATGATTATGGATATAAGTAAATTATATGTTTTTTTTCATTCATACTGAATTGTTTTCTTGGAAGGTCATGATAGTATTAATCTCAATACTATGATACAGGTTTTCTTTGGCGTGATTAATTTGAGATGACTGTGCTAGCTTTTAAAGGTTATAAAGATATTTTTTTGTTCACCCCATTTCGTATACTGATTGACAGGTCCAGGCAGCTGATTCTCTACTTAAGTTGGTGTCAGAGCTGAAGCAGACTGCAATATTTTCAGGATTTGCATCTCTTAATGACCATGTAGATCAAAGAATGGTTGAATTTAACCAACTGGGAGAAAAAACTGACCGCATGTTAGCTAAAATCGGGGAGGAAGCTGCTGCTAGCCTTAAAGAGCTTGAATCTCATTATTCTTCTTCTGCACAGAAGACTATTCAAGGCACACAACCGTGATTGAGAATCTATTAATGTAACTTGCCAGCCACTTGATGAAAGTGCAAAAATAGATAAATCCTGTTTAGGCAACTGCCTTGTTCGAATTACCAGATTTAGGACTAGAAATAGAAATTCAGCTCGTGAGATCTATAGGAATATAGCCTTTGTCATTTTGTAAGGTGTAATTCTGGCACATGGTATTAGGGGTCAAATTTAGCTTTGTACTCTATGGCCCCAAAAGGACAAAGTTTGTGCTCGTTCAAATGATTAATGAAAAGCAAGAAATATCATTTGAAATCTCGTATTTTCTTTCTCGTAAACAGTCTCAGTAGCGAAGAAATAGGTGTTTAGTAAAAGACGTTTCAGAGGGGAAGCAAGAAATAATTATACAAAGCCAAAACGAGGTTACAAAATTTGCTTAATCATGATCCGTATTTGAAGGTACCATGTCAAAGACAAGACCGTATTTACAGATGAATGCTGGATTATATAATAGTTAACGTAAAATAGGGAGCCATAGCAATGATATAGTAGTAAACTGGAAAATATTTCATATAGTAGTGTTTTTTTAATCTTTTTGGCCATGCATGTATTTTATATGACTTAAAAGAATTCCTGTTGCCAAATAGATGCGGACAAAAACTGATGCAAATGAATTTAGGAGTTGGCCATATGGGAGAACATTAGGATTCTATTTCTGGGTCAACTATAAATCCTTCAATAGTCTCTTCCAACACATTTCTTTCAAATGAGTTGTAGACAGGTCATATATGGCAGATTGTAGCCATTTGACCCTCATAACTAAATCCCCATTAGATAATTACCCCAAAAATAAATTAGAAAACACCCAGTGTAAAAGTCAAAACTTTTCTGCAAGCTTGTGAATTTTATACTGTGAAAAATGTTTGGCACATATCTGCACCTAAAATTTACCACCTTTCTCAAAGATAAGCATTTAATGAAAATAGATACTGCCTTTATCCAATCTAAGAGAGATTATGTTTATGATGTTTTGCTTATTTATTAATTTCCATACTATATAGAGTTGTGATACATCTATAATAAAATTTCAAAAAAGAAAAAAATTATACTTCTTTTTTATATTTACACATATGGTAATATTTGAGTTTTATTGGATTCACAAAATTTAAACTAGATTCAATCTGAACCCATGTAAACTCGGATATTTCTACACCACCTACACATTTATCGGGTCTATATGCAAGGAAATATCTAAGTGAGATACCAACTTTAACCCCAGAGATTTTACCATTCCAAAATACAAATTTTCAGAGCAATATCTCTTAAAATGAAATTCCATCTGTAATGCCTAGATAGCAGCCTAGCAGGAGCATGTACATTATGGTGCAAAACTGAAACCGTTAAATAGAAGGCATTAACGAAAAAATGGCAAAGAAAACTAGGAGGGAAGGATTTAGTTACGTGGGAGTTAAGCATTGGTGGTTACAATGCCACCTGATTCGATATCCAATAAGAACTGTAGGAGTGGGCATAGATTAGAGAAAACCAGTTAAAACCACTATTTTTCACAGAGAATAAGACGCCGATGCATCCGTCCTCATAGCTACGACCATTTCCTTTCTCTCTTACCCTTCTTTCCTGTTATACACTGTCTGATGACAAAAGCATGGATTTGATATCGTTTTGATTTGCTATTTTTGTATATAAATAATGGGTTTTTCTAAATCTGGCTCTGTTACTATCTTCTCCCTTTTGTTCCACAAATTTCTCTCAAGAAATCCTGATGTTTTTGTTGATGATGGGTTGTGGTCCAATCAAGAACCAGCTCATTTTCAATATCCACATGTCAACTTCTTCCTAACTAACAACCTCCCGGTTCCCTCCCTACGTTTCACTCTTTCTTTTTTATTTGCTAATTTCAAAGAAAGATTTTCCATTCATAGAGGATGCAGGAGAAAGAAGATTAACTATTGGTAACTCAGAGGGAGATTGAGTTATCAAGCTTCTGAATTTAGGTGGGTTCTGCGTTTTCTGCAATCTGACTTCAAATGGGTCTTCTTTGTTTTTCATTTTTACATCAATTTTACCTTTGTATTCTTACTTGCATTTTGTAATTTTACGTGTATTGTGTAGTTCATATGTCATCCATAGCGATTATAATTATTTGATTTCTAATTATTAAAAGAATAGTTATTTTATATTCAGACATTGACCACAGCATGTTGTCTCTGTCACATTCCATTACGTGCAAACCAACACCATTAATTTAATTCTGGTTCTTCTTGCTCTTGAGGTTTATATTATTGTCTTGCAGTACCAACAATGAGGCTTTGTTCTCTTGATAAATTTGTACATATTTGATCATCACAAGAAGTTAAAGAACAATGTAGATTCTGGGTATGTACTATATGAATTCACGTTAGAGGCATTATGCAAGAAGTGGGTATCTTCAGTGTCTTATATTGTGGGAGAACCTGCAGTTATTTGGTATAATATTATGTTGGAGACATAAAGTTCCTGTTGTTCTTGCTCTGTTGAAATCACTTGTTCATCCTCAGAACTGATGTATTTTCCTGTGCTTCTGCAGAAATTCCTCGAGGGGTGTTATTGCGTTGCCCATTGATGGGGTCAAAGCCTGTCAAGAGGCATGACTTACCTGAGGTAAGAATTTCGTGTTTGTTTAGTTTAAGAAACCCAGAATTTCTGAAGAAAAATCTTACATGTAACAACTGGTGTTTTGACACGAAATGTGGGCAAGATATCTATAATTTGTAAGAAGTGAAGCTTCTATTCTGATGAAAGAATTGTTTCATCCATAAATGTAGATTAACTAAGAATTCAGGTGAACCTCTCACGATAGAACATATTACTCACAATTGTGCCAAGTCAGCAACTAATTCACCAAATCGTCCCAAACAGGTCAATCAATTTGCAAAAGATGCTGTGAATACAACTCACAATTCATCAAGTGAAACTGGACAAATGAATCACGTTTCGAAATTAGAGCTACCTGGCAAGCCTACTGATTTTGCCACTACTCAACGCTCAAGTCCAGGTTCAAGGGTGATTTTCAGTCCTGAACCCCCAACTACCTCACCAGGGGCTGCATGGGGGTTGTCTACACAAACAAAGACCACAAATCCTGCCCAAGGGAGTGGAAATAGCTCTCGTAGTGACAGTTTAGAGAGCACCAGTGCACCCATTAAGCCACATACTGGTGGTGATGTAAGGTGGGATGCTATTAACATGGTTTCCAGGGGCACCCCTCTTAATCTTACTCATTTTCGGCTTCTCAAGCGTCTTGGGTATGGAGATATTGGAAGTGTATATCTTGTGGAACTTAGAGGAACTAGGACCTACTATGCCATGAAAGTAATGGACAAGGCATCTCTTGCAAGCAGAAATAAGCTACTGAGAGCACAAACAGAAAGGGAGATTCTTGGACTTCTTGACCACCCATTCTTACCCACTTTGTATTCTTACTTTGAAACTGATAAGTTCTACTGTTTGGTCATGGAGTTCTGTAGTGGAGGTAATCTTCATTCTCTTCGACAGAAGCAACCTAACAAGCACTTTACTGAAGAAGCTGCAAGGTAGTAACTTATGACTTGATCACTTTGATTTTTATCTTCCCCCTCTTTTGTCTTTTTAGATTAGTGACATAAAAATACTTAAACACATTCACGTATTGAAACTTGGGATCCACCAAATTGGTGACATATATTGGATGGCATCTCAGTTACTATACTATTGACTGATTACTGGTCCATATGCTATAGTATTTTTTATTTTATTTTTAATTTATGTTAGTATCTGTATATATTGTAGTTGGAAATGAAATGGCCATATGACATATTCTCACAAAAATATAAAGTACTAAATAGGGAGAATGAGATACTAACTTCTCTGTAGTACTTTTTAAATTAGTTGCAAACAAGTTATGCAAATATTTTAGAGGTTAATATGCTCTGTGTTTGACTGCTTGGTTATTGGATCCTATTTGTATAGACTCCAAAGTTAGAGAAGTACATTTGAAGTCTATCTAATAGTTTAATGAAGTTACCCAGGAAACAAGTATTTATAGGTAAATTCCAGGTGAATTGGAATGAAAGAAAGAAACTAGTTACTCTTTGATCCTTCTGTCTCAAAATCAAACTTGTCTATCATCAAATGTATAGATTTAAAAACTTGGTTGCTTAATATAAAACAAATACACAGTAAAATAGTCCTAGGACAAGGTTGCATTTATTACATTCCATACATATCTCTGCTTTCAGTTTGTAAAACCAATCTAAGAATTTTATGTTGTATTTTCTTGTGCTAGGTTTTATGCTTCAGAGATTTTGTTAGCTCTTGAGTACCTGCACATGCTAGGAATTGTGTACAGAGACTTGAAGCCAGAGAATGTATTGGTCAGAGAAGAAGGCCATATCATGCTCTCAGATTTTGATTTATCACTCCGCTGCTCGGTGAATCCTACACTTGTGAAGTCGTCATCTGTCCATGTGAGCAATAGCAGCAGCAATGGGGGCATTTTGGATGATGAGAATGCAGTACATGGTTGTATCCAGCCATCGACATTTTTCCCACGCATTTTACCTTCAAAAAAGAACCGTAAATCAAAATCAGATTTTGGGCTCTTGGTTGGAGGAGGTGCCCTTCCTGAACTGATGGCAGAGCCCACAAATGTGCGGTCAATGTCATTTGTAGGCACACATGAATATCTTGCTCCAGAGATTATCCGAGGAGAGGGTCATGGTAGTGCAGTAGATTGGTGGACATTTGGTATCTTCTTGTATGAGCTGTTGCATGGGACAACTCCATTCAAGGGTGCAGGAAACCGCGCCACGCTTTTTAATGTCGTAGGCCAGCCATTGAGGTTTCCAGAAACTCCCCATGTCAGTTCTGTGTCGCGCGATCTTATAAAAGGATTGTTGGTGAAGGAACCACACAAGAGAATTGCTTATACAAGGGGTGCAACAGAAATAAAACAACACCCATTTTTTGAAGGAGTGAACTGGGCTCTTGTTAGAAGTGCTATACCTCCCATTATACCAGATCCTGTAGATTTTTCACAATATGCCAGCAAAGATACAGCAACCCCAGCAGACAAGAAGATGGCAGATATTGCAAATGATAAAAACAGCAGTAGTCACCCTGATTCTTCTTACATAGATTTTGAGTATTTTTAGCAGAAAAAGTCTTACATGGACAATAATATACATCATTGGAAATAACTATACTGTACAAAGTGCCAAACCCCTCATCCCCAAAAGAAAAATTGAAGACAGCTTTGAGAAATAAATATTGTGTAGACAGATATGTAAATTTCATCCAAATTTCTTTTTCCGAAGGAGTTTCTTTTATTTTCGTTTTTCAGTATATGTTTTGACAATGAAGAATTGGTTGTAGCTGAGGTTATCTCTATCTAGTTGGTGAAATGTTGAATTCTCCAGGGGAACTGCAGCATAATGCAGATAAGGCAGGCAGCAACAGTGAATTTATGTTTTGTTGTTTCAGAAGTAGGAATCATGTACTGGAGAAGCAATATACCTTCTCCCTTCCAAAACAAAAAAACAAAAAAGAGAGGACAGGAATAGGAAAAGAAGAAAGAGACTGGGGAAGTGAGTTTGGCATCAAGTTGTAGGTCTTCTTTGTGTGTGTAGCCCATTAAAAGTTACACATTAGCAAAATTGAAGGTAAACAGTATAGTTATAACTTACACAAGGCTTTTTCCTTCCCTTTGGAGTTCAAAAAAAACCTTTTGTGGTAACAGGTGAACACCAAAGCTGAACGTGAAACTGAACATTTATAAGTGAATCAAGTAGAATACATCCATGACAAAAACTTAATGATCAGGAAATCATTCTGAAGACATCATCACAAATTTATCACATATTATTATATGACTTTGCAACCATAGGGCATACAGGTGACATACACCAGAGTTTATTACATGCTACATCACTGAGTTTATTTGATCTTCATAAAGATTTACTATCTGTCAGTGGTTTTCACATCTGCCAATTAGCTTGAAACTGATGATGAATCCAAAGCTAAAATCCAAGCAATGAAAAATACAAAGGGAAAACAGGAATTTGCCACATATGAGCAGAACCAATCTCTGGTATAAAATTAGTGCAAATCACAGAGGCAACATATGGCCAGGACTTCACAACTTTGCATTGTTAGATAATCTTGCTCTCAACTCTTCAGCAACCGCATCAATGAACTCTTCAGTATTCAAATACTGAGACCTAGAAACCCTACAAAATAGAGGAAGGAATTGTAAAACATATGGTCAAACAGAATAGTAGCATTATAAAAGAAACATCCCATTGACAGAAATTACTTAGGTCCATGAACTAGAAGGGCAAGATCCTTGGTCATCTTTCCCAGTTCAACTGTTCCAATGCAAGCTGCTTCCAGCTTCTTTGTGAAGTCCAACAATCTGGTATTGCCATCCAATTTTGCCCTGAGAAAATTAATTTGATTAATTGTTGAATTCAATTTCTATGGATTCTGCCTTAGGGGGGGAAAAAGTGGTTAGCGTAATGATACTTTATCAGCTTTAAGTTTCAAGCTTTTTTACCTATGTGCGAGACCTCGTGTCCAAGCAAAAATTGATGCTATACTGTTTGTGCTGGTTTCACCTCCCTTCTGATGAACCCTATAATGACGGGTAACAGTGCCATGGGCTGCTTCTGCTTCAATGGTTTTCCCATCTGGGCATACCTGGTACCAAATATCGCTTTTCATACATCCATGGTAGAGATTAAACCAAAGAAAGGGAGAAAGAAAAAGAAGGAAGAAGGGATAAACATAAAAAAGAGAGAAAAAAAACTGCAAGGGGTTTGAAAAGACATACCAGAACTGAAGTCATCAGTCCAAGAGAACCAAATCCTGTTCAATAGAAACAACTGTTCATCAGACACCCTCATCAGGAATCTCTGAGAACCATTTCCCATTCACTTTATCAATATCAGCCATAAAACTTGCAATAAACAATAATTAATTCAATTGATATCCACCTTGAGCTAAGAAATCACTCTGCACATCCCCATCGTAGTTCTTGCATGCCCACACATATCCTCCTTCACTTTTGACAGCATAGGCAACCATATCATCTATGAGACGGTGTTCATACCTAAGAATTAAACCAGGAGTTAGTGATTAACTCATCAACACGGATTTTGATTATCATGACCAAGCAAATTATCTGACCATATTCCTGCAGCTTTGAACTTGGAACTCCATTGTGTTTCAAAAACTTCCTGGAAAATGTCCTTGAATCTTCACAAAAGCAAAGAGTAAAAGCAATGTGAACATACGTTAATAGGAAAAAAGGACAATATATTTCCTCTTTCACTCACCCTCTCATGCTCCGTCTATCTATGAGACACAAACATACAAATGTAGACATAAAGTCAATAAGATTCAGAGACAAGTGCATTGACTGTTTGATTACCCATAATTCTAATAGTATCTGAAATTAGACTCAAAAATAAAATATAAAGAAGGAAGATTACAAACATACCAGCATACCTTCCATCATAATTCTTTAGAATGGTATTTTTAGTGCTCAAATAGAGAGGCCACTTTTTCTGGTAAGCAATATTCATTGAAGCCTCAGCAAAAGCTCGAATAGACTGTTTCAAGATCAAATATATCATATTATAGTCAGTGCAGCCAACTTCTTCCTAAGAAGAAGAATAAGAAGCATCACCCAAAAACAAACCTCATCTGTGTTATACATTGACAAAGCTATGCCACCAGCACCAGTAAAGTTATAGACCTCTAGCTCTTTTCTCTCACCATGTCCACTGGGTTCTGCAAAAATGTTTATCAAAATTTCAGCTTTTATTCAGAAATTTTGCATGTCAACCAAATTGTAACTATACAAGTCAAGAGAAACTGTTGGCTAGATATTGAATTTACCAAACACCAATTTTAGTTTTCCTGGTCCTCTTACAACTGTGTCAGTTGCTCGGTATTGATCCCCAAAAGCATGCCTCCCAATACATATGGGCTTCGTCCATCCTAAAAGATAATTCAGCAGTACTTACCACTTGCTATCATGGAGTAAAATTCACACATCAGATAAGTTCTAGTTTATTATGAACCTGAAACAAGACGAGGGATGTTTCTGCACATAATTGGCTCTCTAAAAACAGTACCTGTAGCACACAGTGATCAAAATTTCTCTTGCTGTCAGCTAAAAATTTCTGAACACATAACAGTACTGAAAGAACCATAGGAAAGCACGACTACCATTTAATATGTTCCGAATTGTCCCATTTGGACTCCTCCACATTTGCTTTAACTTGAACTCCTTGACACGAGCTTCATCTATCAAAACAAAAAAAACAAAAAACCTTCACATGTGAAGTTTTGTTATAATGGATGAGTATCAAGTTAGCATATAATCCAAAAAGTAAATATGTAATTGGAGTCCCACGCATCATTTCTAATTAGATAAATTATGAATACCTGGTGTTATAGTGGCACATTTGATTGCTACATTATACCTGCAAAAGAAATTCCAGTTATATTAGGAGGTCTCAACAGATAAAAGCAAGTTTGTAAAACATAGAAACAAGAAGTAAGGAAACTTTCCCCAATTTCCACAGTATTTCACAAAGAGAACATTCGTCACTCAAACTAGTTCAGCTTCATTGAGCTGTGCTGATATACCAACCAAAGAGATTCAGTAACCATAATCCTCTTTCCAAACTAAATAGAGCCATCCATCTCTTGTTGTACATTTCTTATTCCCTTCTAACTCACGTGATATTTAATTTTTTTCCCCTCGAAACTCATGACTGAATCCATTGTCTCTTAAGGTCAGATGTAGATGGTTATGTCCTCTGAAGCACATATAACTGGTGGGTGGACAGTCACTTTTTTGCAAAAATGTGAGCATTTCAGTAACTTTAAGAGTGAATGTTTGTTTATTTTTTATTTTCTAAGAAAATGAATGTTTTAAGTTTTCATGTCCATTTTAGTGAGCTACATGGCTAACCACAACTATGAACACAGATATTAGATAAGATAAACATAGTAAGAAGTCATTTTTTTAGCCATTAGGAGATATCTTGGTAGAACTCACAAATAAGAGAGAGCTTGGCATGGCTGTTTTTACTTTTTCCTGATATTTTTAATGTAATTATATTCTTAGTTTAGATAAACAGAACAGAAACTTTCCATTATTCTGCATTGCAATTCATGAGTTTAATAATAACTACAGAAGAAATCAACAAAAATAGGGGTTAAAACAGAAAGAAAGTTACTGATCAACAGTATAATGGTGTAACCCCTTGAAAGAAAACATAAGCAAAGAACCTCCAAGGCTCCAACACAGGACAAAAGCACATACTTGAGAGTAGCTTCAGCACTTTCAATAGTAACTCTGTCCTTAGTGGCATCTCGATGAGGAAGACCAAGGTCAAAATACTTGATATCCAGCTCCAAATAAGGGAAAATAAGCTGGATTTAAAAATTCAAAAAAAAAAAAATGCACATTATTTTTCAGAATAAAAGAATAAGGCATAATTGTTTCATGAAGATTATGCAAGGCATAACTACCTTATCTTTTATCATTTTCCAAATAACTCGTGTCATTTCATCTCCTACATTTACAGACAAGTAAACATTATTTAGAGAAATGAAGCAAGTACCAAAGATGTTATCTTAAAACCTATTCAACTACAAGGACAGACAGATACCAAGTTAAACATCAATATGACTATCTTAAGTTTCAGAAATCAATACTACATTTCCAGGACACTAAACTTCAAGAGGATTCATAAGACAAAATCTTTTTAAACAGATTCTCCTAACATGTGTTAGTAAAGAAGCTTAAGCGGCCTTGGAAAACTTCTTTAAATGAAAAGGTCGTCAAAATAGTTTTTGGAACACAAAAAAAAATGCCTTGCACCAAACAGATAATTTTCAATTCTTGCATGGACTATCCAAATCACGCTGAAGTGCAAAACCATCTAACAGTAAATATAAGAAACTAATAAGCTTGGTTTATTCGCTTTTGGTTAAAATGAACAACCAGAAATTCCCATCACTATGAGGCCTAATCCCATAAGTTATTAAAGACAAGTGTGCAACAGAAATATGAGATATAGCAAACCTCACATGAGAAGTGACTTCTCATTCATCTCAAGTATCAAAAACCAGAAACCTCTTTACATTGTAATATTTTAGATGTTAAAATTAGGATCTCAATATCAATCTAGCCTACCCAAAAGCGGTAGTTTTGTATAAAACCTTCTAACTTATATCTTCAAACTTCAAAGAAACAGACTTGAGCAAAAGCCCAATTCTCCATATTGATAATACAGAAAGCACATAACTTTTCATATCTGATTTATTGAAATTAGTATGAGAATTAAGCTCTGAGCAGCTAACAACCATCAGAGCCAATATATAGAAGAAAACTAAAAAAGGAGAGAAGAGTGAAAGATGATGTCCGTTACCATCCATTTCAACGATGGGGTTGTCCACCTTTATCTTCTCAAACGCCATTACTCTTGCTGCAATTTTTCTTCAGCTGAAATGCCCACAACTCGAGAGGAACACAGAGAAACAAACAAAGATGGGATCTGCAAAAGATGGGAGCTTTACTGAATGAACTGTTGAGTATAAACGCAACTTTGATTCTGGATTCTTATGTAGTTTTAATAGCGATCAACGCCTGCACCGCTAATCAAGGCAAAACGACACATAGGGATCATCCTTGTAACTTGTATTTGTATTGTCAGAAATGTTGGTCGTGAAGTGTAAAGATAAAAAAATTTGGAGTAATAATATATAGGAAATTTTCTTTCAAGTGAGTTTAATTAAAATAAAGTGATAAATTTTTTCAAATTTTAATAGTTGAGAGAAAAGATAAGTTGTAAAAGTAAGTATTAAGTAAGGGCTTATGAAATAATTAAGATCTTTCTTAGCATATGGTTATTATGTTCATATTTATAGTTACAATTAAGTAAGGGCTTATGAAATAATTAAGATATTTCTTAGCATACAGTTATTATGTTCATATTTATAGTTACAATTTTAAATTCAAACACATAATTCACAAGTTTCAAAGACGACCTCAATACTACTCAACTATAAGTTATTTGATTATGTTCATATATGTGATTATCATATATAAAACATATGATTGATATATTTAAATATAAATCAAATAATCACACGTATATAAATAAAATAGAGTTTAAATGTACTCTAGATCTCTATTGTTTAGATGAATTTTAGGGTGCTTATAGTTTGAAGTTTTTATAATTGGGTCTCAATCATCACCCTCTAATTATAACTCCATCAATTTAGTGCTGACATAGCAAACGACTTATCTACGTGACAATAAAAAAAGTTGACGTGGTGCTAAAATAGTACAAAAATCATCATCTCATCAAATTTTAGCTTAAAAAAGTATATAAAAAAGTTGATAATATATCAATTTTTGTGTCATTTTGGTGCCACGTCAATTTCTTTTATTGTCATATAGACAAGTCGTTTGTTATATCAGTATTAAACTAACAGAGTTACAATCGAGAGTGATGAAAAGAACCCAATTAAAAAAAATAAATTATAAGAACCCTAAAAGAGGAAAAAAAATTATAAAAATCTGATTCAAAATTTATCCTAAGGACCTGCAATACATTTAAATCATAAAATAATTATATAAAATTGAGGAGTATTTTCATAATTTAAAAAAGGTAGCAAGCACCTCCATAAATATGATAGTCATCGTTCAGTGAGGACGATGGACCACAGAAGACAGAACAAAAGCTTTGCCTTCCTATGTGGAATCCATGTTCCATCTTCCTAATTGGTATTTCATCATGTTTTGTCTTCCTCTCTCATAACTTCTGCTTTCAATTTATCATTACATAAATAGTTATAATGATTATTTTATAATAAATGTTATGTGTTTTTGTTAAAAATATTGTAAATTAAAAAATTATTTTGTATTAACTATTTTTTTTAAACTAACTTATAAAAATCTGAATAATATAAATAACAATTTATTATATTCTTTTAATTTTAAAAATTAAAAAAAAAAAAAACAGTAATTTGTCGAAAAGGGTATAAAATATAAACTATAAAGTGAGTTTCAGTTGAGAGATAGAGTGGACCGTGTGGTTTAGTCACTGGTCAGATAGCGGGAGAGGCAGAGAGACAGACCATGATATTGCAGCATTCCAGCTTCTGTGGTCTTCCTCCGTCTCCGACTACTTCTGTATTCGATCAATCACGAAAGCAAAAAAATCTTATTCTTCACAAACAACTCCCCTTTCTTCGTCTTCCAAAGACCAAAACCGCTACCTTCAAAATTTCTTGTCTTGGACCTGGATTGTTCGACCAAATTGCTCAACTAGCCCAGAACAAGGTACCCCTTTGGAGTTCTTTTGCATAGGGCTTCGTTTTGAATTCTGGGTTTCTCTTAATTCTCATTTTCATCAATCCCAGTTCTGTTTTTTTTTTTTTTTTTNTTTTTTTTTTTTTTTTTTTCCAATTCTATATGATAATTAGCATTTTTTTTTAGTCGAGTTTTTGTCACTGAAATGGTTGGTTCTCTGTTATCAAGGTTCTGATTGCAGCTGGTGTTTCTGCGGCAATTGGCCAGTTTTCCAAGCCCTTCACTTATGTATTGCTTTATGGCAAAGAGTTTGACCTCAAAACAATTATTCAGGCTGGAGGATTTCCCTCAACGCATTCATCCGTATGGTCCAGAACTCTTTAATCCTAATTTCATGATTTCATCTGTGCCACTTGAATTAGTATATATAACCCAGTTGTGGGTTGGGTTTTCAGTGTCAATCTCACAAAGTTATTTGCATTTTCCTATGGATAGGCGACAGTGGCTAGTGCAACATTCATTGGCCTTGAGAGGTTAGAAGATTTGGTTAGCAGCTGGGTGTTTGATGCATAGAACATTCCCCCTTTTGTTTGTCCTCTGAACCCTTGAAAATGAAGCATAAAATTATATGGGAGGGTGATTTATTATTGTTGTGTTATTTGTAACTGAATAATTTCCAAATGCAGAGGCTTCTCCGATCCCATTTTTGGTCTTACAGTTGTGTATGCTGGCCTTATTATGTACGATGCTCAGGTATGATATTCTTTTGTCCAATCTTATATTGTCCTTGTCTTCTTTTCTATTCTGTTCTTGTTCCTCCTTAACAATAAGGACTATTTCAGACTTCTGTTTATATCATCTGAATGTCTTTTGTTATGTGTTTTTACTTAAATTGGTTCTTAACTGTAGTCATATCCAGACCCACAACTTGTAAGGTATATTTGACAAAGACCAAGAGTATAAGATTTTGTGTATCATCACCATGAAATTATCTAGTGGCCGTATCAAACTATGCTAGCTGGATATTCACCATGATGGCACACATGAGCAAATTTGAATAATATTTTCACTTGTAGTTTCTTAATGTCTTTAAAAACGTTATGTATTACTGGAGCTTTGTGTGTAAATAGAAGAAGTAACAAAGTATGTAGAAGTGGTACCTACTAGCACTTACAATCTACAGTTTGCCCTTTGGGCATGAAACTTGTTTTCTACGTAGTGATTTTGTAGATTAGTGGACTTAATGTTTGTAAAATGATTTAGATTGAAAAGCTAGGATTTGGTAAAAAAGAAGCTTGTTCGTGAAGGATTGGTTTGATACTGGGCTTTAAATCTATCAAAATGCTGGTTAGAAGAAATTTTATTCTATCAAAATGTTGTACAAGAATAGTTGTTATAAGGGATTGCAAGGGAAAAAGAAAATGGTAAACCCGTTTGAAGTTAGGGGGCTGTCACCGAAGGAAACTGCTAGCAGAAACTTAGAAGGTGTGACTTAATTCAGGATTTTAAAACTGGTTCGGATGTTTTGTTATAAAAAAAAATCTGGTTTAGATAATTTAAGAGAAAACAATAAAGGGACCTTTCTTCATAAAAAAGTGGCTGCAGGCCAAATCTGATGACTTCTGAGGCATCGCGTAGTTGTGGTTAGTTGGTACCATATGTGCGAGCAGTGAAGAAGTCTGAAATCAACTTATATTTCACTGAAGCATGCCCTTAGCAGTGAAGAAGTCTGAAATCAACTTATAATTCATTATAGCCTGCCTTTTTTAATATTGGGTATGCAACATGCTTGAATGGCTAAAACTGTATGGTTTCATGGCTGCCTTGGAGTTGGCTGGGGCATAGTTTGATAATTTGAGAATAATTCCAGCGTGCATAATTGGTAAAGGCATTATCTTTTCTCTTTCCTTTTTTCCTTAAGATGAGGCTTGGTAGATAACTTGGGTCTTAAGATGAGGGTCTGTTTAAGGATTAAACAGGGTTATCACTCTGCAGCCTGCAAATAGATCTGTTGGTTACTTACTTAGGTTCATAAATGAGATAATTCCTCCCTATGCTCAAGCTGTTATCCAGTTATGCTTGTTTAGCAATCATGCATTTGAATGAAGATTTGAGCTTTCGTATATTGGCTGGTTAATGAGCTCCAAAAACAGTGAAATAAACTAGCTTGAGGTCTCCTTTCTGGCATTGATCATATGCTAACCCCATTCTCTTCATATACTTGCATATGGCATGTTTGGGCTTGAAGAAACTTATGGAATGGTAATGCTAGTGATACCTTGTATTGTATGTTATAATTTCCTATTGCCGTCTTATCAACCATTGAAATTTTTGGAATTTTTCTTTTTCTGGACCTAAGTTTAAATCCTTCACTGGATGTCTAAGACTCACTTTTACTCTCACTTAAGCTTTGTTTGAGAATAATGAGAGGGAAGAAATTAGGTGGAAGGAGTGGAAATGTATAATATATGTAGATAAGATGCATATCTTCATGCATTACTCACTTTCATTCCTTCATCCACGTTTCTAAACAAAACACAGCATAGAATAACAACTGAAGTAGGTTGTTCAAGGTCCACTAGAAAGCTTGGTTCTATAAATCTAATTGCTATAAGATTTCAAAAGCTTACTAGTCGATTCCCTTGATGAGTTTCCCTAATCTAGGCCCAATTTTAATCTTATAGTTTTCAGAACCTTGCGCTATTATTTGCAGGGGGTAAGAAGAGAGGTGGGCATTCATGCCAAGACACTGAACAAAGTCCTGCGCAGGAAGCAAGTCAACTGTGTAATTTCCAATGATTTGAATGGTTTGATAAACTCTCAACCAGGAACCTCAACGCCTATGAAAGTAGATGATGGCCTTGAGAAGCCCCTTTTGTCCCAAGAAGCAGCTCTGGAATCACAATCCAGATGTGCAGGTTTATTAGTTAAAGAGGAGAACAAAATAAAGCAAAACGATGGAAAGTTATTAACCTCTGGCTTCTTTGTTGATGCAGAAGAGCTCTCCCAGTTAGCTGCTGATGGTTTAGTCCCATTGAAAGAATCAATTGGCCATACAGAAGTTGAAGTCGTAGCTGGTGCTTTACTAGGTCTCTTAGTTGGTTTTGCTGTCTATAATTTCTTGTAATATCTATCTCATACCATTTATAGTGAACTGAATGATAAGGTTGGGGAAAAAGATGTTAGATTCAGATTTAACCAAAGCCAAAATAGAGATTCATTGTACCTTGTCTTTTTTTTTTCTTTTTTTCTTTTTTTCTTTTTTTCTTTTTTTCTTCTTAACATCATCATGTGAAAAATATACAAAGGTTTGGACTTATGAGGTGAGAGGTAAGAGTACACAAACCTCAAAGATGGGACATGTTAAGTTTTTTTTTTTTTGGTACAGCATGTTAAGTATTTGGTACATTGATATATGAGTACAGGATATATAATTATGAAATACATAAATATCAAGATTCTTATGGTCGGTACGAGTCATGACAATTAGAAAGTATCTTACATTTTGAGAAATATATGGTAATATATATAAATTTATCTAAATATTAAATTTTTAAAATTAGAAGTATATCATTTAGAGATGTTAAATTCGCCACAAAACTTGTCCAGATAATGATCATGTTCAAATTGACCACTCTGCACTCTGCACTCTGCAGAAGATAGCCATACATCAGATAAGGACCCAAAGTTTCTTAGCCATCCAAACGGAGTCGGTTTATTAAGAACGCAAAAGTTCAGCAAACGTGGCAGAAAGCTATAATGGCACGTGGCAAATGTTAGCACACGTGTAACATCATTTACAAGCTGGTATTCCACGTGGGTTGATCTTGATACGTAGCAGAACCCCACTTTGTCACCCCCTTTCTAACACAAGTTCATATAAATAGATGGACATAGTCTTAGAAAACCATAGTGAAGAGTTGAATCATTTCATTAACCTTACAAAGGGGGAAAAAAAAAAAAAANAAAAAAAAAAAGATAAGATCAGAGGAAAAAGGATGTCAGGTGCACAAGGAGCACAGCCAAAAGAATCAAAAACAGCAACAATCTATGAGTCAGTAGAAGGAGGAGAGAATAGAACGAGGACAGATTTGCGTTCAAGGGAGGATCAGGGTAGTATTCAGGTAGATAAGATGCAGGAGAAGGTTCCTGATCCTGCAGGCAAAGGTGGCCCTGTATTTGGTGCTGGCAAAGATGACAACAAGCAAGACCTTGGTGTTACAGGCACTGGCTAGTGCCTATTGGCAAACCCATCAAACCAAACTTTATGGTGGTGTTTCTTCAAAATCAAGCTACTTCTTTTCTTTCTTTTTACTTTTGGGTTAGGTTTTTGTGATTGTATCTGTAGTATGAATGAATCAGAATAAAAAGAATGAAACTTTTTATGTAATTGCATGTTCTTCACTGCTTTGAATTTGATGATCCTTTCTTTACATTGGGTTTCATTTCCCTTGATGGGGAAAACTTGTTCAAAGTGCTAGTCCTACGTTAATGGTTAGTGCCACCACCTGGTTTTTTAGAGTTAATTTGTCTGAGGGATTTGTTGTTTAAACTTCAAAACTGATGTTTCGTTAGAAGCAAACAACAAGGTCAAGAAAATCAAAATGTTGATGATGATAAGGTCTTACGTTAATTTCATCAGTTAGCCTATGAGAATGGTTCTTCAAATTGCATCAAATAACATCATGCAATGCAACAACTACCATTGAATACATAAACATAACATCTCACTCCCTAATTGTTTTATGTCAAAAGTTGTATGCATGTTCCATGATCAGCAACCAACAGTTGCATGAGCCATTAATTAATGCCTCTTAATTACTTATAGCATATTCTTTGATTAAATGATTGATTAATGGCTCTTAATATGAAGTATGAACTTGGTATCTTTCTGATTATTCGTATTCTTAAAGTTCTCTTAAGATCCTTTACTCGTTGATTATAACATACATTTTAAATAAATAAATCATAACATTTTGGTTATTGTTTTATAATTCTAATAATCTCTTTTATTCTTCTTGAAGGAGGCATTTAGCTTGACAAACTAATTAAAAAATAAAAAAATAAAACCATGACATATTCCAAGGTTTCCTTTGTTGAGTTGAGTCGAATTTGGTGGAGGTTATTTATTTATTTAATCTATTTGAGGATATAAAACAATGTTTNGTTGAGTTGAGTTGAATTTGGTGGAGGTTATTTATTTATTTAATCTATTTGGGGATATAAAACAATGTTTGTCTATAAATTTTAGTTTTAATGAAATTTAGTTACAAAATCTTTATAATAGAATATGAAATATTAATTGTTTAATCATTGAATCCTACCGACATTACTTTTTTCTTCAAATTTACTTAATCTTAATCCTTTTCCTTAAACACCAAATCTTCTTATGAGATTTGTACTTTTTTAAAGTAGTTAAATAAAAATTGATTCTTTACTTCAATTAAAATCTCCTCTAAAGAGTGAAGAAATAAATAATAATTTAGATAATGTTATTTGTATATTTTTCTAATATTACACAATATCACAGGCACAGTTAATATAATTGGGTATTACTAAACACACTAAAACTTTTGTCGTCTATGATTTAGATTTGTCATTTCAATTACTGTGACACTATATATTATTTTTATCTTAAAAAGTTCCAAATACCCCTATTTTTATATTCATTAAATTTTTATTTTATTTTGGTATTTATTTACTTTCATTACTCTTAGCTCCTTTTTTTTTTTTTTTTTTTTTTTTTTTTTTTTTTTTTTTTTTTTTTTTTTTTTTTTTTTTTTTCTTTTTTTTTTTTTTTTTTTTTTTATTTCTACCACTTATTATTTCTCTTTTCCAACAATACTACTGCCTATTTTTTATTTTTTAAAATGCCTCTCACTATAAAAAAATAATTATCAATTACTAAAAGAGATAACCAAAATCAATTTAATAATATTTAATGCCTGAAAAGGTTAAATGAAAATGATACTTGTTTGTCCAGCCGCATTGAGATTTCTCACTCACTATTCACTAAGTCACTCATTATTTTTCACTATAAATTGGTACCAACCAAAATAATTTGATTTCACCCAATAATTTACAGTTTGCCCTTTTATTTTAATGGCAAATCAGCTCTACGGCTACAGCCCTACGTACGGTGGTGGAGCAGCATCACCGCCTTCTCCTGCTCCCACTGTCTCTACTTCTTCTCTCTACCTCGGCACCACGCGCTACCTTCCCTCCGATACACGCGCCACCACCGACATGTATTTCCCCCACCGTAGCGACGTTCTTCGGTATTCCTCTTCCGCCGCTGCGGCGGACATTGACATTGGCCCGCCTGGTGTGGCTTCCAAAATCTCCGGCGCCGTTGGACCTGCCTCTTCCACCACCTCCCATTTGCTATCTCAAGCTTCTTGGCCAGCAGCCATAGCTGCTGCTGCTGCCGCTGCTGCAAATGGTGGTTCTTCTGCACTCGACCCCATTGTTGCTGGCTTAAAACGCTCTACTGAAGGTTGTTTCTCTCTCTTTCTTTTGCTTTATGGGTTTCTTCTTTTGGTTGTCAGTTTGATTCCTTTACGCTCATTTCATAACTTACTAGAAAGGATTATATCTGAGATGCAATTCTGAGTTTTGGTGAGGGAAATGGAAAATACCCTCTAATCATTGAAAAGCTTGGTGCTTGTTTTTGATTCTAAGGCCAGAATGCCATTAGATAGTTTACTCCTTTCCTGTGGTCACTGAGCTAAAGGTTGTAACTTTTGATGAACTGATAATTAATGGGTGGGAAACCGGTAGTGCTCCTTTTGCTTTCCAATGATACCTAACATTCCACATTTCATGAGTCAAGCATTGCATCTTCATTTAAATAAAATGACAAAGGATCTGTTTTTCACACCAACTTTGCCATATTGTTCTATATTGGAGGTTTGCCGAGATGGTTGGTAACTGAGACTCTATAGGCTATTATCAATATGTCAGTGAGATATGATATTAAACATGTATATATTGCACTAATCAATGTCATAAATGTAATAATCAAAGTAAAGCCATTAATACTTAGATTAAAGATATAGTTATGTAGCATCATAGAGTCTTACATGATATGGAGAAGCCTCTAGCAAATAAACCTTTGGGGATCATCTTTGAGTGTAGTGTTTCCATCACGTTTTGTGCATTTCAAACTGCAATAAGGCAGAAGGAAAGGCGAAAAAGCAGAGCATTTGGATATGTTGGTTTTGTTCTTGAGATATAATGTTAGTCTTTGATCATATAAATGTTGAAATGTCTAAGGTGCTTATAATATTCATAGCCTGTTTACTGTATAGTTTCTTGGATAAACCTACCATCACAATACATTAGTGAAGCAGTAGTCATCGTTAAAATGAATAACCTGCAATTATGACTCTAGTGGCATAGGATTAGGTGGGATTTGCGTAGGTTATTGAAAATGCACTCAAAGCAAAGTAGTGGTCAGTGTAGCAAATGAACAAGAAATAAGTAAATAACAAGTATAAATTAGATAATGTGTAGCAGCCAATGTAAGCATTGATGATGGCTTTTATTGAAAAAAAAAAAAAAAGCAATTATGATGGCCATGGTAAAATTTTGTACTATGGTTGGCATCTTCTTTGAGTGTTTTACTTACCAATTAAACCAATTTGAGCTTCTAACTTCAAAGAGTGCATAGTTTTGCTATTGTATATTGTTTACAAAAGATGTTGTTTGTTGGTGATATTGATAGAATTCGATAAACATATACTTGGAGCTTTATTCCAAAGGCTGTCCTATTTCTAACTTTAATAGAGTTCATCACATTTTGGCAACAAATTATATTCTACTTATTTACTAAGCGTATGCTCTTAATACAAAATTACTTTCTAATTCAAACTTATTAAGTAACGCATATATTTGCTTTGGTTTTCTTGTATATACTTGTCNTACCTTCAAAGAGTGCATAGTTTTGCTATTGTATATTGTTTACAAAAGATGTTGTTTGTTGGTGATATTGACATTATTTTCATAGAATTCGATAAACATATACTTGGAGCTTTATTCCAAAGGCTGTCCTATTTCTAACTTTAATAGAGTTCATCACATTTTGGCAACAAATTATATTCTACTTATTTACTAAGCGTATGCTCTTAATACAAAATTACTTTCTAATTCAAACTTATTAAGTAACGCATACATTTGCTTTGGTTTTCTTGTATATACTTGTCTATTATGTACTATAGCACTCTACCATCCAACCGTTTTGGGTACCCATAACACAATTGGGCAAAGTGAAGCTTGGTATTCTACAAACTCATTAACCAAGCGCCCTAGATACGAGAGTGCAAGCAATTTGCCTATATATCCACAGAGGCCAGGAGAGAAGGACTGTGCCCACTATATGCTCACAAGAACCTGTAAATTTGGAGATAGCTGCAAGTTTGACCATCCTATTTGGGTTCCTGAGGGTGGAATCCCAGATTGGAAAGAGGTGACCTTTTTATTGCCATTTTTTATGCCTATGGAAATTATATCTTATTGTATGTAATACATTACTATTGTATCTTGCAAAATGACTTGAATACTATTTTCAGATAAATTAGTTGAACATATATGTATGAAATTATGTAATGGTTTATTTAGTAGTTTAACCAAATTTATTTCTTACCATTTAGCTATTACATATATGGCTATCATCTAGATATGTGAAAAATTATTTGGAGTAATTTATTTGTAGATCATAGTGGTTTCAAGGTGCTCTGTTTTATCGAAATGATGTTCAATGAGAATTCAAAAATTTCCAATCCTAGTTTCAAAATATTTACCAGCTTTTAAAATAATTTTCCTTTTATATCTGCATCTTCCCTTGATTTTATCATCTTTAAGGATTAAAAGCCCCAGGTTTTTGAATTGGTGGAACTTTTATAATGTATAGAATGAATACATTTGAAGTTTAAGGTTTAATTTTTACTTCTTCCATTTTTTTTTTTTTGAAGTATATTTTCTGTGTTATGCTAACCTGCTCTAGGCTGAGTAGTCCTGAATTTAGCAATTCAGTTTGATTAAGTTTAGAACTTCAGACTTGGTGTTGCTCAAGCAGAGGGAATGCTGGTGGTTTTTATTCACAACTTCTTGGAACCAACCATTTCATTATCTTGCTTAGATTTGGTCTATGATTGAACAGAAGGCCTGTAATTTCATTTTAAGTTATCTTGTCTTTTGTTACTTGATATATGGATGGGATCGTGGGATTTAGATATCATTTAGAGTTGATTTTGGCATCCATATCTCTGAATACTCTCCGACTAGTTTGTAAACTCTGTTTAATCAGTATAGCAACTTGGAAAATTTGGAAACATGACAGTGGGAAGTATCTGTTAACTTTGCTCAGTTTGTGAGTTAGCCTTTTCACCACCTACAAGGTAGTTATTTCTTATATGATACTGGAGGTGTTAGTGGGTAAAAAAATTTGGATGGGTGAATTCGGTATGATAATTTATGCCTTCTAAAAGGATGGGAAGTGCCTCTTGTTAGTTATGATTTTTGTGATCCCGCAGGCATGAGTGAAGTATCCTTACTGTTAGAGATATACTAAGGTAGTGATTCTGACAAGTCTCTTATGAAGTCTTGCAAAGAAAATAATATGCTTTCTTTAGTTGTTTTCTTATTTCATGGATATATTAATGAGCAAGATACCCTTATTGCTTATTCCCTGCTTAATGCATCCATCACTTCCGCCTTTGATTGGTGCTTTGAACTAATATTTCTCATTTTTCCGTGTTGCACAATTTGAAGATATACTCTGATGCCTGAAGCGCAGACCTTTCTTACATCTCATGTTGGCATGACAGATGACTACTACTAGCCAACATACTCATAATTTTCTTATTTTCCATTGAAATCTTGCCTGCTTCATGTCCAGATGATCTTAAGTCCACTGTCTCCTCCATTAGGAGCAAGAATGGAGGCTGAGATCAAGGGTTCTATTCTTGTTCTGTATGGGTGCCTGGCTGCCATTAAAAATAAAATTTTCTTCTTATTAAGAGTCAGCATTTTGGAAAGTCATTTAGTTTTTTGGTTCATAGGCAAGTTATTTTAGAGTATCACATGATTTTATATAACTGTTTCTCTCATTTGTTAAGCTATGTATATTTAGTCAGCTGCCTAAGAGTGATCTCAGCAGTAAGTTGCCAATCATTTTTTGGTTTAATACTATTAATATCTCATGCCCCTTGAAGTTTAAGGATGGAGTGGTCATGGGTTTAGAACCTACTGGGGCTGTCTATTTTGTATGTTAGGACGACTCTGTTCCATTTATTTTCATGGCTTAAACTATATATGGCATTTCTGTTTCTTACCATTCTACCTTTACTTACTGATCACCACTGGCAATGGGTTTTTGGTCACTGAAGATGAAACATAGCCCTCTAGCATTGTCAATTCTTAAAATAAAACAGGTTTACTAATTTGTTACAATACTATGTCATTGATTTATAACTCTTTTAGGTTCCAACTGTTGTTACAAGTGATACTCTTCCGGAGAGACTGGGAGAACCAGATTGTCCAGTGAGTAGAATTTGCAATTATCCTTTTTTTTTTAAAAAAAAAAAAGATGCATGCGATCTTTTTCTAATTCATTATGGGCCCAATCTGTTGCAGTACTTTCTAAAAACTCAGAGATGCAAGTTTGGTTCAAGGTGCAAGTTTAATCATCCAAAGGATAATTTCTCTAGTGTGGTAGGCGTTTACCTGTATGACCTTTTGTGGCTATACTTGTTAAATGGTAATATGGATATAATCTTTCTGCTTGTAGTAATGCAATGTTTCACTTTGATTTTAGGGTTCCTCTGAAAATGGAGATGTTTTTCCCTTACCTGAGAGACCATCTGAGCCTCCCTGTGCGGTTAGACATTTATCTATTGCCTTCACTTGAGACATCACTTGTCAATGATTTACTGCCTTACTTCTATATTTATGCAGTTCTACATGAAAACTGGAAAATGTAAGTTTGGTTCTGCCTGCAAATTCCATCACCCAAAAGATATCCAGGTTCAGTTGTCTGGACAACCAAATGGTACTGGAGAACAGACACAGTTCACTGCAATGATGGAGGGGGCTGCAGGAGATGCACAGCCAATTAATTCTCTTATTTCATACACTCCTCCACTAACACATAATAGCAAAGGACTTCCTATAAGACCGGTAATGATGCTTTACTAAATTGCTTGATATTCATTCTCTGGTGATCAAACGAATGACTGAGACATTTCTGAAATATAATATTTTAATTTTTTATTCTGGCTCCAATATTGTCTGGTGGTATGCTGCTTGGGACTCGAAAACATTATGCTTGTATTTGACTTTTATAAAGAATAAGGGAAAAATGGTTATATTTGACTCTAAGTAATGGTTGTAGCATAAAACGTGGTCTTCAATTTGTTCAAACAGATAGGTCTTGTCTAGTTATGGTATTCGAAGTCTTTTGCTAGTTTGCCATCTGTATCCATAGTTATATTTTGCTAAAGCAAAATGAGAATAAAATTATCTTCTATTATTGTTTGCTTTTTATGCTTTACATGGAAGGATAATATTGTTCATCAGGTGCTAGTTGACTGTACCTGTTTCTTCTGCTATTTCATTAGCTTCATGATTTTGAAAAGCCTGGGTCTTTACAGTACAAGTTTATTCTGACAGGGTGAAGTGGATTGTCCATTCTACATGAAAACTGGCAGGTAAATTTTGTTGATTTATGCTTTTAGTTGGTTTTTAATGAAACTATTCAATGAATTGAAAGGCCTTAAATTTCTTCTTTCATTTGACTCAGTTGCAAGTATGGTGCTACTTGCCGCTACAATCATCCTGATTGGAATGGTATGTATATGATGATGGTTGTACATAAGTTCATTTTTCTTGAACAACCAACTTAACTTTGCTTTAACTTTGGTGCAGTAATGAATCAGCCCATTGCTGCATTAGGCCATTCTGTCTTGACACCCTCGGCAGCTAATCTTAATATTGGAGTTGTTAATCAAGCTGCATCTTTATATCAAGCTATTGACCCCAGATTGTCAAATCCAACGGTAATTTGAAAGTAGTTGTTGTTGTACTTATTCTCTTAGATTATTGACTAGCGTAACTTACAAAGAATCCTATTTATCCCCTCTGCCCCTGAGGGGGGATGCTTGTTTAGAAATCAGGTTTGAAATTCTTGAATATTTATCAGGCATATCTAAACTGAAAATTGAAAACCAAAGCCTGAAAAGGTATGGGAACAGGCACCAGGTTATAATAATTTTATGAAGTCTTGTTTATGTAATAATGTAAAACAAAGCCTGTGGGCTCGGGAAAAGGAGGATTTAAGGTGGAAATTGGGTCTAAGTATATTAATAATCTTTCAAAAGTGGATCTCTATGCTGAAGTTACTTTCTAGTTGCTACCAATAAAGGATGGATATGCTTCTTTGTTCATTTTGCTTGTCTCATGACATCAACAAAGATAACGGACTTTTATCATGTATCAGACACACTTTGTGTAGAATGAATAAAATTATAGTTCTATACAAGACAGAGATACAGCTCATAAATGCAATAAACATGGCTTGAACATGGCCTGGAGACTCTTGGATAATGAATCTCCTATGTAAAGGACAGGAAGTCATTTGAAGAATCTTGTATACAAGACCTGTTCATCATAGGTTTAATGAATTGATATCAACTACTTGGAAGATGGCAGTAATAATGATTTTATCCTTCTTTGTAATTTATGCCCCAACAACCTAGGAGGATTATATTTGGAACTTGTACACACTTGCTAAGTTAGCTGTTCTTGAATTCTTGAGAAATTGTGGTTTTCATGAGATATCATCTTAGTCATACTTAAGAAGCTGATGTATATTGTTTTCCTTTATCAGGTGGGAATGGGGCAAACCATCTATCCTCAACGACCTGGACAAATTGAATGTGATGTAAGAACTTATTTTATATTCCGGTCATAATGGATGTCAGCTGCTGGGTTTGGAATGCATAGGGTTGTGTTTTTTATTGCTTGGTAATTCTGTGGTAATTTATCTAAAAACGGTGGGGGCTCAATTTTTTAGTTTCAGTTCTTTGACCTATGGCGAGGGGTCAATTTTTGTATTTTTTTTTAATTGGTTATATATTAAACTGATTGTGAAATAATTTGGGATTTTTTAATTGGAAATAAAATGAGGAAATATCTCCTGAGTGGCTTATTGGCAAAAGGAGATGCTTTGCTGGAGCAATGAAAAGTACCAGGAATTTAAAGAAAGAAGTGATAAGAAATAATTTGATTATTTAAAGAAAAAAGAAATAATTTGGCTATTGGTTAATCTTTACTGCCATTATCATGTGATTGTTATTAATTTTGGTAGAACTTCTGTGACATAATTTTAGATGTAAGTTACTTGGTTCATTCTATCTTGTTGGGACCATCGAATGGAAGACAGTTATTGAGACTTCTTCATGCCATTTAACTTATACTGCATGCTCAACTTTGTGTGAGCTAACAATAATGTCTGCATAAAACATTTTATGTCTATTCCTTCTACATTTATATAAGATGATTTTCCACCTTGCAGTACTATATGAAGACCGGGGAGTGTAAATTTGGGGAAAGATGCAAGTACCATCACCCAATTGACCGATCAGTACCATCACTTTCAAAGCAAGCTTCACAGCAAACTGTTAAACTCACTCTTGCAGGATTACCTAGAAGAGAGGTATGTTTGATCTCTTACATATATATTTATGTTATTAATTCATGCCTCACTTGCATTTTTCTGTAGCATTCATAGAATAACATCATTTAAGAGGATTCCGAAAAACTGCAAGTCATGTCAAGATTGTTGAGATTATTTCAAGTTTGGAGATAATGTTTTAACTTGTTTCAATTCTACTAGATGTTACATGGATTAATGCGTGTTTAAATTGCTTATGGCATTTGGTGGAAGTTTATTAAGTCAATCTTAGTAAATGCTGATTATTAAGATGCAATAGACTGTTCTCATAGTTTTATATGTCCAGGCAAGTGGCATAGGTTTATATTGTCCTTGCAAACCTTAGACTTACCTTTTTAACATCTATTTAACTATCCTCGCTTATCTTTGACTAGCATGGAAGGAACTGGGATACAAGTGAGCTATAGTTGGAGTGGTAGCAATATGTAATTGTCTAGACCAAACTAGTATATAACAAAATATGCATGTTATCTTGACAGGGTGCTGTCATCTGTCCGTATTATTTGAAAACCGGCACGTGCAAGTTTGGCGCGACCTGCAAGTTTGATCACCCACCTCCTGGAGAAGTTATGGAGATGGCAAAATCACAAGGAACACCTACAACTACAGGAGGGGAGGCGAAAGACGACGAAAAAGGGCCCGAGTCTGTTGAGGAACAGCATTGAGGTCTTGCATGCAAATTTAGTTTGTCTTTTCTAGGCCTCTTTCAGCCATGTTTTGATTCAATACAATGATGTCAACAACCTAAGCAGAAGACCTGCTTGGTTTTCTTTAATTCCTGATTATTCACTAATCTCTCCCCAGGTTGTTGTGTATTTCTCTGCATGCGTAAAGCTATATATATAGGTTTGCAGGAGCTAGAACTTGAAAGGAGCATGGCAGGTGACGTGAAGATGGAAGCAATTCAACCCGTGTTTTACGATTAATTAAATAACAAGTGACGTTTTAGTCTCGAAAAGAAAATATAATGAATGTGGTTATCTTGTAAATGATAAAATGAATAATGCCTCTTTTTCTTTTTCAAAAAAAAGTATCTCCTAATATTTGTCTGGCTTATATGATAATGAAACGCAAACCTTATCCTAACCGAAGGTGAATTGGAAAACGCAGAAGTATAGCCTTTTGGTCTGTAAGTGAAAGTGTTGTTTTAAAACTTGAATTATCATTTTGACGTATGGTATTGCATATTTTAAGAAATTTTAAAAATAATTTTATATTACCGTGAAGTTAGAAATTGGTGATTATGTAATATGTATAGTACTTTCAAAAGCACCTTAAATTTATTAAATTGTTTTTAGAAAATAAGTTTTGAAACTTGTTAAATGTTTCTTGAGCAATATGGAATTGTAATCAACACAAATGATTGTTAATAATTGAACAGTCTAGTAAGTACTAAATATAATAAATTAGGATCATTCTATTTTCATTCATGCTATATTTTTTTGTTTACATTTTTATTTTCCACATTTCCACGTCTTAAATTATGTGAAATCTATCCTCTTAACTCTGAAATTGAAGGGAAGAACTAATTATTTAAGGTTCGCGTGGCAATCTGTGAATCACGAGTAATTTTCACCGTACGGATAATTCATCTGATAATCTTTGCGGTCCTGCGTTTCCATCTTGGCCATGTCCAGAAGGAAAAAAACAAAGCAAAAGAGAAGCAAATTTTTGAGATAGCCAATGGTACAAGCAACCGCAGTCAGCAGATGTAGCATAGAATGAATATACAATGAGATAATCAACTGAAAATTGTTCACTTTCAGAGCCCCAACGGCCTTAACGAAAAGGAAGAAGCTGAGAAACTTTTATTAGTGAAGAGACCAAAGAGTTAGCTATGCATATAATTTAGCATCCAATCCAAAAATCCCAGAAAGCAAAAAATGATTTTTCTGGCTCAACAACCGGCACAACCGCTTTTTTTCATCTCCTCTACTTATAAATCCCACCTTCCATTCCACCATCATGTTCGTTTTCCTGTGTGTGCCCCTTTCTCTGAAGTGCCCATCATGCCCATCTCTGCAACTGAGCTTCGCAGGAGGAGGAGTTGGAGGAACCCATTTAGATGTTTCTCTTCCTCTGCAACAACACCAGCTCCATTGCCGCCAAACCCAGATAAGGTTTTCTCGAGTTCTTCTTGTTTCTCTGAGATTGTTTTAATGAATATGGTTATGGGTTGACTTGAATGTGGAAAATGTGTTGAAGTACAGCAAGTGAAGGAAGGAAGTGATGATGTGGTGGGACAGAGGAAGGGTCCTGATCTACAAACGCTTCTCAGAATGTTCTGGAAAGTGGCAGCTCCTTATTGGTCCTCAGATGATAAGGTTCAAGCAAGATTACAGCTTGCTGCTGTTTTTGCACTCACTTTAGCTACCACTGGAATCAGTGTCGGTTTCAATTTCCTTGGGAGAGACTTCTATAATGCACTTGCCAGTAAGTTCACTTATAGAAATGCACACAGCTGCTTTGGTTTCTCTTACACTTATCGCCTATCTGGGCACATATACTCTGCTTATATATATGAGATTCCTGCCGTTATTGGGTAGTTAAGCTAATGTAATCTAGTATGGTAGCAACAAGCAACTGAGTTCGTGTAAATTTATTGATGCAAGATAAGGACCAAGAGCAATTCACGAGACAACTACTCTACTACTTGGGTGGCTTTGCTACTGGAATCCCGGTGAGCACATTGCTGGACTTTCTTAGGTATAGCTCTGCTAGACTTTGCTTTAATTCTTCCAATGATGACCGCTTACATCTTGTACAACATAGGAGTAGGAAAGTAGGAAAATATGAAAAAGAGTTGACACAGAGTCTAATTACATAGATGCGAATGGACAAATTCTTGGCTTTTACACTGAGTAAATGAAGTTTGAACGCCCTCCTCCACCCCACAAAAGAAAATAAAGATAAATGTAAATGAACTATATGATCATTGCTCGATAGCATTGTAATATAAAGATTCTCTTTTGCATAAAGTTTCTTGGTTAACTGCTCGGTTGTTTCAGAAAGGAGCTAGTAACAGGTTATATATAGGTGTATCAAACATGTACACTTAAGTATTGAATCCTTGTCTTGAAATAGACTATAACACATGAACATCTCCCATGTTTTCTGTATCATGAATTATATCCTGCTCCATGGATACTCTGGTGTTCTTTTCTAATTTGTTGCACCCTATGCAATCTTGTAGACATGTTTCTGACCTTGTTCATCATTGTGTTGCAGTTTTTTGTATTGAGAGATTACGCAAGAGAAACTCTTTCTTTGAGATGGAGGTCTTGGATGACAAGCTATTATATGGAACGCTATCTTAAAAATCAGTCTTTCTATAAAATTCAGTCACAATCAATCATTGATAACCCAGACCAGCGAATTGTTGATGATCTAAGTTCTTTCACTGGGACAGCTCTCGCATTCTCACTGACACTGTTTAATGCGGCAGTGGACTTAATCTCATTCAGTAACATCTTGTATGGCATCTATCCTCCTCTCTTTATTGTTCTTGTCACATACTCGATTGGTGGGACAGCTCTCAGTGTTTTCCTTGGCAAGGTAAAAATGTCTTTCTCTGGGCAATGATTTGAAATGTAATTCCTTCCCCCATCCAAAATTTAAAAAAAGAAAAAGAAAAGAGGAACTATTAACCAGAAACTTTCATATAACAGGGATTGGTGACTTTAAATTTCTTGCAAGAGAAAAAAGAAGCAGATTTTCGTTATGGACTTGTACGAGTTCGAGAAAATGCCGAATCAATTGCTTTCTATAGTGGTGAAGAAAGTGAAATGCAACTTCTTGTGCAGCGCTTCAGAAGTGCTTTTGAAAATCTAACAGTAAGTTATTCATTTATTTATTTTTTCCATTTCTGTATAAGATATCACAGGCATCTTTGTTGAGTCCGACGTACTTCAGTAATTAAGTTATTTATTGCATGTATTTCTCTCTTGATATTACATAGTTTTCTGTTGCTGCAAGTAATGAGAAAGATATGCTAATCCTTCTGATTTCTTTTCCTTGTCTGAAACTGAATCAATATGGCAGATGTTGATTCCATTTTAGGTGGTTGACAGAAGATGACTTCTGAAAGCTAACCATGCCTTTATTTTGCATACAGTATATAACATAAGGAACCTCTGCCTCAAAATAAAACGTTTTCTCTTAATATTTTTCTATATATGATGACAGAATGTATTCTTAGTCCCTAAATCTATTTTAATTATTTATTTAATTAAAAGCTTATAATTTTTACAAACAATAAATTTACAAAAGGTCTTAGGATTCTAGTATTAATAATGTTCAACATATAAAACTTAAATAATTTGATTTATTTTTTACAATTTTAATTATATATATTTATCTACATGAACCCTGTTTAGACCTGGTTGAGCCTCTGATCCTCAATGATCTCCGCTTTCAGAATGTACTCAGAGTGCTGATGATAAGTCTTATTCCTAAGTATTTGGAATTGGATAATTTGAACTGATGGGGATGCAAATATTGGGATGTATTTCTTCCTATTTTTCCACCAAAACAATTATATGTAACTACTGCTAAGCTCTGTGCACAGGATATTCACTTAATTGATTACATGTTTCTGTTCTAACTCCTGTCAAACACTTAATAATGTGTTGATATGGAAAATGTTCTAACTTATACCTTTTTTACTTTACAGCAATTGTTGATCGCTTCTAGAAATCTGGAGTTCTTCACCAATGGCTACCGCTATCTCATTCAAGTTCTTCCAGTTGCTGTTATTGCTCCCATGTATTTCTCAGGAAAAATTGAGTTTGGTGTTATCAATCAGTCAGTCTCTGCTTTTAATCATATCCTTGGTGACTTTTCCCTCATTGTCTACCAATTTCAAGCTATAAGTGCATTTTCCGCTGTTATTAATCGGCTAGGTACTGTGTTTTCCCCCTTATCTTTCCTGGTGAAATTTAATTTCTGAGCTCGTGAAAGATATATGAACAAACAGGAATGCATTTTTAACTCTGCAGAAGAGAGATAACCATTTTTAAGATAGTTTGTGATTTTCTTTGGACAAGTATTTATAGAGAAAGGGAAGAAATCCCACAAAAGGAGACAAGTATAATAAATTAATATGAGACAAGCTTCTTTGGACAAGCTTCTTTTCCCTCTTTATCATGAATCTCAACCATGATATCATGAGAACTGTTAAATTAATATGAGACAACTGTAGCTGCCGCTTTCTATGTATGTTGTCCACCTCGTGTTCCCCATTCTTATATTATTTGGGTGACTTGAAAATGGAACAGACAAATATCTGCGAAACGAGGTTAACAAATTTAATACGATTGCTGCTAAAAAAATCTTCATCTTTTCATTAATAACTCTTGCAATTTTTATTTTTATATGTGTTCACTGCTAACTTCTTTCTTGTTGTCCGCCACATTATGTTGCCAGCAATAGTTATACTCTCCAGTCGTCCTGATATTCAGCTGTTTTTTTGTGTGTGTGTGTGTGTGTTTGTGCATGCTACTGAAATTCCCATTTAAACTGTAATACATCTATAAATTGTGAATTCATTATCTCTCTGATATTGCTTGCATGGAATGAGTCATCATGTCTTGAACTTGGAAAATAAGATGCTTGACAGGTTAGATGTCATTTGAATATGGAGAAATACATTCTAATAAATACTTTCTCCCGCTTGCATATGCAGGTGAATTTGATGATGTTTTGGACGGCAGCAGCAGGAGTTCTAAATCTCTCTCTGATACCTTGGAAGAGATAAGTATTACATACAAAAATATTAAGAGTTCATCTATATTGGAATCAAATGGATCCATCCCATCAGCGAAATGTGAAACATTACTGGAGATAGAAAATTTGACTCTGAAGACACCAAGTGAAGCTACACTTATTAGAGACTTATCATTGACGATCAAGGAAAAGGATCATTTGCTGGTCAGTAATTTATTTAAACATTTTACATCTGCCCCCCAAAAAAACAAACTGTGTTAAGGTTGTAAGGCTGTAGAAATGCACTTGTAATATGGTCAATTTAACAGGTCATGGGACCAAGTGGAAGTGGTAAAACTTCTTTGTTGAGAGCTGTGGCTGGTTTATGGAATACTGGAACTGGAAAAATCACGTATTATGTAAAAGATGGAGAAGATCCTCAGCCATCCATCTGTTCAGATATGAATACTGCTTCTGATGCATATGAAGAACATGGAAAATCCATAAACAAAAACTCCAGGACTTTTTTCCTTCCTCAAAGGCCATACATGGTTTTGGGTACACTTCGTCAACAATTACTTTATCCAATGTGGGCTGACGATGTTGTTCCTCCATCAGAAAGTACTAAATCAAAAAGTATGTGTCTACTTTCTTCTCTTACAGCAAGTTCATTTACTTTCCTCTTATGCTGAATCCCTAAAACTTTAATAGAAGAATGCGTAAGGAAAACAATCATGTAATTAGGAAATATTCAAATTTAAGATTTTTTATGCATGAAACAATATTAGCCAAGTTCTTTGGAAGATGCTGCTGTGAAGAGACTTCTAGACAAGAAATATTTTTTTGGTTGAGTAGACAATACCTTCATAATTAAGTGAATCAAACCTCACAAACACCTCTTGTTTCTCAATATTCATTAAGCTCAATTATGGAGCTGAAGCAATCCAGGTAAAACGTTCCCGTTTACTTCTGTAGAAAGTTGTTAGTCAGATTGTAGATCTTGGCAGTACTTAAGACTAACATTACATTAATCTTTTTGTTTGTGGAGATCAATTCAGGTCTGAAAGAGTGAAGTGGATGTAAATGACTGTACTTCTAATGTATCTCCTTCCTCTTTAATGAGTGTGTAAACTTTATAATAAAGTTAATAAATCCTATCAACATGATCAACTCTTTGAGCTTTGACTTTTAGGCTGTGACTGCAATAATGGGTTGCTACGGATAATTCATTTTTCTTCAGAGTCTTGTTTTACTAAACCTTTTATGAAGACCTTAATCAGTATCCAATCACACAACTGTTATGCTGTATTTTAATTAAATGGATAACCCTATCTGATCTACAATTACTATGTAATTAGGATATTGAGAAAGATTTGGAGGAATGCTCTACAATCTTTACTGATTAAGTGTATCTTGACTTGTTCTGCAGGTACTCTGCCTATCTTTATGAAATCACCAAACTCAGATAACAACAATGAAAAGCCTAGGAAGCCAACAACAGAAGAGCTGGTGAGTGTTTTAGAGGATGTCCGCCTTGGCTACTTATTGGCTCGATTCAGTTTGGATTCAACACATGAATGGTCTAGTGTTCTCTCTCTGGGAGAGCAGCAACGCCTTGCTTTTGCTCGTCTTTTGCTTTCAAAATCTGAATTGGTTTTGTTGGATGAATCTACAAGTGCTCTTGATGAAGCCAATGAGGTACTCATGAATTCCAAGATTATCCATCATATGTGTCATATGCAAGTTCATGTTATTCAATAGATGGTTACAGTTCTTGCAAGGATTTATATATTCACATGACATATACGTTCAAGAGGGACTTGTTCAGAAAAATACCCCTATATTCTTTTAGATTCTATGTGCCACAGGTAAAATAAGTGCAGCCAACATTCTCAAGTACAAGTACGCTGCTCTTGAGCCCCATAAGAACTAGATGCCTTCATAATTGTTTACATTACAAAGTCACTACTCACTAGCAACTAATGGAGACGTGGCATGCTCTTCAACTCTTTTATAATAGGTTAGGAAAGGGGGGAAAAGAAGAAAGAAAAGAAGACAATAAGAAATGATTTTTTTTGAAGAAATAATAGTAGCTAAAGCCTGATGATGGTTCAGGCCCTCATGAAGTGTTACTTGAACTCAACCCATGAACATTGCAAGGATTTTCATGTTTTAGTTTATGTTAGTGGTATTGCTGATTGTGGCGAGATCTTCTGCAGGGAGCCAAAATATGATAGGATTTCAAGTATAAATGTGATAACATATCCCTCAACCATTGAAGTTCTTTTTGTTGTGCTATGGCTTACAGGTTCATTTGTACAAAAAGATTGGAGCAGCAGGGATAACATACATCAGTATCGGCCATCGGCCAAGCCTACGTGACTACCACAACAGGACCTTATACATATCTACAATGGATTCTAATAGTAACCAGTTAAATTGGAGCATTGAATCCACTAGACACGAATCCTCATACAATTTTTCGAAGTAATAACTGTAGGTGGTTTCAAAATTGATTACATGTTTGCTGCCTACCTTCTTATGCTACTTTCTGTGCTTCAAATTCATTATATGATAAATTTTTATGTTCAGTTTGGTTGTAATTCTGCAGTTTTTTCCTTAACTGCAAATAGCTTATGTGACATTCTAGCTTCATATCCAGGTTAGAGATTATTAGGTATTTGAATGTATGGCAAGGAAGCACTGGAATGTTTCTTGGTCAAAGTTGGGAGAAAGAAACAGCTTTCATTTCGTAAATTTCAAAGAAATGTATCCATATGTTTTTGCTGCTTGGTTCCATAGGGATGATTTTTCGAATTTCGCAACGTTTACTAATTATTCCAAGCCCATAATAATCACAATACTGTCATTCTCCTTAACAAGTAATTTTGTTTGATGTGAGATGTAAACAAAGAACGTGAAAATGTGCTAAGATGGCATTCCAAGTCATTCTTTGACATAGATGCCAAATCATCAAGGAAATATGCATTCTGCAACTTTAGCTTCTTGTTTGTAGTGTTTTTCTTGGTAAATGAAATAAATACTCATCATGGCATCTTCAGCATAGTAAAGATTCAATGCAAAAAGCTAGAGGACACGATAGGCTCGAAATGGTGTTTGAATTCACTCTTCTCTCAGAATAAAACCCTGTCAACATGGGTTGAGTGTTTATTTAATGAGACATGGATCAGAGAGACATTTATATACTTAAAGCATTCAACATCACAACTGCAGATGAAGCAACAGTTAAAGCTAAGCTGGCTCATGAAAAGTAATCATAAACAGCTGATGGTGTCTCAAGCGTTGAAAAGCTAACTAATGTGTTGATTTCATGGCAAAACAAGGAGCAAGAAGGCAAGATGTTTGAGTAGTATATGATCATCTACTTAAGGATCTTGATCTTATTTTTTTGAGAGGATAGCTGTAGCTTTTCCCTTTTTCTGTTTTCTTTGCCTTGCCTCTTATCAACTATTGACATAATGCATGTGGACCCTAATATCTAAGATATCTCAGCAAAAACAGAAAAAATAAATAAATAAACAAAAACTTAGATACCATTTGGAACAAATATCATTAAACCAAACAAAATCCAAGTCGGATGTTCATAACATAAAACTAAAGACAGTGTACATTCTCTCCTTCCAAGCCAAGGACCACGGGGAAAAGAAGACACTGGGTTGAAAGAGTAATTTTACACCCTCAGCCTATGTATACTGGAAATATAAAAGCTGTTAGACTCAAAACTTTGTTCCACGCTGGGTCCCCTCAGAGCTAAAAGATCTACCCACTCAAGAACTGTACAGAGTGACCGAGGACAACCAGAATGTCCTTCCAGAAAATTATGCCAAGACTGTAAGACATTTACCAACTTCCATCCATATATACGCCGTTGCCACTGCCACTTCCATCCATATATAAGCCATTGCCACTTCCATCCATATGTACGCCATTGCCATTGCCATTACCATTAGTATACACGCCGTTTAAGGAACCATTGGAAGATTTGAACCCGTTTCCATGGTGGTGCACTTTTGGCACTGGTGCATGGCCATTAGAAATCCCATTAGTTAACTTACTGATGTGACCGTTGTTTTGTGGCAAAACTGTTCTCAGTTCACATGCTGCTGCTAGTGGCAGAACCGTCCTCGGTTCAGAAGCTGCTGCTATGAATCCTGTTTGACATGGTGGCGTTTAGTGTACAGAATGTGGAAATAACAGTTTCTATTTGCTGTTCTTAGTAATTATTTTTCTCCAGCACTTGTTTGCTCAGCCTAAGATATCAATGCAGTTGATATTGGATAGTATCACAATATACCAACACAATTATCTCCAATACTAAGAACAAATTGCAGAAATAATCCTAAAGAATCCTTTTAGGCTGTTGTATCATCATTTCAATTAAAAAATGAGGCATAGTTTCAAAATGCACCATGTAAGAAGTGATAAATAAACAAAATAATACAAATTTTGCAATTCTATGATAGTTCCATCCAAAAATGAATAATATTCATGAAAGATCCATGAATAGATGTCTCGAAAACAAAGGAGTAATTGAAGCCCTAAAGAACAAATATGTCTGGCATTACCTGTGATTATTAACACTAAATGAGAAAGGAAAATGAAATTTAATTCCTATTCACATGTCTGTAATGCAGGGTTATTGAATAGTTCAAAATTTACCCACAGAAATTTTTTAACCCAGAATGGAAGAAGACTATAATGTTTGTCTCATAACAGATGAAGGACTTCGCTATTTAAGATTAGAAGTTACTAGATAAAACCTTCAATCAAGCTTGGCTGCAGAGTCGCACAAAATGAATGTCATCTGAGAGAGGTCAGTTGTCAACAGTCTCGGTCAATGATCAAAAAGTGTACATGTACAATTCAGCCTTAGCAAAGGGTTCATCGACAATAGCCATATGATATGGTAGAAAACCATCATGATTGTAATAGGAAAATTAATAATAGATTTGCGGTAACAAAATTGTAATTGCAGTTCAATCCTCAAAAATGTTCATAAAAAATAGTCATATGCCCATATGAAAAGGTGTATTTCATGATCGTAATAAAACCATCAATAAATAAATATAAATGGCAAAAGATGTGAAGTGACTCGCAAGAAAATACCTAAGAAGGGTGGAGAAGGGTTCCCTGGTCTGGATTTGAACTCAGGGTGAAACTGAACGCCAATGAAGAAAGGATGACCAACCAGTTCAACTATCTGCACTTGTAACATGCACATAATTAATTAACAAAAACATAATTACTAATTTGTGGAAGGATCTCAAGATCCACACACTAGGGTTTTATGCAAATATATACCTCCATACGCCTCCCAGTTTCATCTTTGCCAACAAAGGATAGACCAGCACTCTCTAGCTGTGATATCATTTCAGGATTAACCTGTATAGCATAACAATTGTTTAAGTCAATTTGCATCATTATCAATAAAGAAAGTTTCAGCGTAGAAACAGCCAAGCACACTTTACCTCGTATCTGTGCCGATGTCGCTCATCAATAAAGTCTACATTACCATACCTATGCACGATTCCAAATAAACAGATGAGATCATTGTTTGATGGGGATCCATAAAATACCTTTTTTAATCCAACTCCTACAACAGATTTAATGATGAGTATTTTTCATATAAACTAATATTAAATATAGCAGCACATTTATCAGTGTAGTATCCCCTTAGGGGATGATATCATACATATTATGTAAGCCAGCTTGAGTTTAGTTTCTAGTTCTTACAACTTTGCAGATTTGCAGTTAGCAACCTGGAAGTAAGTCCTTCTTGAGCCAAGACGCATAGTTCCTCCCATGTGAGTCTTTGAACCCTATTGGTAGAAAAAAATCTAGCTCAACTAGATTCTACAAGGAAGATTATTATCAACCAGTTAGAACGGGATAGCATACCTCTGGCATAAATATGACGTAAGGGTTCTTGGTTGCAGGATCAAACTCTGCACTATTAGCATCATGCAGACCCAGAACAGATCGTGCAACCTCAATGACAGCAATTTGCATCCCCAAGCAAATGCCCAGATATGGAATATTATTTTCTCGAGCATACTTAGCAGCAAGAATTTTCCCTTGCACTCCTCTATCACCAAAACCTCCGGGAACTAAAATGCCATTAGCACCCTGCAGTGAAGACAATTCAGGGAACATTGAAGATAGTGTCACAAGTCACAATTAGATACATTTTAATCAATGGGCATTAAGAAATTGACAAGATGCAATTAGTCCAAAGTCCAAACAGTAGGATAACCTTCAAAAGAGCCCAAGCAGTTCTATGTGCATCAGGATCCTGCAAGCAGTAAATTAATCATCAGAGGTTTGCCATAGAGTAACACAAAGTTAATAGACACATGAACTTCAGCAGAACGATAAGAAATCACCTCTTCAGCAGTAATATCTTCGAGGTCTGCAGCTGCAACCCAGTCCACAATAAGTTTACGTTTGCAAGCAACGGAAGCATGCAAAAGTGCCTGCAGAAAAAGGCCAGTAGATTAGATTATGAAGAGTTCACAATTACCTTAGAATTGTTTCATATCAAAGTCACTAGAAACAAGAAAATTAACTGCGAAGACATGCACCTCATTTGCAAATGTTACATATATCTTTTTGGAATCCTAGATTAACCTTGCAGCAAAATTATTTTTGACAAATGGCCAAAAGAAATTTATTTTTGACATGACAAGTTTGAAAAAAAAAAAAAAAAAAAAAGACAACAAAGCCAACTAGTTCATCGTTAAGATAGAACCTAGTCATACAGACAGTCAGACAGAAATATGTCATATTCCATAACATATCACACATAATAAGTGAGTAATTTGACACTGATGTATGTCGAGCTGGTAATTTAAAAGTATACCATAGGAATGACCAAGAAGGGTACCACAAAATGCTCTCAATGGTTTTACATAAATAAAACTCCATAAATATACCCTAAAATGCTTTGCTCTTGACATCAAACATGATAAACAAGGAGGGGGAAACTGAAGGCATTTATCATCTTCCAGATATCTATCTCCATATGATGCATAGTTTATTCTTACATTGTGACTCCCTAACTTTCTTCCATCTAAGTTATTTTTTCCAGTTTTCTTTGCTTTTTGTTGCTTCATTCCAGCAATCACTCAGTACCTTTCCCTTAACCATGATCAAAACAATATGGATGTACATTTTCTTAAATATCCAACTGTAGTTGTAATGTTTGCTACAGTATCCAAAAAATTCCTAATCTTCTTCACTCCTTGATGCTTAAATTTAAATCCTCCAGCAATTCTCCTTGAAATGTACCTAAAATTCAGGCTTCCCTGCATCAGATTTGTAGGGGTTGATATAGGTATTTAGATAGGTAAGATGATAGCTTCTTCTGAATAGACATAATGTACTGAAGATATTAGTTACAGATTAGCTCAAACCATCCAAATGCAAGAGATAACAGAATCAGCAACAGAAATTATAAACTAGTAGTAGCAGAATATACTTATAAAGACGGATACTAATGAACATGAGAGGTCTCCAACAAGTTCAATTCACCTTTTCCCAAAATCAGAGTACCGAGAATGCAAATTGTAGAGAACCCAAACACAAATAGAAATTATAAAGTACTACAATTAGACATGGCAAATAAATTATAGAGCAATGCACCTTCAGAACAGAAAGATATGCATCTTTAAGGACAGTGTATTTTCCCACCATCGCAATTCTGACCTGCAAAGTATATATGATAGTTGTGAGCTCAATACATGGCAGTAAACAGAGAAATGAATATCTATTCATATATTGGAGATGTTTGAGACCCACAGGTTCATGCAAGCTGTCATAAATTTTCGTCCTTTCAGTCCACTCCTTCAGATTGGGCTCTTTAGCAACACTGCAAATTAGAGGAACATCAATGGGATGACAGAAAAGATAAAGCTATAGCTTCAGTATGAATAACATCCCTAAAACATCAAATCACAAAGAGGAGGGAAAACACCAAATAAAGAATAAGTTTTTCGAACAAACCCTTGAAGGTTTAATGCTTTCAAGATCGCCTCATGCACCTTCTGGTCCTATTTGTTACAAAAGATAAATTCCAAGGAAAGAAAAGGTTCAGGTTCTTATATGAATTAGATCACTTTTTGGAGTAAAATGAAAATAGAAAAAATCAAATAAACTATCTATAGAGTATTCAAGAAGCTATTACAGTTACTAAATCATTCAATAAACAAATTGATTTTCATAATGAAGGTTGTTGGTATAATAATACAACCACAGAAAACAGTTTCAGAAATACTATAAAACTACTTACTCTTAGTAGCAAAGGTATGTGCCAAATATTTGGAACATCATAGAGAGTGACTATGTTTGTCAACTGCAAAAACAAGAGCTTGCTTAGAAAAGATGTGTAATGCTTAAGTGAAAATCAGAGAGAATTTTTAACATTTATGTCAAATTACCGGCACATGGCAAAATTGAGCAAGTTTTGCCTTAACATTTTCTTCAAGCTCCTGTCAAGGACAAGCATATATAGAATCTTTAAACCAGTATATTCTATAAAACCAGTATGACAAGGAACCAACAAAAAGGGGAAAAAAACAAAAAAAAACAAAAACAAAAAAAAGCAAAAAGGGCAAGATACACACCTTTGTACTGCGACAAGCGAGAATATTAGGGGTGAACCCTAATCCTCTAAGTTGCCGGACACTATGTTGAGTGGGCTTTGTTTTCTACAGATTAAATTTTTCAATAAGTACTAAAAAGATAATAATTAATTGATTACAACAGTTGACAGGATTCATAAAGCTATGTTCTCCTCAGTTTCTTTTTAGTGAAACATAAATAAAGAACAATCAATTTAAATGAAATATTGAACAATTAGACTAGATTGTTAATTTCTAAGTATTGCATTTTTATTTTTATTTTGATACAATCAAATATTGAATTTTATACTTGACTCTTCAGAATAAATTGTTTATTTCTGATAAAGAGTATATAAATGTTGCATTGACAAAAAAAATTGTGCAGTATACCTGTTCGCCAACAACATTGAGAACAGGTACCAGGCTGAGATGAACCAAACAGAAGTTGCCAGGGCCTGTAACAAGAAACAATTAGGTAAAGAAACTGCTTCATCAAAGCACATCAAATAGCAAATTGGCTAGCAAGAATTACTAAACTATGAGGTTTGAAACATGCTCAAAATTACCAACACGATATGAAAATTGGACAAGTGCCTCAATAAAAGGGGCAGACTCGATATCTCCTGCATCAAAGGAAGTTCAATTCAAATTAAATAGCTTCGAGAAAGGTTCAAAATATGGAAGACATTCTAGAACCACCATAGTACTGAGAAAACATCAATACTATTTCGACTCACAATTTCCATATAGAAAGCAACTGCCGAATTTCTACTTCCACCTCATCTATGATTTTCATATATAAAATAAGGCAAAATTTATAATGGTAGTGAAAATCAATTACCTATAGTTCCACCCAATTCAATGATACAAACATCAGCTGGCCCTTCATCTCCATCAACTGGTATATTTGCTACACGCTCTATCCACTCTTGGATGGCATCTGTAATGTGTGGAACAACCTGCAATAAACCAAAGGTGACATGAAAACCAAGGCACCATGAACCATTGCAGATAGCTTTAAAAGGAAATATCAGTAATGATTAAACGGACCTGAACAGTCTTTCCAAGATAATCTCCTCTTCTCTCCTTTTCAATGACAGACTATCAAACATCCAAACAAACAAACAAACAAAAAAATTAGAAAGGATTGATACAACTAGTCAGAAATAAAATCGTACACATTTAACAAAAGAGATAGGCAGTTCATTCACCTGATATATTTTTCCAGTGGTAATATTATTGTCACGAGTTAATTTGAGGTCCAGAAAACGCTCATAGTTTCCAAGATCAAGGTCAACCTTCAACCAAAAAATAGTTAAATTAATTTTTTTTCCAAAAAAAAAAAAAGAATGCACTTATTCTCTGTTCTTATAACTGACACCGGTCACATCACCCCAGAGAACAAATAATAAAAATATCCAGTGGTATTTTAAGTGAAATGGGAAAAAGAGGGTAAAAGAAAAAGGTGGGGGTGGAAAAAAAGAAACACCAAGTAAGTGAAGTTCAATACAATTGGTCTCAAGCCTGCATTTTATTCCTGGGCTGGAACTAGGCAATAACAAGGTAAAGGTATAGAAAATAAAAGTAAGCTAATTTTATCTACCTCACCGCCATCATCTAAGACAAACACCTCCCCATGCTCAAAAGGAGACATTGTCCCCGCATCAGTGTTCAGATAGGGATCTGCAGATAATTGATAAGTTTAAACGCAGTAAGAAAAATTTAAAGCAAAGTGTATTATTTTACATACCATCAAACAATGGTTTCATAAGAAATACAGGGTTTGAATTGCATATATAGGATCAAAGTTAAATACTCAGCATAAAATTGAGACTGGCCTTTCTGTTAAACAAGAAAAGGAGTTCCTTTCAAATGAAACCTCACAATCAAGGGAAAGAACCAAATTCGTTATCCAGTCAGTCAATTTACTGAATGGTAATTTTTCTATCTATAGACAGAAGTTACATAGAAATAAAAATGCATTTGCAAAAACCAAATTATTGAAAAATAAAGTGGCACTTCAATCCGAAGAAGAAGAAGGATACCAATCTTAATAGAAGTCACGCGAAGGCCACAGGCCTTGAGGACAACTCCAATACTGCTAGCTGCGACCCCTTTCCCAAGTCCACTAACAACACCACCTGTCACCAAAACGTACTTCATTTTTTTCCTGAGTTTCAACTGTGTCCCCCACAGAAACTCGTCCTCTGCAGAGCCAAAAATGCACAGAGAAAGGGCAACCGAGATATTAGTACTATGAAAACAACAGCATCACAGCACAAAAACACAATCTTCACTGACAAACAGACAAGGCACCAGGTGCTACTGAACTAGTTATACTAAGACCCACTATACTAAGCCTTCCTCTGATAAAACTAGGAATGGTGACAACAATAATACAAACAATGTGCACAGTGGCGGTTTCTGGCATGACGTACCAGCTGGGATGTGGATAAGAGGGAAGCCAGTGACATAGATATCGTAGATATTGAAGCAAAATAACAAAACCCAAAATAAGAATTTTTCACTAAACGGAGAGAATAATGAGAAACTTTGTTAGCAATGACGGGCTTTACAAGGTTCTTCTTTTACTGTTTTCCTGCAACCCCTTTATACCTCTATCTCTTTCTGGGTTGCTTTCTGGCTCCAAGGTTTCTCTCTTTATAGCCTCCAAACAAGGTAAAAACATCCCCTTGTTGGGCTTTAGAGTGACTCAATCAACCAATGAAAGGGATAATTTTAAGAGACTAGGCGGCAAATATAAGAGAAAAGCAGAAATTTTGATGTAGAAGATACCCTTTGGCACTATGAACCCAAATGCCACCCTCTTCTCCTTGTTCTTGTTTCAGGCGGCGGGTGGTGACCAAAGGAACCAGCTCTAACCTCTCTACTTAAAAAGGAAGCAAACCCACAACAAAAAAAATCTCAACTTTTTTTTTTTTTCTCTCCCCTTTTTACGGTTTTAGATTGAGAATAAAGATTAATTCTTTTTATTCCCCAATAAATTTATTTCTCTCTCTTTCTCCCTCTATTTTCTTTTAATTAATAAATAAATATAGCAGTTAACAAGTGTATCAACGTTTCAACCCTTTTTAGGGGTTTGTATCAGATTCTCTCGCACCCCTTTCCAGGAGGGGAAGAATCTTTTGCCTTTCATTGGTTGCTTCCAAAAAAGCTTCTCAAGTCTCAACCCAGAAAGAATCAAAAGATAAAAAGGCGTTCTTCCTCATTTTAGACTTATGGTCATTCATTCACACCAGACAAATAAGAGTTTTATTAAAGCGTCTAAAGTATCACTCGGGTATTGAGAGCCTAATTAGAGTAGGAAAAAGGCTAATCACGCTACTTTATGTTATATCATTTCATATTAGATGAAGTGATACAATTGGAGCCATACAAAATTAATTAAATAGCTTCACTTAAACTAAATTATACCAATTATGTTAATTTAAATTATTATATAAATAACCTTACTTATTAAAATAAGAGTTCACCCATTATTTTACTCTGCACTAACACACAATCACAATATGTGAATTTAATTATGCCAACATAAAAATATATTTTTTTTTTGGTACTTATATAAAAATATTTTTATACAACTTAAACTCACTCACTGATAATCTATAAACTAAATTTTGCATAAGAATATAAGTCCGTTTATATAAAAAAAAAATAATAATAATAAATCACTGACTTAATTACCAAAAGAAAGGACACACGACTTAGGCACTCCCCACCCCAGGCCAAACCCTTGCTCCTAGCTACGTCTAATGGGGTTATGTGATTAGTGAATAAAGTAAAAAGGCATTTAAGCCCTGTGGGGTAAGACCCTACTCACCTAATCCCTGAGATTACGTTGGTTATGTTTATATTTTACATTATCCCTTACTTAGGTTACATCTTCATCTGACCATTTCTTTTTCTTTGTTAAATATCATAATTATAATTATATTATTATTAGAGGTTTTTTTTTTCTACAATTTTTTTTTTAATATTATATCAATGACCTATTGGATAAATTAAAAATATAAAAACAAAAATGAATCAAAGAATACACAGTTAATATAATTTAAATTTTATTAAATTTACTTAAATTTTTTTGATATAATTCAGATATTAATTCAGTAATACTTAAATTATGTAAATTGTGTCAGACTAATATAATATAAAATTAAAATTATATAAAAAAATAAAAAAAAAATATAACATAAATCACATTTAGAGATATAGCATAACATCTCTTATTATTATTATTATTATTATTATATGGTAGCAGTTACTGTTGAGATAGATGTGGTTTTATTTCCACATATATTGGTGAAAGTTTGAGGCATAAAAGTCATAAAAATGGTCCCAAGGCTGAAAAATAAAAAATGGTGATAAATGAAATGAATAAAATAAAGTAGTCAATCCCAAGGACACTTTGTCTTTATTACATCTACGACTATATTGCTTCTCCTCATTTGTAACATACCAACAAACACAATCCACATGCAACTGCTACATTTCTGCTTCCCTGACTCACATGTGACTCAACAATCATATTACTATATGCCATTTTCTAACTGCAAACACTTGTTCTTTTTTAAAACTCAAGCGGTGCACGGAAATGCCAGAGTTTCATTAACTCTTTTGACTACACCGTAACGAAAACTTTATATTTTTCTTTTCTGCTATTTATTTTTATTTGCAAAATTACATAAAAGTCATAAACCATTAACTTATATATATTTAATAATGATGACTCATTCTTTTGTTATTTTATTAAATATAGCAAATAATTTTTTACTGTGTACCACACCGGATAATAATAAAATAACGAAAACACTGACAAGGAAATTATGAAAGGTGTTTCCGCATGAGGCAGCAAACGGTCTATTTGATGTTGCAAGCATAAATGGATCATGTGAGTCATAAGTCATGGTCTACTCTGCTGTTAGGTGCGTTGGAACTTTGATTATGAATAGTGAATACTATGATGACAAAGCAGTATATTTGGATTCAAACCCTAAATAGTTTTTCTCTAGAATTTGTAATTAAAAAAAAAATGAATTAGAGATATTAAAAGATGAAAAAATAAAACAAATAGATCATTTAGTTGTTTATGTTTATCATATAAAATTATTAATTATATTTTAAATTATATGATTTTTTTGTTATAAAAATGAGGGCAATTTACTAAAAAATGAGAGAGAATAGAGAGAATGGATCAATCCTTTAGTTTTTTAATTAGAGGATGTTATTAGATTTACAAATCATTAATAACTATATAATTATTTTATTTGTATTTTAATTTTTTTTTCATGTAATTATATTGAAATATAATAATTACATATTAAATACAATGACAATATATTTTATACATGATAGTTATATATATAAATATAATAACTAATATGCATTTTAATATTTTTCAAGTGAATTAAAATAATTTTTGGCCCAAACATCGAAATCTATACATGATTTTCTCAAAAATTGAAAAAGAAATTATTCAATTGAGCTGTAAATCTATTAGTTATAAAACTCTCTTCACATGAAGATAGTCTTGTATTTGAAGTTTCTCATTGATAAAATAAGAGTTTCAAAATTTTCTCTACATAAAATTATAATTGTGGGTGCTTTGATAGTAACTCCTCTAAAGCATAAATGACTCGCCTCAAATTTAATAAGTCTGGCTTTATTCAAAAGTTAAAATTAAGCCTAAATTACTAAGTTAAAAATAAAAATAAAAAAAAAAGTTGTGGTCTACGTTACAACTAAATTCCCCCAATGAAGACGGCTTGAATCTCTCCTCGTTGCGACCTTCATGGAATTTTTTTTCTTCAANCATGGAATTTTTTTTTCTTCAAATGAAAATTGCATTCTTTGTCGTAATTTGCCGAACGAATTTGAATTTTATATTCATTGGTTAGGAATCATTTTCAAGTGAGGATCGAGTTTGGCCCAGTGATATTACTTCTGGTCTGAAGGCCGCCGGTACCTCCCCTCCCTTACCGTTTGAATCTTCTACCTACCTGTTTTTTGCCTCTAGTTCAAAAAAAAATCATTTTCAAGTTGATTAATACCGTTAAACATGTAGAATTACCGCCGCTATTTACGGGGATTCTATGATACTACATGAGTATGTCATACTACACTTACGTGGCAATCATACATAATTTTTATATTTTATTAGATATAAAATATAATTTATTTAATTTTTTAAACAAACTTAAAAACAGTTAACTTGTACACATGTCATTTATTCATTGGTTATTTCTATGTAGTATGACATACTATATAAATACTAAAAGTATCTAAGAAACCTCCCGCTCTTTATTATAGCCTATTGGTTTGGTTTTTTTTTTTTTTTAACTTATGACTCTAAATTTCAATAAAAAAAATTAATAATTAATTTATTTTACAACATACTTGTATTATGGTGATTACATTTACAATTAAAAAAATAAAAAATGTATGATATTATATGAATATGTCATATTATACTGATGTAATAAGCATACTTAATTTTTATATTTTATTATATATAAATATAATTTATCTTATTTTTTCAAACAAACTTAAAAATAATTTATTTGTATACATATCATTCATATATTGACTATTCACGAACAAGCGTGTAGATCATCTGGTAAGGAGGTGTTCTAGCTTAACCAAGGGTCTCAGTTTTGAGCCTTTGGGTATGTAGTTGCGTCTGTTATAAGAGTTTTGTCACCCTTGTGGTATTTCTCGACTCGAAATCGGATTAGTCGAGCGAAGCCCGGACATTGGTGAGAAATTAAAAAATATATTGATTATTTTCATGTAATATGATATACTATTTAAATACTAAAAATATTTAAAAAATCTCCTTAAAAAAATTCAAATAAAAAAATAAAAAAAAATCATTCTTATAACTAAAAATACTCTCAAGTAAACTAAAGCCCTCTCTCATTTTATGAACTCATGTTGAACCACAAACATGTAAAAATTTTAATTTTTTTTAAACACAAGCACAGATAAGACATAACATAACTAACTTCAACGAAATTTTTAGAGCGAAGAGTGTCGCGAAACTGACGTGGCTGGGTGTGTTGATGAATATGTCATTATCTGGCACCGTAGACTTGACACGCAGACGTGTGATGTTTTGTGTCATTAACAGACAGCTTTTACCACATGTTTCGATTATTTGAGTAACTGTACAAATTACACATGCATGTGCAATTGCACAGGAGGCAGAAAGAGAAAAAATGGAACAATTTCTCTCGAATCCAAATACGATAAAATAATGGACCACTTGAAAAACAAAAGCCAACTTAAAATTGTCTTTGACGTGGAATTATTAATTAAATTAGAACATCTTTGATAGCAAAAATTAATTGATGCTAAATTAATTGATTTATAAACAATATCAAACACCTAGGACCTCCCATCTCGGAATATCCTTTCTCCCATATATGGTTTAAAAAATAATAATTTTTTTAGTGGGAAACTTTCAATATAATTATTTCTGAAGAACCTTTTTAAAAAAAGTTTCCTTTATTTTTCATCAATAAATTCCTAAGCATTTAAATAATTTGATCTGTAAATTATATCATATGATCATTTATCTATATTCAGCTTTCGTGCTGCTAGAATAGAGTAGTTTTTATCCAATTGATTGTTTTTAACTTATACATTGAAGGGAAACGAATTAATACTACTCTACATTTTCTTTTCNTAATACTACTCTACATTCTCTTTGCTTTTTCTTGTTAAATAGGATATATTATACATTATGAAATTATATTGGGAAAATTATCACAGGGCAAGATTTGAGATTACTTTTAAGGATTGATATGAAGAATAGTAACAACTTCTTAAACTCAATAAAGATAAAATTTACACATTAAAAAAAACAAAATTTAAATTGATTAATCACTTTTTACTTTTAGAGTTTTAAAATTTTATAAATCATACTTTTCAACCATTATAAAATTTCACACTAAGTCGTTTTAAACAAATAATGTTAACAACCATTACTTAATTTTTTTTTACTTTTTTTTTTAGTTAACAACCATTACTTTGNCTTTTTTTTTTTTAGTTAACAACCATTACTTTGTTTTTGGTGCTTAACAACCACTACTTTTTCTTTTTTCCATAACAACTACACTACTTTACATAAACCAAGTTTTGAACTTGACTGATAAAAAAAAAAAGTTTTGAACTTGAGACTTAAAAGTTAGGTTATAATTATCATAGTCAAACATTCTTTTTACTACAAGGTGAATTTACTTATCATTTCACAATTAAATATAATTCACAATTAAATATAACTGTAATGAACTCTAAGGGTTTGCTATAGTGATAAGGATACAATAAGCTTAAGCTAATTAAGGTTCAAAACACTTGAGTCATTGAGTATTGCATATTTTATTACAAAGATTTTATGTTCAAATCATATTCATGGAGTGAAATTATGAAAGGAAATAAAGTATTGTTTATTCTGTAATCTTTAATAATTAAACTTAACAACCAATGAAGGTTGGCCTGAGTGGAAGAGGCTTTGGTTGCTTAAGTAAGTGGTCTAGAGTTCGAGCCCTTGTGGATGCAACAAATTTTTTTGAGAGAGGTCCCCGATTAATAGCGTCCAACCATCCTTCGAAAGATTAGTCCTAGGCAATACTTGGAGATATCTTGGGAAACCAAAAAAAATAAACTTAACAAAAATAAAGCAATTGTATTTATGGGTCTCGTATACTTAAGTATAATATTGGGGATTAAGGGATGAGGATTGTGTGAAGGAAAAATTAGCCACCAATGAGTTCGAATACGAAAAGCCATAAGACTTTTGAGCCAAAGACCCATTGGCAAGTTGCACATATGCTAATGCTAATGATATCTTTGTTTAAATTTTTAATTGAAATGCATCTTTCTAATTAAATATGATAAAAAGAACTTTTGGAATTGCCTAAAGGGTAATTGACTTTTATAATTGTTGTGCTTATCTATAAGGACTAATTCATGTAAAGTATTGCTATCCTTACGTGCATCATAGTCAGATTCAATTGGCTCTAGCTGCAATCTCATTGCCATTACAAAAACAGACAGCAAATGAAGAAAGCATAATATCAACATGCCAGTTTCATATCAAATCATCACAGAAATGTAACTTGAGAATGGCAGAAAATCTCATATCATATGGATAACACAATTTGACCCTTGAACCATTTTTTCCTCTCTTGACGGCAGAAGAGACATTTTCTTTGATTTCTTGATGACCATGGACCTTTGGAATTCTATAAAGGGGACGAAAAGACAACATTCACATATATTTCTCATTTTTCTGCAGCCATTAAAATTTGTTTGCACACTTCTCCACCATGCAATTCGTAATTGGGCAGCAGATGATAGGTGTCTACTTTGACTATTAAAAAATTGTTGAAGCATTTTGATCTATGGAATACAATAGGTAGAATATTAAAACATTGAAAAGTTCCAATAGATCTTTCTGCCGACCAAGTTTTATTTATTCTTTTTTTTTATTTATTTATTTTTATCAATTGCATTATCATTGTTATTTTATGTCAATGACAATTCCTTTTATTTTATATCTATTGATTTGAGCATGCTAGTTCGTACATCTACTTAATTAATTTTTGCTAATAGCACTGATTATAGGGAGTTTTTATTTTCATGTCTTATTTTGTTAATGTCACACTCTATTTAATGTTTAAATATGATATAAACTACATTACCCTTAATTAATATGAAATTTTTTTGACTAAATTTTTTTTATATTAAATGAGGATTTTTATAATTGTCTAAAAAAAATTTATATTAAATGAGGATAAATTAGTCTATATTATATTTAAACATTAAATAAGGTGTGTCATTAGTAAAATTGAGAGTATTAGGCTCAATTAGAACACAAATGAGAAAAAGAAAGACTATGAAGAAATAAATATGAAAATGAAAATAAACATAATACATATATTGATACATTATTTTATGATATATACATCTAGCTTATAATTGTATTATGCTTAGTTTTATTTTCAAATTATTCTTTACATTTTTTTTAATTTCTATCCATTTTAAATAAAGGGTTATAATTCTAATATAAAGATAACTAATTTCACACCATACTTACACATGTTAATCAGACATAAAGTAGAATTGTAGGATGAAAAGTTTTCTCCTTTAGCATACATTATAACCTAAAGCATTAGGTCCGAAATTTGGCTCCCCATTTTTGGGAAACTTAAAAGGAGGTAGAGTAATCTTTATACAATCCCAAAACATATTAGCACATGCAGTTTAGAACTTTTTTTTAAAAAAAAATTTTCAACTTAATGGGGTGCTTTTGATAATGGCTCTCTAAACTAACAATGAAATTGGAATAAATTGTCTTTTCGTTATTAATCCAACTTAATGTCAAAACAAGAATGGTCATTCCATGTTTATTCTCATTTCTATTTTTAATTTTGCAAAAAATAGTTTGGACATTTCTTGTTCTCAAGGTGATCCCAAATTATTGAGTATTTGATATTTTATGATAAAAATTTTAAGTTTAAATTCTATTTGGAACTGATGAATACAGATTATGTGCCTGAAAGCCACTTCTTGTTCTGTAACTTCTATTGGGGAAAAAAGAAGAAGAGAAATTTGACTCTTATTTATGGTTTATTTGGATAACGGAGGGATTGGACCGTTCTTGCATAGAAAGTATGGATATATAACCTTTTGTGGTGGTAGTGGTGAGAAACTGTGTATATCCGATGCAATGTATATAGTTAAGGAATTGGGATCACTTTTTGACTTGAATTCTTTTTAATTAATATTTAATATCACGTACTTGTTATTTTTTGTTTGTTTATTAGAGACTATACAACATGAGATAGTCTATCTTTCTTAAAATTCTACCACACCCACAATCAATAAGATTTAAATTTGGTATTTCTTTCATAAAATACCAAGTACTCAACTATTTGGTGTCCCATGAGTCTACATGCTGTTGTTTAGTCATGTTTTGATATACCATTAAGAGCATACAATAATTTTTCTTGGCAACATAGACAAGTTATGCCTCGATCATGCTTGGAAAGTCTCATACTGCACCCTAATAAGTAAGAATTGTCCCAATAAAATAAAATAAATAGAAAAAAAAAACATGTTTAAAGCTTTTTAACATTTGACTTTAGGGGCTAGAGAGAATGGTGACCTCACCAATTCATGAATTTGAAATGAGGAGTGCATTTTAGAGAATAAATTTTAAGAGAATAATAGCTAAGAAAAAAATTGTTAAAATTTTAATAGTGCATACATTTAGATGAGGATTTATAGTTTTTTTTTTTTTTTTTTTTGGGTAACCCAAGAACCAAGGTCTAACCCTAATTTTTGGCTAAAGCCAGACTTACCAAACTTGAAGCTAGTCATTCTTGCTCCAGGGGTTTCGCTGTCGAAACACCCACAGCTGTAACTAGCTTTGTCTACTGGGAGAGTACTTTGAAACCCTCATTTTATCAATAAGAGAACTCAAACACAATACCATCTTCTTGCAAGAAAAGCCTTGTTACTAACTGATCTACAACCCAATTAGCAGATTTATAGATTTTTGAAAACTCATTCCTTTGATTCTCTCATTAATGATTATCAAAGTACACTAAAAATAATAATTCCCAATCTTATAAAAGAAAATAGTAATTCTCAGTCATATGAAAAATATTTATTGAAGAGCACTTAATCTTGTTAAGTTAATCTTGAATTCTTAGTTTATTTTTAGGATTTTTATCTTATGATGATCCTATCCACTGGTGGTGGAGTTTAATATTTTACATGTTGGAATCTCACTATTGTGAAATTGTAAATCTTTTGTGAATCCCCTTGTTTCAATGCATGAAAGGCTATTTTTGAATGAATTATGGAGGTGAATTAGTTGAAATGTGCCTACAAGTATTGAATTGCATTGTTTGTTAGGAATATTTTTTTGGTTAATACCATAAGTATCCCCACTTTATATATTCAATTGGGCATGAGATTAATCCCGTTCGAATATTAGAACAATTATTGTTTCTCCTCTCTTAACAATACTCTCACTAGACCTCAAACACTTGATCACATCCAATGACACACACCTAAGATTCAACTTGCTACCAGTTGAACCAAGCTCTTGTTGGTTGTTTGCTAGGTATATGCTACTCTATCTTGATCGCTTATGATAAAAATTACAATCATTACAGTTAAGAAAGTTGCTAACTTAATCTTTTTTTCTTTTGGTCTAAAGGAATTACTATAAGTTAAGTACTATTGTATATTTAGAACAGGTATGCTAGCTATAAGACTTACATAATAAAATCATGAGTTAAATACCTTTTTGGTTCCTGAATTATTTATCAAATGTCACTTTAGTCCTTAATTTATTTTTGTGTCATTTTAGTCATCGAATAATCATTCTGTCCATCAAACTAGTCCTTTAGATGATTATTTTTTATGTTACTAAGGACTAATTTAGGGGGCAATGTGATTATTTGATGACTAAAATAACATAAAAAATAAATCAAGGACTAAAGTGACATTTAAAAAATAATTCAAGGATGAAAAATGTATTTTACTCTGAAAAGGTTAATACTATTAGTCTTGATTGATGATGTATGATGGTGATAGAAATTTATCCAATTAAGAAAAATATTTGGTCCGATTACTTTATGCTTAGTTAATTTATGTTTTTGTTTACTTTTCAAATGTAAAACTTTTGACAATTTTATAAAAGAAAATCGAGTTGCCCGTACCAAACATGTGTTTTTACTTTAATATAAATAAGCATATGTAAAACCACAAGGGTACCTAACAACACTAATGGGTCAAATTAAGATTATATACCGAGAATGACGGGTGACTAATATATATATATATATAAACAAACAGATTAGTGTAAATTTTTTTTCATAGAAAAGTAGTGCAAAAGTTAACCTGTCAAGCCAATAAGAGTTAGCTCAATTGGTAAAATCAAAATGTGTCAACGGAAAAGTTTTTAGTTAATTTGAATCCTACTCGTGATATTTTTTTTTTTTATATGTTGCTGGTGAGACATTCACTTATTGCGATGTACTCTATCTTTGAGCTATAACAATCTATCTACCTCCTTAAATTTTAATATATCAAAAAAGTTACCCTTCCAAGAAAAAATAGTTCAAAGTATCATGTAGTATCTCAGTTTTAACAGAGTTTAACGAGTATATCGATAGTCTCTTAAAATGAGATAAATTTGTAACTTATTATACATACATAATATTAACTTTTTAATTCAGATTAGATATATATATATACGGATTAGATTAGCATAGATCGATTATATTTTTTAATCTTAATGCCCACGATGAATCTACAATAATAAACTATTGAAATTTGTATATCTACAACAGTAAGCTGTTAGGTTTCAAGTTCAAGAAGAGAGTCCAACCCAAAAGACTAGTCTATTAAGTGAAAGAGTCTCTTAGACTTAAGTACTATTCTACACTTTCTTGTGGAATTTATGTGAGACTCGTAACATAAGCCTTTAATAGAATAATAGAAGGAATTCCTTTTTTGAAAGAGGTATTTGTAATATTTAAAACCTGAGGAGAGGTAGATATTGTTTCTTACTGTGTAAAAAAAATGCTCCATAATAATCTGAAAAGATCATTAGAAGACAAAGAGTAGCTCTTAAGCTTTAGAAGATTAATGGAGGTTCTAGTTAATAATGGCAAAGAAATTAATCACTTACATGTTACATCTTTAGCCTGTAGGCCACATTCCAATATTCCAATTAGCCAAAAGCAACCTTTGCTTCTTTCATCAACCCCTTAACTCCATAATCAATTCAGAGAAAGCATCTTTTCAGTGAAGTTAAAAGTTTAGATACTTTAATCTCATCGCCATCTAGGTAGACATAGATAGGAAAGAAAACTGCAATATCTTGATAGAGATATAGTACCTCCATAGATATATATTAAATAAATGCCAAAAAGTGGAAATTGTAAATATATTCACCGTACAAAATTCTGCATAACCTTTCTCTGCAATGACCAGCCATGCATGTGCAAGCTACCATGGCCCCTTAACTACCCAGGTGTCCATAACGTATACCACTGGAATAAAGGTGCATAGGGAAATTATGGGGTTCACACATCTTTATCACATCTTGGAGAGATGCCTAACTTTTATTAATGTGGTACAAGGAATCAAATTTCTATTCAAAGAATGCGAGGTTCCCTTTCACTTACCATTTCATTGGAGTAGAGATTGAAATGTGCATGCAAGCTTTATTTTGCCCTTTGAGATTGGAGGGAGTGTATCACTTATTCGGGAATTATCTTCTATTGCTTGAAAAGATTGGATTTTCACATCATTTGCTATCCTCTAATTGAGGTTTAGATTCCTACAAATTAGGTTTGTCTTAGTTGACTAGGCATCTAACAATAGCTATAGCTAGGGAAAATGACAAACATAATATGCAGGAAAGAAAAGGTATATTGACAACGTGGTTTACTATAACGGAAAGTTGAGTGCCATTGTTTCCCAAGTGACACTTGGTATTTATCTGAAACTGACCCCTTTTTCCTTTTTGAACTGTAAAACTATACAAATGTCGATTAAAAAAATGGTGAATTGATACAGATCAAGAATATTCGACTCTTCTAAAATGTGCGGTGTATTCTATAAAATAAAATGTAATAAAACTACCGTTAATAAAAATAATAGTTTATACTTCAAATAAACGTCAACGTTAATAAAAATACTATATAAGATCATGAGTTTTGTTTTTGGCTAAATAGAATTGTTCTTATCCAAATCTCTATATAGTATTGGTACCCAACACAAAAGGTTAAATCAACCCTTCAATTTTGCTTTGTCTTTGGTATAACTTTTCTACGTACTGCCTTTGTCATCTGAATACATGTGTGAACTTAGGTTGCTTCTCATAAAAAAAGGTTATCATAGAACTGGGATATCACATATATACTAGTTAGTAATAAAGTTTCTTTTAGTGATCGATTGCTTTGTGGTGCATGTACGAATAATTATATTTAGCCCTCCTATAAAATTAATATATAGTCAGGCAAATATTCTAATTAACGTGATATCAGTGCAGAAGTTCTCATCACGAATCATAAATCACCGTTCCAAAAGAATTTTCAAACATGTATTTGAGACCAACTAAAGTTTATTATACCAATTGGGTTTTAAAGTGCAAAGCCATGTAAAACTTAGATTGGACGCCTGTTAGTGCATTCCTATTTTATTCACCAACACTTTTTCTTCTAGCCACCAACCTAACGCGAACTAAACACGTAGAGGATCGTATCACTTGTTGAAGATTAAGAGGATCACAAATCAACATCTAATGCAAGAGATTATGACTTGATTCTGCTTAATTTGTAAGATTTTGCTTAGTAATTAGTGCTTCTTGACGACGATTGCTTCTTGCCGACTGGTGTTTTGAGATAACGTAGCACAAAGATTCTTTTGTACTCTCTACACATATTTTTATTAATTATATACATCCATGTATACGTTTAGATCTATGTACATGTATGCACGAGACATCAAATACTCATTTTATGCAGCATATACTTGATATGGGATTCAGCATATATATCCTCTCATCCCACTAACATTCAAGAAACCAACCTGGTGCCACCAAAAATGTCCAAGAGTGGAGAAAGGAAAATAATGATATAAATTTTTCTAACTTCTTCTCTATACTACAAAATAGGAAGAGGGGTTGAGTATTTTACAAATTTCTGCCTCTTAGCTCCACATACAATCTAAATAACTTCAGATGATTCCAATACAATTCTAACTGGATATGCACGAAATAATTATTTAAATTTTTCTGTTTGATTTTTAATATCATGCATGCTTAATTTTCCTTATAGACAAATAGAATTATTACAAATACTAAAACTGAAAAGTTTCCATGAAAAAGCCCTAAAAATTATAAATGGTCAGTTAAGGTTGGTGTATAACATCCAGAGTACTAAAGTACTACCAGAAGAAACGTAGCTTGTACTCAAATTCTGACCAAGTTTGAGCTAGGTATGATAATGAAATCTGATGTGTTAAAAGAAATTCAAGGGAGAATAGCTTTTTCAGAGGCATAAGCATAAATTAACATATATAACCTATTATTACAAAGAATGGTTCATTAGTTCAGGTATCATTTAAATTAATATATAAATGAAGCCGATATATTTAAATTCATACATTCTTAATATATAGAAACATATATTAGCACACACACACACACACACACACACACACACACACACACACACACACACACACACACANTTTTTTTTTTCAAAAAGATAGGAATTTCATTGCTAAGCAAGAAATGAATACAAATTTGGTCTTGCTTGGCCTTTCCAAAACGATAGCACATATTTTTTGGTCTTTGGCCTTGCTTACTCATAGACTAGCACATAGGCAAATATAAGTGTAAAAATATTAATGCATATCTATGCATATGTATAATTCTTATAAATTTCTTCTAACTACTGGAACGTTCTTAGCTTTTCTTTATAATGTTATAAGTTCAATTGAATATAGTAAGGGGGATTAAGGTTCCCGGCCCACAAAGACGTTTCATGGTAGCACGTTCCTAAACATTTTGAAAACAAATATTTACATTAATTGATACTCAAAATTAGCAATAACCAAATAAATAAGTGGAATTTCAATAAGTATCTAACAAGACTTCATTGCTTGGAGCCAAATTATCCACCTTATGTATGTAACAACACATCACAAGGTGAATGCTACTCTGCTAGTAAATTTTGTTACCCTACTTGGAGAATTTCATGGTATCAGTGTCACAGCCTAGGTAATGAAAAGGGAATTTCTGAGTTGAAGTACCGACAGCAGCAGCATGTGTAGGAGGGTTGCATTTGCTTTGTGGGTGTTGATGATCCATGCCTTGGTGTGATGCAAGGAGCTTGTCCAAGAATGACCAGTCACCATGGAACCTCTCCCCTTGTGGTGGTTGCATGAGGTTAAGTCCACATCCATTTGTTGTGAGCCTCAACAAGTTTTGAGAGCACTCGAGGACGTTCATGGCGTTCATCGTTGAGGGAAAGGATGAGGGTGCTACAGCTGATTCTGGACTGAACAACTGCGGCAGGTGCATTGATCCATCAAAGCTATAATCATATAGTCCTTGCATATGATGTTGTTTTGGCTCTAGTACCTGGCAAGAACCACTGGGTCTCATGTGGGTTAAGTGCTCTTCTTCTTCAATTTCTGGTTGGAAACCTCTATTGAGGTTCTTCTTCTTGAAAACCCTGCACACCACCCATCCATCTTCCTGCTAAAAGAAAAAGGAAAATGCTGTCACTATATATATATGATAGGCCCTAAGCTTTTAGGATCAGATTTTTATTATGATATATATAAGTGAATGGAAAAATTCAATGGCTTATTTCTAAGGTTCATTTTTCTTTTGGTACATGGCAATGCGGAATAGATATAAATCTAAGGCACCTTCACCAATAAATAACATCTATAATCTTATTTATGTTATCAAGAGAATGAATATAGTTGAAGTAGTGTGCTTTTCTTACCTGAACCTCGTGATTGTCATCCTCGTCAAGGCGGTATTCATGCATGATCCAATCAGTCTTTTGGCCATGAGGAGCACGGCCAGTGTAGAAGACTAGGGTTTTTCTCATGCCAATCCTCTTGGAATTACTGAGGTATATAGCCTTGTCCCTCCCTGTTGCTTTCCAGAAACCAGCTGTCGTTGCCCTATTTGTTCGGGTTCCTGTTGGGTACTTCTTATCCTTGTGGCTGAAGAAATACCACTCATTTTGTGGCCCTGACCCAATTCTACATTTATCTGCAACTCCACACACAAAAACCATTCAACTTTAGGCTGCTAACTGAAAATAATTAACATCAGCTAGTTACAAGTTCTTCATAACATGAACTCATATCAACTTTAGGTCTAAGAGAAATGAAATTGTTGCAGATATTATTTGTGTCTGTAAAGTTAATTAACAACTTATTCTTTCCATGAAATTGTAAACCTAGATAGAATGTATGAATATCCATATATATATTTACATTATCTAGACCAGCTATATATCCCTATACCTTGTCTCATATTATTAATACTATGACAATATATACAAGTGATAAGATCCTTGAAACAAGCATTTAGGGAGAGTGGAGTTTATTTGAATCAATGAATATTTACCTTTGAGGTCCCATGGCTCAAGTTTGTTGAGATCTACTTCTCTGATGACATCAAGGTCAATGGCTTCATACGAGACTTTCTTCCTCAGGTAATAGTAAAGAAGCTCCTCATCAGTAGGGTGAAATCGGAAGCCCGGAGGAACTGTTAACTGTCCACTGGTTGGCATCATTCTCTAGCTGCTGTCTAGTTTAATTCTCTGATCTGAAAGAAAAGCATATGATTTATATGAGTTAACAAAATAAATTAACTAAGAAATTTATAAACATTTTAATTAATTAATTACATGCATGCGTGTGGCTCAAAGCAAGGTGGATGAAATAGTTCTATTTTCATGAAGACTGATTGTTATAAGCAGGACTGAACTGAACTACTAGTCCATGAAGCATGAATTCAAAGATGGAGGCCAAGGTTTGCTAATCTCGAGATCATTGTTCTCCAACTTCACCGCGAAAAAGGTGCTTTATGACTAAAATAAAGAAAGAGCATTAAAGAACTTAAAAGATTGTCTATGCTAAGTCCAAAACTAAACAGTTTAGACACTTTAATCTACTTTGGAACAATATGGAAACTTTTATTTTGCGGATCAAAATAAAAGAAGAAAAAGTAGAAGACTGTTAGATCTCATGTAAGTTATAGTAATGGAAAAGAGCAAAAAGGATTTTGAAAGTCCATGCAATAGAATAAAGGTAGAAGACATTTTCTGACATGAGGAATCAGAATCTGAGAGCTAACCCTATAGAAAGATCCTAAAAGAAACGCTAAGGAGTTCACTTTTCTGACCATATCTATGACTGCTGACCGTTTCAGTTTGAAAATCTAAACCTTCATTCCATGACACTATTAAATTCATGGACCAGCTTAAGAATAATAACAAAGAGCCTTTTATTGGCAACAGAAGGAAAAGCAGAATATGCCTCATATCCAGGGATTTGTTTAAGCAAAGAGGAACAACTTGTTTTCATGCACAACAGAAAGATCATTTCTTTCTCCCCTTTTGGTGTACGTGCATGGAAGAAAATAAGTGCACCACAAAAGGATGGAAAGAAGAAACAAGGAGAAAAGGCGAGAAAGAGGATTAGATTATATTTAGTGATTGATCTAGACAGAAGCAAAAATCTGGATTTGTTTTCCTTTTCAAGAAAATCCATAGACTGATGATTAAGGTAGATGAAGTTAAATAAATAAAACAACAACACACAAACAAGCAAACCCTCAAAGCTTTTCTCTTAAAACTTTCAGTTTAAACGAATTATCTGTCTCAAATCTAACCAAAACAAGAGCTAAAAGCTGAATTTGACTTAGGAAGAAAAAGATCAAAGTCATAACCAAGAAAAGACCCAGAAAAATTTTCCACTGAATTTAGAAAGATTCAATTATTCAAACAAAAACAGCAAAAGAAAGAAAAAGAACTAGCAGAAGCAAAAAGTTTGATGATAAAGAGTGGCAAAAATTCCAAATTACCTTCTTTGATAAGGAAAAAGAATCCCTCGCAGACAAAGGAAAGCAGACAAAGAACCACACAGGAAAAAGCAGACAAGGGAGCTTAGGTTTCACAGTTTCTTCGCTTCAAGGGCACGGACGTGGGTTTTAAGAGAGAGATAGACAGATAGAGAGAGAAATGTGTGGATCAATGCAACACTTAGCTTCACTAAGAAGGACTGACAACCAAGCTAGAGTGGCACAGAAATAAATAAAACTATATTATATTGTAGAAAAATCACCTCATGAAGAAGAATAAGAGAAATTAATGGGCTCTGAGCTAGCTATAAGCTGTTTGATGATATCAGAAATTAAGGTGCACAATGAGGGTTTCCTAACCTGTAGCTACCTCCTGTTGACCCCTTGTTATAATCCTCAAGTGGGTTAATGTTTTCTTTCATTAATTTTTTTAGTATATGGAATAAGAAAATATGCTTTGGTAAATGTCCGTTGAATGGGAGACCTTACTCCCAAAAATTTGCCACATTACAATGAAGAAAATCTGCTTAACTGTCAATTACTAAACTCACACAGTCATATACAGTAAACTTGTTTTGTATTTTTCCTATTTAACTTATGGGTTTTGTTTGTTTTTCTTCATTACAATAAGAAATGAAATCTAATCTGTCTTCAATTTACACAGACACATAGTCAAAGTCAGAGAAGAATGATACAGGCCTTTTTCAGCTCATGCCAATATTCCAATATACCTTATTATTATTATTATCATTATTGTTTGTTATAACAATTTTTATTATTATTTCAAGTACTGCCAAAAGTCTATAACTATACTCTGCATTTGAATTTGGACAAGTGAGCGTGTGCTTGTATAAATATTTGGGCTATAATTCTTTTTGACCCGTTATAAGCCTGTTAAGAGCTAGCTATAAATATAATTTACTTAAGCTTAATTAATTATTTTATACATTGAGGGTTTGTAAAGGTGCAGTCAACTAATCAAAAGATGAAGATCCAGTGGCTAACCTTGAATCATGTTCATAAAAGTGGAGAATTTGCATCAAATTCAGTGTAAGTGTCAAACCTGGGGGTTCTGTCTCCATTGCAAATATAGTCATTATTCACTAAGAACATACGTGATATTAATTAATCAATTTTCTAAGTTTAAATCTTTTGGGTTATCGGGATGCAGCGATGGCTGCCTATGGATGATGCATCATGATTCCGGATCCTAGGAGTATTAAAAATTTAGGAATTAAGTGAAGTTAAACAAGCTAAAGAAAATGACCATTAAACCCCACAAGTTTTAGGAATGTCTAGTTTGTAATTTTGTCCTAATTTTTGTACTTTTTTTTTTTTTTTTTTTNTTTTTTTACTTTAATGAATTGCTTAATTTCTGGAGTGATGCTACCTCTAAAACTCTTATACTTCATAACTCTACACAATTACTTATATAAGTGGTTCTGTTTGAGTTCAGAGAACCAAGTTTTCCCAATTAAATTCAAAAGACACATTTATACTAGTTGTAAATAAAAGAGTCCTATGAATAATATCAATCTAAGAGAAATATTTTTTTTTTCTAATACTTTGAGTTTTAGCATAAAACCCACAACTCAATTTCAATACCACTTGATCATAAGTCATTTGGTAATCTAAGATAAATATTAACCACATACAATTTACATTCACATTGTCACATATTTACATATATAGTTAACACTATTTGAGGCGTTATATAGAAACAAATTTAAGTGGATGGAGTTAAATTAAATTTGTGTCAATGTAAATATGTATTGCATGTTATGAGTCTAATCTATGTGTAAATAGGATTAATCTTATTCTAACTTGTTTATGGCAGTTTATGTAGATTCTCTTTTGTGTTCTGTAAAAAGGGAGGGGCTTTGGCTGTTACTTGAGACCACATTTGTTTGGTAGTACGTGATACATGGATAGTATCACAATGTCCCTTGACCACCCTTGTCTTGAACTCTTGTGATCAAAGTGTTACCTTTGTCATACATGCTGACAGCATCTTTCGTGTACATATTTTTAACTATCAACTAAACTGGTTGCTAGTATATATCCGAAATATTGCAGAAATATGGTGAAAGCCAACAAACTAGATTGTCTGCATCTTACCCTATTTCGGTTACTATATGACACATGAGACACATACCATATATTTTGTACGAACTGTTTTATTATATAGGTTATATTTTCTTGTTAAATTCATGTGTTTGAGAATGGGATTCAAATTTTTTGATACTTTTGACTACAATTCTATATTTGAATACAAAATTCACAAGTTCTAATAACAATTTCAGTACCATTCAACTATAAATCGTTTGATATTTGAGATTCAATTTTAAATCGTTGATATGACAAGAAACTTGCAATAGTGTTAAATCTACTATTATTTTCTCATAATACTCTAAAAAAGCAAGTTTTAATTTAATTTACATCTTATAATTTTAACGAAATATAATTACTTAAAATTTTATCTCAAGACTTAGATTTAACTGAGATCCACATATAATTAATTTACCACCATATACAAACAACTAGCATTTTCACAACTTTTACTCTTGACCTTACAACACAGGTATCGTCCTCTTTTCTTGATGCTTTTCGTGTTTCATACCTATGCATATCCTAAATTTTTTAAACGTGCAAATGCACCACTATTTCATAAGGTTATGATAGTTGGATTTTAAATGAGAATTTAAGAATATAATATTCCACCACGTTTTATATATGCATATATATGGTTGTGCATATATATATATATATATATGTGTGTGTGTGTGTGTGTGTNATATGTGCGTGTGTGTGTCTAAGAATTACACAATTAGGATTAATTGGTTAAAAGGAAAATGTAATAAGGTCACTATATATATGTGGATGAGAATAGTTTTGGTAAGTGGATGAGAATTGAGAAGGGTAGGGTTTTGGCATGTCATTATTAGGAGATGAAGAAGGGTAAAAGTGAGAAAGCAAAATTCCTTAAAGTCCGTGGCTTATACACGTGCTGATCCAACACAAATACACAATCCAAGGTCTCGGTTAGATAAAACCCTAATAACAATTAAATAGTACCTCAAAGCCGGGATCTGAATGGCTTTGTTTCAATCACTCTTTTGAGTCTTTACATCACACCCACAAACCAAAACCAAAACCAAAACTAAAACCAAAACCAAAACCAAAGGGATTCTCACGCAACCTCTTCTCTTCCATATATGCATTTAGCATTAGCTGGTCAAACACGCTGATGAAAATAATCAATGAAAAAAACCATTTTATGGCTCTCATTATAACTGTAACTTTCTCTCTTAACCCATTTATGTGCTGAACCATTTTTAGTTAATTATGATCTGTGTTGCCGTTACCTTTACGAACACTACATAGCATTAATATTTTTTGCTTAATCATGGGAATCCTATGTCTGGTTTGGTCTCGTCTCTGATCTGGAGGTAAATGCTGCATGTTCTTATCTTTAAGGAGAACATATCTATGATCTATCTCTGAAATGAATGAATACAATAGATTGCTAGCTAGTTTGATGCATGGGGATTAGCATCTTTATGATCATCGTTAGGGCTGATATCACAATGACATAATGGGCATAACAGATTCTCCCGATCCCCTTTTGGCTAGAATAAGAGAAACCCATTTGCATATATTTTAATTTTCAAAATCCCATTTGGATAAAAGGTGATTGAGTTAGAATAATGTTATTTGTATATTAGTTAGACCTATACTATTACATATTTGTTCAATTGTCAAGCTTTGAACTTCATTTTAAATAGGTCTAGTTAAATTTATACTGTGTCAATTATACAATATATAGATCTAATTATTAATTCGTGTATAAGAAACATTATTATTAAATAGATAAGTACTATGCTACACCCGCTCACTTGGGTGGGTTCAGGTAGGACTCACAAAGTGATTTTAGTGTTATTGTAAAAATTTTGAAAAATTAAGTCATTCAGTTTGTGCTATAACATATAATTCCTTAAANTTGGGTGGGTTCAAGTAGGACCCACAAAGTGATTTTAGTGTCATTGCAAAAATTTTGAAAAATTAAGTCATTCAGTTTGTGCTATAACATATAATTCCTTAAAAAATTTAATAACGACATAATATATAAAAACGTGCTAAGAAACAATTTTTTCAAGTTTACTTTTTGACATGTTTTCTTATATTATGCCGTTCTAGCATATACTAGGTGACTTAATTTTTTAAAATATTCTCAATGACACAAAAATCACATTGCAAATCCCACTCAATTGAAAAGAGGTGTAACATTGCCCTCACCTATTAAATAATACTACCTACATAACACTTAAATTCACAATGATACAAGTAACTCCTTCTAAATTCAATAGCCCCACTTAATTTTTTTCTTATTATTAAACTCAAATGTAACCATTTGGACAATAATGTATAATTGTGGATCATTGAGTAGTAGAGACGATATATCCAGTGACCTAACCAAGATTGAAACTCAGGATTCTGCCATATAATTTTTTGTGTACAGTTCGTGGTTATATATTTACCTAGAGATATATAAATAGAATTATTTCAAGTTAATTAGAGGAATATAGTTGCAAGCATACGTAAGGTACTATAATAATATTATAATACATACAGCTTTAACTACCAAGTTGTATGCATGATACACAAGTTTGAAGAAGCAGAACGTGAGTCCTTGACGAACCAGTTGTTGCGCAATCCATTCTAAATAACTAAATAAATCTCCAAAAGGCATAGAGCGCCGCTTCTTGGCTTTGCTTTTGGAGACACATTGAACCTGAAAGTCGTATCCTTATTTACACCAATTTTCTGATGCGTTAGGCTTCAGATTCTCACGCTCACCATGTGAAATTGGCAAGAAGCTTGTGATCTGATGCCAATCTTCTTTTGCGTCTGCTCAAAATCAAAACCTACGATTGTGAATGTTTCAATTCCCAAGTGTTCTGTTTTGCCAACATCATACCTGGACTGTTTCCTTTCGGGAATCAAAATTTTAGTTGTGTAAAGGGTTCCCTGTTCACATACACATGGAGGTTTTTACATGCACAAGAGGAAATATAGCATTGAAATTTTCCTTGTAATGGTTACAAAATCTTGATCTTCATCTCCTGTGCTACATCAGAACTATTGACTCAAAGTTACAAGCTATGAACAGGTAGGATCAAATTCTGGAAACAGCAGTACAGGGTCTCCAATGCTTCACATTTGTGCTTAGAGGAGCTGGGACGCTAGCCGACCATGATTCCAAATCTGGCAAGGGTCCAGTCAATGCCATAAAATTTGCACCATTTTCTCTTGGTAATCTCTTCCAATTTAACTGAAAGTCAAACATAAACTGTAAGCAACCTTAAAAGATGGCAATTAAAAAATCAGAGAACATAGTGTGTCAAAAACCGGAAGCACTGTAGAAGATAATGTATTCACAGAATCCATGATAATTTTTTCTTGGTTTTACATAATTAGTTTGAACAAGTTCATTAAATTCTAAACCCCACCAAAACAATCTTGGTTTTCTAACCATTCCATTAGGTTCAATTATGTCTAATCAAGGAACCACTGTTTATTTTATATATAAAAATACGGCTTCAAAAGTCTTAGGAGAAATTGGAATGCACATAAAAAGAAAAAAAAAAAGCTTAATTACAATTTTAATCCCCTATTTTAACAACTTGAACTTTTTGGTCCACTTTTTTAAAAAATAAACTATTGAGTTCCTTTATATTCATAAAATGAATTATTGAGTTCCTTTATATTCATAAAATGTACATTTTTTGTCCTTTTGTCTTTAAGTCAAAATTCTTAAATTTATTTCAAGATGTAAAGTTCTCTGATTCATAATCTCACCATCCATATTGAAGAGTTACATCTTGTGAATATTCCCACTTAATTTCAGCTCAATTTAACGGTGAAACTTAGCCAAAAATACCAAAACCATAAATTTTCATCTAACCAAAAATTTAGACTCATTCATCGTTAGATTATGCTGAAATTTAGTGGGGAGTTCACAAGATGTAACTCTTCAATCTGGACAGTAGGATTATGAATCAGAGAACTTTACATCTTGAAATAAACCTAAGAATTTTGACTTAAAGACAAAAGGACCAAAATTGTACATTTTATGAATATAGAGGGACTCAATAGTTCATTTTTAAAGAAGGGAGACCAAAAAGTTCAAGTTGTTAAAATAAAGAAACTAAAATTGCAATTAAGCCAAAACAAAAATATTAATTCAGAGGTCCATTATTTACATCTCCATAGAATTCACATCAACAACCACAACACACAGATATCATCCTTTTCATTTCTCTTTTTTTCTTTTCTTTCCAACAACTGATTAACCATATGAATGACCTCTCTGGATGTACCTCAGAAAATAAATCAGTGCATTTTGACTTGCACTTGATAGAAATGACCTCGTTTTCTTTCTTTCTTTCTTTCTTTCTTGTTTGCTAGCCATCATAAAAGAACAGTAAATTCCTTTATTGGGCATCTTAACTCATACTATCTGTTAAAGCCATTCAGCGCTATGGAACAACTAAACAGACCCTGAAATCTATTTCTGTCTATACTTTCCTGAACATAGACTAAGGCCTTAGAATCTATGTATTTTGGACTTATCTTGAGTTTAGTAAACAAAAATTACTTGCTTTGTCCTGCATAGACAATACCATGATAAGATAATGCATGAAACAGTGCAGGAATCGTGACAAACATAATGCTATTATCAGCAACAGAAGCCCTACTTGTCCAGGAAATGCTTTGGATAATGCTTTCAATGTTGGATTTTGTAACCATAACCCCTCATCTGATAAATTTTCTAGATAATCACTTCCATCCACGACGCTAGTTCCTCCATCAATCCCACCGCAGTTCACCATAAAACGACCATTGGGCATCAATCTATCTTGTAATTCCAACCAAGTACTGACCTGTCAAAGACAATTAGAAAGAACTATGAAACATAATGCAAGTATGCCACCAAATGTTAAAAGATTATGTATTTTTGTTTCACTCGCATTGAGAACCACAAGGAAAGAACAAGTAAATCAGATAAGCAGATTGCCAGAATTTGCTCATACACACTTCAAAATTATCAATCTCAATGGTTTTATTTTGGAACATATTAGGCTTAACATCTGCTTTAGGATTTCATGATCCTCATTTGAGTAAACATTTCATATCACGTTTATGATGAAGAAAAAAGCTGAAACAGAGCTAGAGACAGTAGGAAACCCTTCCTCTGATGGCTAATGCCTTGACTTTCAAATAGGAGGGAAGCACCTAAATAGTGGCTTGTGAATTGTGATATGGATAAGAGAAACATGACCTTTTCTCTTACAACAACAGAGGGAGATGAAATAAAAGGATACTGAAAATCCAAAAACTAATATAGATGCTCATCACCAAGACAAGAAAAATCACTGTTTTTTTTGGTGGATTATCAGAAGTGTTGATTCCTAATTTTGTCTTTTCATTGAGGATGGTGCAACTTCTGGGCTTCCTGCAACTTCCTTTTCTAATTAACTTGATCTCCTTCTGCTTCACCAAAGCAAAAGTAGCCTCTGTAGATGTAGAAGTAAAAGTATATATCTCTGGATCTAAAATCCCATGTCTTCACTTTAATGTTTTCCATGTTTTGTCAATAAAATCATTTTCTTCAGTTAAATATCTCAAGGCTTTCTCTGTGCATTATTCCCCGATATTTTACTTTTAAATTTATCAGGCAGACATGTACAAAACTAGACATTCACTTTGGTTCCTGTATTTCCTGGACGTACAATTGAGTAATCTATCCTATATGCTAAGATGCCCCTTATAGAAATTTGGCTTGAGAAATGAAGTCATGTTGATAGGAGTAAATAAAAGAAAAAACAAAACAAATTATTATATCTTTTTATGGGCATAAGCTTAAATCTAACAAGGCAATAATTATACTAACAGGGATCATACGCTGTGGTTAGCTAAACAAACTTCAAAATTACCTAGAAAACGAAAAATCTGTATGTAGGAAAACAACCACATACCTCTTCCAGCTGAGGCAAAGCTTTTCCATCAGCAAACAAGTCAACAACAATGCCTGACAATTTTTCACACATAAGTTGGCCAACAATAACAAAACAACTTCCGATTCAAAATGAATGAGGAGAAAAGCAATCTTCAAAATTTACCGCATGAATCACAGATGCATCTTTATTATTATTCAATTGTGGTTCACTGCATCTATATTATCAATTCAATTGTGCTTCATTGTTTCCTCATATTTTTTTAGTTCCTAGACATAAGTAAACAGGTGGAATGAAATGCCAACCACATAGAGTTTGTTGATCAGAAGGATAGAATGGACTACAGAATTAAGCAAAGGTAGTTGCAAATATCTGACCAGTCACAAATATTAAAAATCAATACTGAACTAACAGCTATATGAAATGTGAATAACTCACCAGCATATTTTCTGTACAAATTCTCTGAGGGAACAAAGACATCGCCAATATGAACATTAAGTATGCCACCATCTTCTGTCATCTTCTCCAGATCAGACAGACCAAAATAATCTCTCGCTTTATCAATCAACTAAAAATGTTTTCGGGTTAGAGGACATGAGATGTAAGGAAATTGCTACCGCCATTATCTTAGTAAAACCAAAACCTCAAACCATGCAACTAAAGGCTAGAGTGAATCTCCTCATTGATATGAAATATGGAAAATCCTAGTGATATACAATTTAAGAAACAATTCCATGAACGCTTGATAGCTAGTATCAGCCTCTCAAGGAGGCATAGTAAGTCTAGCCACCAAACTAGCAAGTAAAATATGTCACATTGGTTAAGGGAAAAGTTATCAACAGCCTAGTTCTCATGTGCCTTTTAGCCACCCAGATACCACAAGTACTATGTATTTTCTTTCTTTTGATTTTTGTAATACAAGTACTATTTTCCTGAGAAACACTGAATCAGGAGTTGTAATTTTGATTATCAGGTTTCTATGGCAATCAGTATTTTGTTAGATTGGACAATTTTATTGCCTCTAGATTATTGAACCACTCACAAAGTTCAAACTGGTGAATTCCCCTGAATAATTAAGGAGACAAATCATAGAGACTCCATTTAAATATCTGAAAAATCTCATTGCAGAAAGACAATATGCATTACTATCTCATCAATCTCCCAGCCTTCAAGCTGCAGCGAAGGCCACAAGTCAAGCATCAGATTAGCAGAAGTTCCAGCACCCTGAAAGTTTTAGAAATAATATGATATCACTATGTGATTGGGAATATCATTGATTATAAATTCAATGTAATATCTATGCCATCAGAAAATGAAATGAATTACCAAACCAAAGAAACCGATGGGACCTTTTGGAACAATGGCTGGCAAGCTAGCACATTCGTCCTGTTTAGTGCAACAAGTTCAGAAACCCCTTAGATGAATCATTATTCTGTTACATATATAACAATACAAAGATGAACCATTCACTCGCATACAAGTAACAATTTTAGCAATGATGAGACTTACTTATAGCAGTACTCTGTACTCTCCATGCATAAGAATGTGAAAACAAAAAAGAAAAACAGCAGCAAATATGAAATGAGATAAACTCATCTAAAATTTGCTAGCATAACATCAGAGGGTTAGCAGGGGAAAGCTGCTAATTTCACTACTTTCACCTTATATAACCATATGATGATCGGAAGAGAGGAATTTAAGGAACTTGAAATAAAATGCAAATGATTCTATCACTTTCAGACACTTGTAGAACTTAAAAATTGCTTGCTTGATATGGCATCAAGCACCAAGTATTAGTTTCTCCACATCTCATATAATTATACATTGGCTATTGCAGCTATCTATCTTAACTTTATTAGTTATCATCTAGATTGCACATCATTCTTCCAGAAACATCACAAACAGGATACAGGAGAAAACTTGCAGGTTTTTGAGCCAAGAAGAAGTAAGTGGAAATTTCACAGCATACAACCTTCAACATTGTAATTGAAAGTTCAGGACTTAATGGTGATCTGATGGCACCAGATTCTTGATGGGAGGTGTTTTAATGGTTACAAGATACGTTTCATCAGACAATGAATACTATATTGGAGGTCATGCTCATCCCATAGCACCAAAATAATACTCATACAATGAGTAGTACCATGAAACGAGCATCATCAATTGCATAAATAAGCTGATGTCCTAAGGACAACTTTCAGAGGTAAATACATTATAGATTAGGTCCAGGCACTAGTTAGTACATCTTGACAATTGTTTGACAGGGGTGCACCCCGGGATACCATTTTCACCGTTAATACAATGCTGACACCATCACTTTTTCTCAAGTTAAAATAAAAAAAATCCTCTGAAGTCAAGTTAATGATTCATATCTACAATATATCAGTGTCCATGGGTTAAGCTTTAAGCAGAAAAATAAAATGAATAGCAGTTTAAACACACTTATGCATGCATGTCAGCAAACTCTGAGGGAGGAAATTTAAAAATACTTAGCCATGTACAACTCCTATTACCAATTTCATCATAACTCTGACAAATGTATTACAATACAGGAACAGGATAAGGGTGTTCATGAGCTCTTCAATTTAACACTAAGAAGCTCGATATTGACATTATCATTGTTGTGTTTTTTTTTTCCCAGTAAATGCTAGAGTCACATGATCATTTTCCTTTTTTCTTTATGGGCACGTCTCTAAGTCTGTGTTTTACATAGATAACCTGCATATACGTAAGCAGGCACTAAAACAGAGAAGGAAAAGTGACATACCCAGTAGGCACCAGTCCATTTTGTCTCCTTGTAAAGAATGCTATGAAGATTATCTGCAATAGAAGAAATAAAAAATCGGACAAATTAGTCATCCTTAAAATATTAAGCACCATTTTGATTTTGAAGAAGACTGGTATTGCCGTGGCAAGATGGTAGGAGAAAATATAAAAGGGGTTTCAAGTTCGTGTCTTTTATAAGACCCAGTTTAGATACTTTTCAGTTCTGAGCATTATTGAAGTTTGAGGAACAGAATAAAACTTAGAGGGAGAGAGAGAGTACTAGTTGAATCAAGGATTAGCATTCTGGATTTTGGAGTGTCCACAATTTTTATGTCATTGTACTCGGTTTTCATAGTGGTCAGCACTTGAAAGCTTTCTTCTTCTTCTTCTTCCTCCTCTTGTTGTGCAGCAGCAGAAGTGGGAGCAGAAGATGAGGATTCTGCATTGGAGTTTACTTGGTGGGTGCACAACAAAGTCGAGGCCTTTCCACTGCGAAGACTAATAGAGTGCCACTGCCATGCTCGAATTGGAGCAATGGGAAAAGGAAAGGAGCAGCTACTATTGGTAATGCTGGGAAGCGCCAATTGGGTTAACGGCAACGCGCATCCTATCATTGTAGATTAGAATACCGGGGGAAATGGTAAGGACGATCCACTTGAGCGTGTTTACACTTTACAGGTTATCCAAAACTTTTCCTGAATGTTTCTATCTCTTATTTATATATATATATATATATATATATACACTCTAGCAGTCTAGCTTCCTCTAATTTGATTCAATTGAGAATTGATTTTTTATATTNATATTTTTTTTTCATTTAATTAGGTATTTATAGTTTTAAGTTTTTGTCATTGAGCTCTTGTTGTCAATGGCTATTATAACATCATTAAATAATTATGTTAAAACATGATAAGTTAATATTTACCTAATTATGTTATAACACAATTAACGCAAGAATCTGATTCAAAATTTTTATTTGGCAGACCTTTTCTAAGCATAATGGTTGGTCCCATTTTAAGTACTCCATTCAATTTTTTTTTAGTCTTTTTTAATTTTCACTTTCTCAAAATCAGAGTTTCATTAATTATTTTTTAAAATTTTATCCATTATTTCCATTAAATTTTCAACTAAAATAAACTCTAAATAATTTAGGAGGATAAACAAATATCTTACAATATTTAAAACTATTTAATAACTTTCTTAATTGGTGTGCATTTTCTTTAAACAATAAATAAAAATGACGAGGGAATACCATGTTTTAAGGCCATGCATAATAAGTAATAACCAAACAAATTGGAGGAAAGAGGACACTGCAAAGCAGAGGAGAAAGCAAAGAGGACAATCTTAAAATGGTACAATCAAGGAGACATTTATCTGTTACCAACTTACCATGTACAAGAGGTTGAAATAAACTCAAAATTCTTTCCATTTCATTCTTTTTTGTAGTTTATACAACAATGTCAAAATTCACTATGGTCTTCCATCCTCATAAGGCCTAAATGAGCCAAAAATTGAAAAAAATGGGAACAAATCAAATAAAAACAAATAATTACAATTCCTCACCACTCAATTTCCTCTCTCTCCACACCAAAACCAAAATTAATGGCAAATGGGGAACTATACCTATACATCAACACCAAAATTTCACTCTCATTGGGTTTCACCATCCATTTGTTGCAACAAGAATTGGAAATCAGACCTTTGCCTTAGAATTGGTGGTGGATCCACATCTATATCTGTTATGCGGATGTCACTCATGGAACGGAACATCTCCTCCATTGAGAATGGTATACTGAAATTTTTACAATAAAAAACCAGTGCTATATAGTTTTCATTGGCCAAGAAGTGATTTTTTGAGTAAAAAAACAAAGGAAAATGAAAAAGTGTGTAGGAGTTTATTACTAATTAATTACCTGGAATCCACCTCTAGAAGGAATGAGTTATTGGGTATGTTTACTGAATCTTCTGCCATAAGCACTCTCATTCTGCTAATTACCTGAAAAGAATAAAAATTTATAAGCTGAAGATGTACATATGATTTTTCCTATAAGGACATCTACTTGGTCATGATGCAAATCAGTAAACATTGTTTTGTATTACTAATGTTGTTATTTTAATTTGAGCTTCAAAATTTGTTTGTTGCGCATGAGTGTGTATTAATATGAGTTGTCATATTAAAGTTTCAATCAGGTCCTATGAAATTTCAGTGGGCAGAGTTATTGCCAAGTGCGAATTAGTGTTAAGTAAACATTTTTTCTGTCATTTGGTATTTTCCACATCAATTGATGTTTGATGCAATAGTCATTGGAAAATAATCTTTTAAGAAGGAGGTTACTCCCTAGAACAAAGTTATTCTCTATAACAATGTTGAGAAAATTTTTTATATTCCACTAACACAATTTTCGCTGTCATGGTGCTTTCTGAAAGAAACAGAATGTTTGCAAATTCTCATCAAACTTAAAATGTGTTTGGAAGCTAGGAATAAATGTGTATAAACATGTAGCAGAGCTAAATATGGAAAAGGAATCCAGGACTTACATCTGGAGATAACCCCTGTGTTCCATACTTGTCGTCCCAAAACATAGTTCCAATACGATAGATTTGTGGAATGCTTAGCACCTGATAAAAGACAATAATTAGCATAAAAATGAAAAGTTATGGTGTTTGATAGAAGATTTAATTAAGTTACCGGGCAGAGTTCATTGGTGATCTCATCCAAAGATTTCTGAGTCTTTTGATGCAAAACCTGCATAAATGAAGCATTTCTGAGTCCTGAACCTTAAGAAAAAGAAGAATACATGGTTTGTAATCTTGGTCCAAGAAAGTATACCAGAAATCCCACAGCTTGCCGTATGTGTTTGAGTTCATCCCAAGATGATCCAGCAAACTGCAAAAATAACCAAAAGAAAAGAAAATGAAGTTTTGCATTCATGCACTTTTTAGTCCAGGTATATATTATTGCAAATTATGAGATTACCTGATCTGTTGCTTTGAGACACCATTGTTCCAACTCATGCAAACCTGCCTTCAAGTATTCTCCATTGCTGAAGGAACAGCACTCGCGACGAAGCAACAAACTGCCACACCATAGATTTTGTAAGTGTACGGGATTTGGCAAAAAATTGAAACATGTTTAGTGAACCAACTTGAAACTTTGATCACCTGTTAAAGAGCTGAACATTCATGAATGAGAAAACCTGACTAAAGATCTTCCTTGTAATCATGGAAGGGACCTGAAGTAACAAGAGATTATAGGACATTAGGAAATCTCCTCACATATATTTAAATCCCATAAAAAGAAGGTAACTAAGTAAGTTAACTCATGCTTACATAGTTTTGAGACATTAAGTCCAAGGTTTGATCTAACTTATTGACAATGCTTTTCCAGTGCATGTGTGATGCCTGCTGTTTTGCAACTATGTTTGAATGGATGTTTCTGGATGACCCTCTAATTGATTTGCTCCTTATGGATCTTGGTGCCTGTTGATGGTGATAAAAGAGTCAGTAAAGAACTTAATATATTAAGATCTAATTAATGTTTCTGTTGTAATAGTAAATTAGAAGCTTACCTGAATGCACAAGTTTAGGAATGGGCTAATCTCTTTCTTTAAACTATCACGGATCATTCCATATATCTTCTCAACATATGCAGTTAAATGTTGCTTGAATAGAAGAGCTGGGTACTTGGCTTCCACTTTAGATTGCTCATTAGGCTTGCCTACCATTCCACTGTAGCCACTTGAAACCCCCATGCCCACTGAAGATGAACGTAAACCCTGGTTTTGCATATTTTGCACCATTATATTTCCAAATAGAATCTGATTTACTTAAAATAAAAATTCAGTTGTGGAAGCTTACTTGTGCCATTCTGCCAAATAAAGTGACAGGAGAATTTCGATTGCGATACACTGCATTAGTTGTGTTGCTTGCCTTGAGTGTGCTTTGGAGGAAAAAAAGAAGTGTTGAAGTTGTTGAGAGCCAATATGCTAGATCACTGATTCCATCTTGACTCTGGTGGAACATAACATAGTGAAATCACATACTTTAACACATCAAAATGAGTTGAAATGCTGTTGCTCTATCTAGAAATGCTAAATCATTGTTTTTGTTTATACTTGAGTTGCTGGAATATACTATTCCTACCTCTATTGATGATCGAATTGTGTGAATAATTTTATCAAATATATGTGTCTTCTCTGCTTCAAAGGATCTCCACTGAAGAAGTGCTTTATAGATTATACAAGCAGCAACTGGTCTTTTGTTCTCAAACCTCTTGTCCTCTGTGAGACACTTGAGCAGTGTATCATGGCTTTCCTGTTTACAATATATATGCAAGTTGTAATCTACCATTTATTGAATGTGAAACTGTCTTCTCATTTTCTCTTTTATCAACATACCTGCTGCCTATCTGTGAGTGATCTTTGTTTCGTAAGAAAGGGGACAGATGGTTTTGGTTCCTGACAACACAATTGTTAGTTCAAATTAGCAAACTCTCATCAACTTCTTACCCAGAATTCTTAAAGAACAAATAGAGTGAGTTAGTGGTACTTTTCTTGTTTGACGCTCTTCCTCTAATGCATTTCCATTTTCCAAATTCTGCGTCTGCACAGCCATAATAGACAGTGTTACATAATGAAACAGTTTTACAAGAAAATTTAAAGTTGTGGTACCTTGACTGGTGTGGTTGTTGTATCTGGATTAAATTTCTGTTCCACAATAACTGCCTTTTCTGGAATAACTTTCTGCTCCACGACAGCTGCTGCCTGGTTCCGGAGAATTTCATTCTCTGATTCTAGATTTGCTATCTTACCCTTGAGACTGGACAAACCATAAAGGTTAAGAATTTTACTGGGGTGTACACGGTGGTGTCATCTTTATGTTTCAATATTCCTTCTCAATCTTTGGTAAAGTTAATGGTGTATAACCAACTCTTAATGTAACACATTGGAAAAGCATATCTTTTAAGAACATGTTTAAATCTCAACTAAAACCATTTAATTATTGAACATTATTTATAGAAGGTAGCACATGCAAAGTAACTAATAAGATGCTAGGGGAATTATGTCTATCAAAATATGTGACCCAAGAAGAAGGGATCTCATATATGTCTACAACATTTTGGATTAGTGACATTCAAGTGCAGTCATACTCTGCTGATTGTCTCAAGCAGAAAAAATAAATAGAAAAGTGCAATATAATGTCAGATCTTACATTTTAAGCTCTTCAGAGATTTCCTCATTTGTTGATTCAACCAAAGCCTGCTGGCGTAGAACCTGATTCTCAGACTCAAGATTGGACAAGTTTGATTCCAATCTGGGTTCACAGAAAAATAGACAGTCAATGCCAGTTTATGATGGTACTAGAGATGTTTGTGTGGTCAGTTATAACTAGAAAACCTTTCGATGGTCTCCTGAAGTTGCATTGCTTTCAATTGTGCTTCTTCCGCATCTTTGAGCCTTGCTTGATTCTCTTTTTGAACTTCTGAATACCTTTCCTCAAACTCTTCCATCTTCCTCTTCATCTCTTCTAGTTCACTCTGTGTTTTCAAAACATACATTAGTTAATTGTCACCTTAAAAACTGTCAAATGTCATTATAAACTGTCAAGTTTTGGATTTACCTCCAGCTCCACGTTTTTATTTGCCAGTAACTCAACCCTGGTGTTGTCTTCTACAAGTACCTCTTTAATGACTGGTGGAGCTTGTTCAATTGCTAGTTTTGCTGCTTCTTTCTCATGTATAATTGCAGCATGTGCTTCTTCTATCTGACTTTGCATTTCATGTAAGGCATTTTGTAATTTTGTAATTTCTTGACCTTTAGCTTCTTCGAGGTCAATCTGCCAGATATATTTTCTCCATGTTAGATGAGATGGATGAAGTGATTTATGGATGCATCAACATATTTCATTTGACTAGTATCTTGGCTAGAGTGAAATTAATCAGTGATAGGCATTTTCTTGACATGATTGAGTTGTTATTCACCATGTTACTTGACATGATTGAATACTTGAACCCAGATCAGTGATAGCCATTTAATGTTTATCATCTAGAACTAGTTGAAAGGCATACCCTCAAGTTCTTTTCAATATCTAGTCGCCATGTGAGCTCTTCAACACGCTTCTCCAACTTGTCCTTTGCTTCCTTAAGTGCCCCGGTTTCCCTTGCAGCCTGCAGAGGTTTCTTACTGTTACCATGCCTCTACTTTTGAGCTATCTTTTCTCATAGAATATTTCTATAAGAATCTGCAGATAAGTTCCAGAAAATGATATGTAAGAAGAAGTAATGCTCACCATTCGTAGCTTTCTGAGCTCCCTCCTAGCAACTCTGGCTCTCCATAGACATTGAAGTTTAATTGTTGCTTTCTTCTGCTGCTTGTAAGTAAAAAGAGCTTGGACTCTTCTCCATTGTGTCTGTGAGAAGAAATAAAGTAGAATTATTTAAATAGTCAACCTTAAATTCTCTTATGGAAATTTCAAATAGAATTATTAGATGCCAAGTTATTTATTAATGCATCTTTTGATCTATGTTGCTGTTAGATTTCCTGCAGAAGATGTCATTACTCATTACCTGAACTTTTGTTGCAGCCTTCATTTGTCTTCTGTGCCTGAATTCATTTCTTGCTGCCAATGCTCTTAAACCAGATTGAATTAATATTGCTGATGCTTGCAATGATGTATAATGCATTCTTGCTGCATGCGCACGAGCATGTTTCTGTATGCGGATAGAAGCTGCTTCCCTCCTCATATTCTCATAGAGTTCACGAGCAAGCTTTGCTGCAATAATGAAGAGCAAGGAAAAAGAATTTAAGCCAAAGTTATTTGAGGCCAGTGCAGGATCATAAGCATAATATCGTTTAAGCAAAGGAAGGAAATTTATTAATAATACAACTGATTTTTTTAGTGAAGGGAAAGGTAACCTCTCCACATCTTTTGGATATAAATAGTGGCCTTTCTTAGGGTGATGAACTCTTTTCTGGTTAAATGTGTTCGGATTTGTCTCTGTACGTGTCTAGCAGCTTTAGCCAAGACTTCGGCTCTTCGCGCATCTAACTCAGCCATCTGACCAGCTCTCAGAAACACCTTTGTTTTTCCCATCTGAATAAATATTTGGGGTAAAGCTCATATTACAGAACTTCCTTGGAAATTTATGGATAATGATTTCCTATGCTGCCATATTATTTTATAGACTTACTTGATAGCCTTTTAAGCTCATCTTATCACATATGGCAATACATGCTGTTTTCTCATCAGAGCTGCACAGAAGAAAGCAGCAATTATCACATGGAGTTATACGTGAAGCTCAACATATCTATTGCTGGACTTGACAATGACAGGGATGAATCTACAATGTTTAGGTACTCTTAAAATTGAGTTCCTATGAGCTACATCATATGTATTTCTTATTCTTATTGTTGATTTTTATCTAATGCTTGAAGCAGTTTAATAATGCAATGCTTCTATTTCTCTTTGACTTCAGCTGTTCTTGCTCTATCTTCTTGAAGGTATAAGTGCTATATGGTAATCAAAGATAAAACAAGGATATTTTGCATTTTATTGCAAGGCTAGAATGTTGCTTACCCGTCTAAAACATCAGGGGATAGCATTCCGAAACGATCAAGGAACTCATCAAATGTTCTTTTTGTTGGATATCCAGCACAACTAATCCTAATAGCCTCAAGTACTCCCTGAAAGGGCACCAGTGCAGTAAAAACTATTAGTCGGAGAAACTTCTCTAATACAATGAATTGTGCTATATTACAATAACTGAGTAAAAAAAGTTAACTTACCCCACATCTTAATTGGTTTAAGACATTGAAGTTCTCAAAGATTCCGGGCTGCAAAACTGTATTTGGTTTCACGCATCTGATATAATGTGGTTCTGTTGTGTTCAAAGTGTCCATCAGAGATTGTAGTTGTTGCTGGATATCAAAGTTAGATTCAAAAGCAAGTCAGGGACTGAGAGGTTTAGAAACAGATGGAATGCCTTTTTTCAAAAAAAAGAAATTGAGATATTACTTACCTTGAACCTTGAACCTATGGAAGAGAATTTTGATTGCTTTGATGATTCCTCAGGTAATGGTGGGAAAAGATTAGCAACAAAATGGCACTTGGAGGCATCTAAAAGGGCTTGATGCTCTGCTACAACATAATCTTTATTTTTATCAAGAAATTGATCTGCTTGGTATGTGACCTTTACATCAAAAATTTGTGTCAAAAAATTAGCTTTTATACATTTGAATCTTCATGGCCAAGAAATGGTTAGAATTTAGCTTACATCTCCAGCATAATGGTTAATAGTGAAATCTGTTCGAGCAAGTTTCGGCTTGCTGAAGCGCTTGTGTCCTTTATATGTCTGATACATTTTTTGTGAAAATGTCTCATGGGTTGACTTTGGGAACATGCTGCAGAAAAAATGAACAGATTATAAGAAATATGTTTATATGTCTTATCATGTAAAAGTATAGACAGTGAAAGAAAATTATATACCAGGCTTCATCAAGAAGTGCAATTATTCCCCCAGGTTTCTGCATGCAGGACACATTAGTAGTTTAACTATTTTATCTGGTACAAAAGGTCTTGGATACATGAGTCTCTTATTACCTTCTCAATAAGATCCAGAACGTCTTGATTATCCACAAATTCTACATAGCTCCAATTTATTTCCTCCTTTGTGTACTCTTCTTGCTCCATCTTGAATACATGCTGTTGAAAAAGATGCATTCTTTTATATCCATATATTGGCAATAAATGGTACTGCAACTGTACTAAGAAGTTATTGCCTTACCTGATTAAAATGTTGTTGCAACTTCTCGTTTGTTAGGTTGATACATAATTGCTCGAAACTAGCAAGCGGAGCAGACAATGAGATTTTAATTTGAAGATGTAGAAATTATTTATATGAACTACATATTTTTCTAATTTACCTGTTTATTTTGAAGGTTTCAAAGCCATAAATATCAAGCACTCCAATTATGCTTACTGCATTGGGGTCCTGACCAATTGAACAGTTTATCTTGTCCACAATCCTGCCATAGTTTAAGAATGTATTCAAGGTATGTCAATCATTGTCATGAAATGAAAGTTTATGCATAGAGTAGGAAATAGAAGCAAATGGTGCTGGTTCAAAGAAGATTTTGCTGTTGTATAGGGCTATGTTGCCTAAGGCAACAATGTATTTGGATTTTTCCTCAGCCAGATTTGATTTTCATATTGGACTATAGTATTTTTTTTGTTTCTTACCAATCAAATAATCTGGAGTAAACAGTCTTTGCCAAAGCATCTCGACTCAAAACAGCTGAATGTGGATCTAGTGGTTTTGTAATGTTACCATCAGGAGTAACAATGACACGCTTGCAAAGTGAGTCTTCTAATGATTTCTCATCACACCTGAATATAAACATATCAAGAGCTGTTTGGGATGAATCATGGAAACTGAATGGATTTGATGATGGATCAAAATTTTACATGAGTAGCTCTGCAGCTGTTCGAAGGTGGAAGAGTGATTTCTCATCTTTTATTTTGGAAGAATCAACTTCATTCCCTTTGATGAAGTCAATATTTCCAAGGTGGAGGATTGCAGCTACCACGCGAAAGATAGCATCCTGTGGAGGGAAAAAAAATTTCTTGATCAAATTCAGGTATAGATAGAAAAGGTCACAACTTGATTAAAATGTGATGTGCTGATATATTGGTCCAAAACCTGCTCATCCTGGCTGATGCCTACAATGTCCATTGCATTTCTTGTCTCCAAGTATTCTTTTGCATCATCTACATTTGCTACTTCATAGTAGTTTGATTGGTTTAGATAGTGGAATGTCCTTGGGTTCCCTAACTTGTACTTGTTCACATCCTATAAGGCAACCTTAAACAGTTAGATTTTGCAAGGTACTAAAGTGTTACATAGGTTTCTTGCAGGACAATTCATAGAAAGGTCACCTCTGGTGGTGCTGCACAGAGCATGTAAAAGCAATGGTAGTTCCTCTCTGGGTCTGAAACCTGGCAAACTCGCGACCTTTCAAGGAGATATGTTCGGATTGCAGCTCCGGAGATCTTCCCATTCTTATCAAATTGAATTTCAACAAATTTACCAAAACGACTGCCACAACCTCCAATAATTTGTAAGATAAACTAAAAAGACAATTATGGAAGAAAATAAGACTTGAGAGAGAAACTTGTGTATTCAATTCACCTTGAATTATTGTTTTTGACAGTTTTGGCATTCCCAAATGCTTCCAACACTGGATTGGACTGAAGAAGTGAAAATGTCACTCCATCAAGGTCAATTGAGTTAACTGATAAATAACATGTAAGTAGTTGAATTGAAACTCACCTCCAAAACCTGTTGCTCTACTGTTCTTCCTTCAGTATTTGATCTGCCCCCCATGAATGCTAGATATCTCATTAGCATTTTTGTTGTTTCTGTTTTACCAGCTCCACTCTCTCCACTTACCAAAATGGACTGACTTCCATGCTCATTTATCATTGCCCTGATATATTAAACTCAGTTAACTCATTTGATGTGGTTTCCCTTGGTGCCAAGTGAATTTCTTCATTGCTCTATACCTGTAACAGGTGTCTGCAACCGCGAAAAGATGTGGGCTTAGCTCTCCAAATGCTGCTCCTCTATACTGCTCCATCATGTGAATGTCATACAAGTGTGGCAGTCTCCGGAAAGGATTCACTGCTATTAAGATATTTCCTGTGTATGTCTGCTTGTTTCATTATTAATTGTCAGATTTTGCTCCTTTCTTTTTAATAACATTCATCACTGAAATATATTGAGGTTTCATTAGGTGCTTGTGTTGTGACTCACATATATCTCATTGAGGGCGAAACGACAGGCAAGGTTATGCAGTACTCCTGGTTCATGTAGGTATGCTAACTTGGTCATGTCATCAACCCCAGCAGGTGGTGCCTCTGTATCTTTAGGATATATACTAGAAATGTCTGCAACCATCTGAAATTGAGGTAAATGCTAACATTGAGTTTATATGCTTCTTTATGATGTAGTTATTGACTATTAAACTAGAAGCATCATATATGGTAATGTTGGCTAATGAACTTTTTGAGGGGAAACAACAATCTCAATTCCAGTTGAAAAACAAGGGAATGCTTATGCCTTACTACTTCCAAAATGGTAATGCAGCAGAATATTGTGGCTGGATTTTTTAATTAAAAGTTCACTATGATGTTCTCTTCATTGTTCCAATTCTGTAACCTTATTATGATTTTCCTGTATTTTCATTCAACTTTTGCCACAAAATTGTACTTGAATATAGTTTTACATGATATTCTGTTGTGGAGTAAAATCTGCAAAAAAGCATATGAATCACCCTTTATTGCTTTCTAACTTTTTCCATTTCCACCATTCAGATCCAAAGTAGTGATTCTATTCTAGTCAGTGAGCAAACTTGTACCTGTTTCTCAACATCGATGAAATTTCATGACCAAAAAAAAATAAGATCATCTATAATATGGAATGAAGCTAATGAAGTTTTCTGGTATTTCAATAACAAATGAAGTTGCTTCCTGTTTCTGCAGAGTTATGATGAAATGAGGGAAGCTTACAGTTTTGCCATTTGTAGTAATGATGGTGGCATCTGTCCCTTTGATTTCTGTGACTTCACCATCAATCCAAGCATCCTCAGGATCCTCAACCCAAACATGTGATCCAACTATGATGTTCACTGGAGTTCCCTGAATCATCCCACGAATTCAATACCAACGTTAACGGTCGGAGAATCAAGAAATGCAGACATAAACAAGGGAAACATCAACATCAGAAGCTTACCATGATTCTAAACTTTGTTGATCATGAAAAATCAGAATGTGACTAGCAGAATTGAAGCAGATGAAGTGGCCCTTGTGGATGGTGATGGAGAAAAAAAAATGCTATTTCTTAATGAATGGTGGTGTGAATTGTATTGCAAAGATTGAAAGTAGAAAGGAATGTGCAAAAAGCAGAGGAAATAGTGCCAGGGTGGTAACTCAAAAAGCTAAAGGGAAGCTAGAAGGCAACCTCAACCTCCCTCTTCACTCCCATGTACTTTTTTTTGCTGATTCCACAACAAATGCTGACATGGCAACAAGAGAAGCCCCATCAAAAGTATAAAAGAAATTTAAGGTCTCATGTAGCCTGCAACATGACCACTTATGTGGGTCCATTGCGTAAGACATAAGAACAATGGATCACCGTCCAGCTGATAATTTTGATTCTTAATTGCTTTGCTATGGTATGGTCAGTACAGGTCAGGTATTATTATCTCGTATAGTGGCGAGCAGTACCATGCACTGCTGGTACTAATGTCACTGTAACAATTCTAATGTCAAAGTTTGCTTTTGTAAATAGTAAAAAGCTTAAACTGTTGAGGAAGTGACTGCTTCTTAGTTTTTAAGGTTGTTTGCCTCACGTTTTTTAGCCTAGAGTAACCGTGCTCAATTGAATTCATAAGAGAATTGTAACGTTAAATCACACTGTCAATTCTATTGAGTCCCATTCAATTGAGGAAAAGTGAACTGCTACTATCCCTAAAAGGGAATGATAGTATAACCATCACCTTAAAATAAAACTTTTATCTGATAAATTAGCATTGAGTTAGGATCTTGGTTTGTAGGAATATACCAATTTAGATCTGAACAAGCAAATTCTAGACAAGAGGATTATGTCCAAAAGTCAAATGTCAATGAGTTGAAGGCAAGGGTTGGAATAAAGATGAATAAAAAAAGAAAAGGAGATTGTGAAATTTGACTAGTTGAACCACAGAATGAGTTCTACCTGGAATGACAATCCCCAATAGGGACCCCAAAGTTTCCAACTTTATATAAGTCTAACCCCATCCACCAAACCTTGTGGTTCCCCTGTGGGCCTCTTTACAGCTTTTGCAACTGTAATATACCATCATTCTTTTCCATATCCATAGCCTGAATCATACAAGGGCGGTGCACAACCCAAGCACTGCAACTTTTCTTCTTTGTGGGACGGCTGAGGCAGCTGCCACATTTTCTACCTATCAACGTTATAATCATATTTAAATTCGATCATATTATGTGACTTATATTTAGTTCATTAAAATTGTAGCTTTAACTTAAAATTTATTTGAATAGTTAATAGTAATATTAATTTGTTTTCTCATGTAACATAATTAGTTCTAAATCTAATTACATAATTTAAAAGGTAAGGGTTATGCTACATCTTCTTCAAAGAGGATATAGCGTTACATCTCTTTAGTTGAGTAAGATTTAATGAAATTTATAGTGTAATTTTAGTGTCATTATAAAGATTTTAAAAAATTAAATCATCCATTATATATCAGAACACACAATTTTTTATAAAATGTAATAATGACATAATATAAGAAAATATGTCAAAAAATAAACTTAAAAAATTTATTTTTTAGCACATTTTTTATATCGTGTCATTATTGTATTTTATAAGGAACTATATGTTTTGGCACATATTATGTGACTTAATTTTTTGAAATTGTTGCAATAACACCAAAATTACTTAATAAATCTCACATGAACCCACCCAACATAGGGAGTGTAGCATAATGCTCACCAATTTAAAAATGTTTAAAATATTTTTCTAATGTTCCAACCAATCCAAATATCTCGTATGTTTTTTTTTCCTTTTTGGTACGGCTGAGGCAGGTGCCTCATTTTTTGCCCCATGGCCATGTTCACATGAAACATGTAAAAAGGTGCTGTAATGTGGGACCTTGAAGGATTGGAAAAAGCCTAACAGCGTGGCTTTCCAACCAAGCTTTCTTCATCATCACTCTTTGTTCTTTTTCTTTTGTGTGTTTATTTAATGTAATTTGCTGATGTGGGTATCTTCAAGCATCATTACTCTCGCTTAATGAGAGTTTTCTTCTGGTGCTTTTGCAAATTTTATATAACAAATATGGTTTTCCCCACATTTGTGTCTGATGAGATCTTGGATTGGTACCAAAAACTGTTATAGCAAGATGCTTCTCTTCTCTTGTCGGTCAATGGCCCCCCATGCTCCCAAAATTCATTTTTGAAATTGGCACTTTTCGATCTTCTTTTGACTCACATTTTACAAAATTTGGAATCAAATACTTTCACTCGGGATCTCTTTCAAAATTTACTTTTAACACTGAAAATTATTAATTTTTTTGTCAATAAATATTGATGTTAGTTTATATTTAAAAACAAAAAAGAATAAAATATATTTTTTGTGATTGAATTATTTTTTAAATGTCACTTTATTTTGTGATTTATTTTTTGTATTATTTTAATACTTGAATAATTATATTACTTGCTAAATCAATTCTCCGTAACATAAAAAATAATAACTTAAAAAACTGATTAAATGACCAAAGTGACACTAAAAATAAATCAAAAGCTAAAATAATATTTAAAAAATAATTCAAAAAAAATTAACTTAACAAAAAATACTCAGCAGTGACTTTTTTTTTAATACACTTTGCTCATTTGAATTACAATAGTTTATTTTGTCATATATACAAGCAATACTTAAAAATATGAATCTTTTCAAACACTAGAATTTCTGTACTTAAAATCTGTAAGAGATGAGTTGAGCAGATTTAGAGATTGAGGATTTTTATTTGGGCCAAAGTCCTTTGATTGAGCACTGTTAATGCCAAGCCCACTATGGTCAAATTGGGCTTACTTTTTGGGTTGGCAAGATTGAGTTACATCACCACAAAGTTGTGGGCTCATGGCCCAGTTGGATCATACCATTTTTTTAAAGCAAGTTAGTCAAGCTCCCCAATAGACATAGCTGTTTATGATGCTTTCTTACCCTGTTTTTGATTGCAAGAGAGTATGTAAGACAATAAGCTCTCTCTTTTTTCCCTCTCCCTTTGTCTCAGCTAGCTAAAAACATGGCAGAATCTAAAGATATTTAAGGAAATGAATTCTCATTTCTTTATATTTCCATCACTAAAAACGTTGAGGTTTTAAGTTTGAATTCACATCCTCTCATATTCTCGTTAAAAAATATAGCTTTACCTACTAATCCTCTTCACTCTATGCATGAATAGATGGAGATAAAGGAATCTAATCTTTTTTTTTTTTTTAAGATGGATTAGAAATAAAATCTGGGACCTCAACCTTAGCAAAACCACCTTATCCTTGTACTATATAACATTTATGGTAAGTAACTAGTAACTAGGTTAAAAGTTGAGGTTTGTCTTAAATTATTCATTTAGTAACTATGTTTTTCCTGATTAAAAAGTTGATATATGTAAACGGTACATAGATTTAAACACATGAACTCCTATAAACTATCCAAATCTTTTACCCTACTAAACTTGGCTTGTTACTGTTAATCTTTTATCATTATATTAACTTAAAAGAAAGCATTTTTCTTACGAATATGACTATTTATAACTATTACACTGGCTTCCCTCATCTCTATTGCTTTTTTTATTTTTCTTCTCTCTCTTCATGAGTCTTCTCTCCTTTCTACTTTAACTGCTTGTGTGTTGCATGGATTTACAACTAGTTCAATATAGATAGGAGTAGCAGCCAAAGCCGTGACCAACTTGTGCCGAAGTCATATATATACGGCCAAGCCAAGGAAAAGAGGGTTTTGACTACAAACCAGCTTGCCAAGATCTAAGTTCTAACTTTCTCAAAGGTCAATTGGACAGCTAAATTTGTTTCTGGTTGGGTTCGCCCAAACTCCAAGGCAAAGTTGTCAAAGTTAGGCGAAAAGATATGCATTTTTTGAAACCTCATCACTCATCAGCACTATTGATTTTATCTTTGGTTATTATTGTGGATTTGATAGGATACCAAGAAAAGAGAAAACTCAATTAGGCAGTAAGATATGTATTTGTTCATGAAACCAAGATTACATGTCCCTCCTTTTGCATGATCACTGGTAGATTTGTTGGGACCTTCGATTTCATGAGTGTGCTAAGCCACAAGTGTGTTTCACTTACCATTTTTCTTGAGAAACATGCTTGTTATTTTTTTTTTTTACTTGTTTTGTAGCTAAGTGAATTGCTTGATCAATGGATAATAACTCTCAAAGAAAAGACAAAAAATCAAGTATATGATTAAAAAAAAAAATCTAGTATGTATGTTCTAAAGAATATTTCATTTAAGACACATTCTATATAAAATAATTAATATAACTTAATTCATGAAAATAAATAGATCCCTTTATCTTCCCCACCCCCTAAAACGATGAGTTTGTAAGATCTCATAAAGTGAAGTAGAGTTGATTTAGGATGTTAAACTAAGATTTGGTGTAGAAAAATGATACTCACATGTTTTTGAAAAAGGTGAAAAATGTACAGTTGATTTGAGATATTAAATTAAAATTTAAGGAAAATGCTGTCAATTGTCAAGTATGCAAAGAAAAACAGAGGACTATGAAGAAAGTGGTCGAGGTGGAGGTAGTAGTTGATGAAGATTTTGATGAACCTAGCTCTGGTGGCCAGCACCCCGAGCTATAAAAGGGTGTCCCAACAATCGAGCTCACAAGAGATACCCATGCATACTAGGAAGAAGAACTACAAAGGCTGGTAAGAAAGCCCCAAAATTCACCTATCATCGCCGGCATAACCATAAGAAAGAATAGAGTAGAGGAGTTAATTAAGGCAGGCGTGTTCTGAGGAGTTTTCTAAAAAAACGAGTGTTTGCCTCGTCCCCGTCGTTTAATGAAAGGGAATACCTTAGAACAGAACCGACTATAAGCCTTGAAAGCCAGCAAGCAAACCGCCGGCCAGCAACTTCCATACTGTACACAGATATAGATTCATTCTTCGTACCTGGTCCAACTTCACAACCTAGCAACATCACAAGAAAAGCCTTGGGGTGTGCTGTCCCTATTGGGCTGGCCCCTTCCCCATAAGGCCCCACTGTCGGGGCATAAGCCCCCTCTTGCTACCCATATGCGAGGCGCCGTCTTAGCCTTCCCTGACCAGGATCGCTCATCAACGTAGATCCCAAATGGGTCACCAAGCTCGTTCGCATTCCGACGAGGAAGACGATAGCGATGCAGAGGTTCCAGGTGAGAACCTTGAGAATGGGTCCGGTGAGGTGAAGAAAGTCAAGCAGAAGAAACCCAAGAAGCCCAAAGTGACGGTGGCAGAGGCTGCTTCCAAAATCCTAGGATTGCTTCCATGGGTGCGATGAGGTTGATTTTGATAAATGGGTCAATTTATAATTTAATTAAAATATTAAACTATTATGTTATTATTAAAAAGATCTGATAACCAAATAATTGATCAAACCATTAGAATTATTAATTAGGTCAAATAGATGATCCAATGACAATTGAGTGTTATTTACACCGATACTCATTTTAGAGCCTTTTCACTCTAGACGTGGAGTAATTGGAAAGAGAGAACCGAATTCCAAAATGAGACAAGACTCAAACATATTATATCAAATGTTGTGTACTCTTTTTCTTTCTCCCCACTATTTTAAAACTAAAAATATATATGAAAGATTATACTTTTTTTATAACTTAGGAATCAGGGTTAATTTTAATTTTTAAATGGAGTTAAATTTATTAAATTTGGTGTGAGTCATATTTGTTTTAGGAGTTCTATTGTTAAAGTATTTACAATTATAATTTTATGTAGAGAGCACTTTAAGACTCTTATTTTATCAATAAGAGGTTTTAAACACAAGATCATCTTCTTGTCAGAAGAATCTTGTGACTAATTAATCTATAACTCAATTGATTTTTTTTGGGTTCAACGACATGGAGAGAAAAAAAAACTAGAGAAAGAACTAGAAGGGTTTTTTTTTTGTTGGTATGCTTTGCGGTTGCGTTATGGTGAAGTTGGGTTTAACGACATCAATTTTGGCGTTTAGTGTTTGAAAATGAACTCCATCTCCATGTAACTCAGGGATGGTGGATGCTGGCAATTGCTCATCGATCATGTTGCCCCGTTTCTTATGATTTGATCTGTGCAAGCACAAACCCAGTTTGTCTCTCCAGAATCTTGGTTCAAATTCATTTTCTTTATAAAATAATCAAATATGCTCCAGACTTGGAATTAAAATAAAGACCCAAATAATCAAACGCTACATAAAAATTACACATATGCTCCACCCTGGAACTAAGTGCAATTTCCTTTATTTTTCTGCGTAGAATTTCACCGCATAATGGATGGTTCTCACTTCTCAGTTTATAAACATAGTGGGTCAGTGTCACCGCAGAATGCGTCAATGAGGTAACAGCAACGCAGAGCCAAAAGACTGCCAAAAAAGGAAATTTGTGATGCACAAAACAGAAAATACAAGAAATCCGAAATAAAAATCAAATTGCCCACAACTTATTTCTAAACAAAGATCCCTTGAGATAATGGAATAAAAAAAGCATATAATTGCATGTGTAAATTGTAATTAATGGCAAGTTGAAAACTTACCATATCTCAAGGAAACGACGCCTTTTTGTTGGTGGTGGTCCACCATTTTGAGGAGGTGGCATCACTGGATGACCTTGATCATAATTAAATTTAACAAAATAAATCCTATCATAACCAAGCTTGAGATAGACCAAAATAAAAAAGAGAACCTAAATATATGATGCACTTGACATGGAAGAGGAGATTTCTTGAAAACTTTTAACCATGGAAAACAGGGAAGAGGAGATCGATTACAGAGATGGAGACATTGTCTAGCCATATTCACCAGAAAAACAAAAAAAAAAATCAATTAAATGAAGAGAAAAAAAGAGATGGAACCTGGAGTGGGAGAACTGGGATTCCTTGCAAGGTTGAAGCATGAGAAAGCCATGAAGAAATTAATTCCTTTATATCTAACCGTACAGAACAGATACTGCAAAGTGGTGGTTGTGGGCCTTGTGGCTGTGCTTTTGCAAGTGACGGCTGTGCTATATATAGCAAATTTCTTTAGGTCCAATCCAATCCAATCACCGTCAGAACGCAAACTATGCCGGCTTGCTAATACATGTTTCATTTATATGTCTCTTTCAGGGGGATTAATTTTGTTAAATTTAATTATGATAACATTTGGTGTTAAAAAAAGAGGTCTCTTTTTAAAGAAAATAATAGTATGTTGAACATATGAACATTCTGTATCATGATTGACCCTATCGTTAAGTTGAATTTTATATGTTAAGTTGAATAACCTATTGTGCTATTTGAATATGCTATTTGACCTACTGTTGTTCAATGATAATGTAGGGGATGGTATGCATAATACATGTTTCATTTATATGTCGCTTTCAGGGGGATTAATTTTGTTAAATTTAATTATGATAACATTTAGTATGCAAAAGAAGAGGTCTCTTCTTAAAGAAAATAATAGTATGTAGATAATATGCATTGATGAACAGTAGGACTTTTATTCATCAATGCATAATAATATTTTTTTAAACTTTGGCAGCTTATATTCCATTTACCAAGTAATCTATATTCTATAGTTGTGATCTGCGTGCAATCCGCATTCTTTAGCGAAAATGACATCTGTGCTAAAGAAAATTTCTTTCAGGAGAATCACACTCACTCCTTCTCTGTCCTTTCTTTTCATTTAAAAACAAGAATTTGAATTTTCTTGTTATCATTGAATAAAAAAATAAAAAATCGTATATTTATTTCTTATTATTTGTGGGATAAAATCTTTAAAATAAATTGACTTATAATAAGATATAAATTCAATTAATATTTAGAGTATTAATAAAATATGAAAAAATTGTAAAATTTTGGTATAATATAACTATGGTAAATTAATCAACAAAATATATTTTCATAAATTATTTATTAAAATAATATGTTTTTAATTATTTTATTTATAAGTTATACTACTTTTAAAATAATATAATC